>CM051463.1:112719768-113064768 GCA_028095005.1 Rhynchospora pubera
AGGATATCCTCGAGTACCTTATGAGAAAAAGTGATATAATGTTTCATCTCTTAAGATGAAAGAGAGCTCGCGTAAATTAATTACACTAATGCTAGTTTTTCGAAAGATTGATATAATCACAGTTGAACTACATATTTTACTAAAAGGTGGTGTTGTAAGTTTAGAAGGTGTTCTAAATGGAATATTACAACTGTTTCCGTCACCAAAGCAAAATACATAGCAACTTGTGAAGCAATAAAAGAAATTTATTTCGGATCGATTTCTTAGTTGAGTTATTATGGTTCTAAGCATCTCGAACCATAACTTACTCCTAAAGAACCCAATGTTACATTGGAGATTCAAATATGATCTATAACGATATCACTTGATATCATATGATGGTGATCAAGAATATATATAGGAGTATATATATATATATATATATAGAGAGAGAGAGAAAACCTATCGTGCATACTAATGTATTGGGGCTTCATTTCAATGCATACTAATTCAGAGCATTGGATCTGCTTCAAGATTCGTGCAGATCAAGTCTCTGGATCAAAAAATTAACTTGTGCCTTCTCGTTAGTTTGCTCCGCTCATCTGTCGTAAAGTATTCCCCTCTTCGTTCTCGTCTCTCTCTCTCGAAAATGAAAACCTATAACTCACTCCAGAATGAACAAATCGCTGGAAGTTTCGTTTCTCTGACCTCTCTTTACAAATCGCTGATGAATCGCATCGCGATCTGACTTCTCTGACGATTCGCTCAGACAAATCGCTGGCGCCGCTCTCTGACTTCTCTGACGCAAGCAAGTCGAGGCAACCTTGTTTCTCGCGTCCCTATCATTGGAGTTTCGAAAGGTACCGTCACTCTTTCACTCTCTATCGTAACCAAGTTTTGCTCTATAATCAAAATTCTAGATTTACACTGCAGTACTTTGTCTCCAACAAGATATTCTCATATAATTTTTTCCTGATTTTTTTCTTCCAAAATAGTTTTGGTTCATGGGTTGCAAAATTAGGCAGAAATTAAGGTTTTTTGCAAATGGGTTCAATTTCGCTGGTACATAAAGAATTGGTTAATTGCTTAATTAATTGGTGAAATTGGGTTCAAATATGTACAGTTAATTGGCGTGAGAGTACTTGTGAGAAATCAGGTGAGGTTCAGCGTATTATTTCTAAGATGGAAGGTGTCGGAACTCATTGTGGTACAAGTAGTAATTGACAACTATGGTGTGATATATGTATAGTAATAAGTATTTATTGTTCAATTTCTAATTCTTTTCTGTCTCTATGTACGTAATAGATAAGGAGATGAAATGATAAGAAATTGTGTGTCAAGTAACAAAAATGAGAGAAAGGAATGCAATATGGTCCCACATGTCATGGAAGCAAACTGTGAAAAGTATGCAATATGGTCCCAAATGAGAGAAAGGTATGCAATATGGTCCCAAATGTGTCTCTCTCTTGATATGTTTCTATTTTCTATTTCTAACCAACCTTCATGTCTTGTAGATTCTAGCTGCATGGAAGCAATCCAGATCCTGTGCCACGCGGGATGGTCTAGCGCACAGGATCTGGACCGCTCGTCAAATCCTAGTTTTTCATCGCCTCTCTCTCCGCCTCTCTGCCTCCCCTCTGTGGCAGGTTCTTGTGCTCCATCTCCTCTTTATTTTTAATTTTTAAATTCTTTGTCTTTTACTCTCTATCATTTCACCTTCTTTCTTACACAGACTTAATAGCCACATCAAACACAGACTTCACATTCTATCACAAAAAAATGAGAAAGGAAGGAAATAGAAAAGATTAGGCATTAGCACCTAGTAACGTAGCTGGTAATTTGCTTATTAAAAAAATGGGTTTGTGTGTACTTGTTGGGTCTTGGAACTGCACTCAATGTCTGCTCATGGTTTAATTCCAGAGATATTAACTCTAGGTCATGGTTCAATCAAGTTATTAACTCCAGGAAATGACGTTTACCAGTATTGCATGAGGCAATTGGTTACACAGCTGATAGCATTTTTTTTAACTTTGTTATGTTCTATATTTTCAGGGGCAATTGGTTGTATTGCAGGAGGCACGTCAGGAATTTAGTACCAGTATTTAAGATCAATTTGTTTGATCAAGTGTTTGCTATGTGGGTCCTTTCATAATTTTTTGGCATTAAGTGATTGTTAATTCATTTTTATGCTACTGTGTTTATATTGTTATAAGATGTGGTTACAACTTGAATATAAGCTGAATGCAAAAGATTTATTTTCTATTGGTTTTGTTTACTTGCATACTTGTATTCGTTATTATTTGATTGTGTTGTTGAATTTAAGTGTTACTCTGTGCTATTCATTGGTATCTAATTTTTGCAAAACATTGCCAAGTACTTACATGTACTTGTTTAACTTTTAGATGATGAAAGTTAGCCTCAGCATGGTAGATATAAATGCTAATTGCAATATGTACTTGTTTAACTTTCATAGAACAAATTATTCCAATTCCTCTGTACAAAATAAACATTCGCCATAGGACATGTGATAGCTCAAACATATTACATCCATGTCTTAGTTACATCTTTCATAAATAAACACAAACATATTACACAAACACAAATAAACTCGATTAGTAAGCCATCTTGGAAGTTACATCTATGTATCAGTTCAGTACAAGAACAACAAACACAAACTAACATGAAATTAACAAGTATATTAACAAGCTTCTATCTATGTAGGACGCCTCCTTCAGTGATGAACAACTTCCCTCATCCGTTGCTTTCATTTCTGAATCAAAAGATGAACAAAAGGCCAAAAGAAATAACAAGTATCTGTATGTTAGGTTGTATCGAAAAAAAAAAGTATTTGTATGTTAGAAAAATTGGAAAACCCTAACATTCCGAGGCAAAGAAGAAAGAAAGAAAAATTGGAAATAACAACTTTCCTCATCCCTTGATTTCATCTCCATGACTCATTTGCTTTGCCTTCCCTTCATTTTCTTTTTTCTAAGACAAAGAAGAAAGAAAGAATATAAATGATTAGTACAGTAGCATACATAATTTTGTTAATTCCATAACAATTAGAAATTACAGCATAGTTACACAGTTTTTATTGTCACAGTATGCTTGAAAGTTAGAGGTTATAATTGCAAATAACCTGTATGATAATAATTGGAATCATTTAAATTAGCTTGTTCAAAGTTACACAGTTCTTATTGTCACAAATGGAAGTTAAATTAGCTTGTTCAAAATTACCTGCTTGAAATTAATTTCTTCATTGTTAAATGTGGAAGCCTAAATTTGTTTGATTATTCACCAGCGTTTTTTTATAATCAGTGTTCAAAAGCAGTAGTTGCTTACGTATGCTTTAATTGGCGAGAATTTAATTGTAAACAGTGTCCAAAAACATTCATTCATGACCATGGTAAAGATGATAAGGAAAGTTCAAATTTGAAATGTTGGCTGTACGTGAATAAGTTTAGAAAGTACTTCTTTATCATTTGCTCAAACAGTAAATTAACCTATTTCGAGATTTTTGATATAATTTTTATAATCTTCTTTTTCTGATATAACTTATTTCAAACTGTTTTTAACCTCGTTGCAAATTATTTAATTTAGAGAAAGAGATAGTTACCTGGACTTGCTTGCGTCAGAGAGTTCAGAGAGCTGGGACATTAACTCATTTCAAACAGTTCGAGCTTCAAATTGCTAGGATTGCCTCGGCTTGCTTGCGTTAGAGAGGTCAGAGAGGCGGCGCGATTCGTCTGAGCGATTCGTCAGAGAGGTCAGATCGAGGCGCGATTCGTCAGCGATTTGTCGAGAGAGGTCAGAGAGAGGAAACTTCCACCGATTTGTTCATTCTCCAGAGATCTAGGTTTTCATTTATGCTTGAGAGATAGTCAGAGAGAGAAGAAGAAGAGGGGAATACTTTACGACAGATGAGCGGAGCAAACTATCGAGAAGGCACAAGTTAATTTTTTGATCCAGAGATCTAGGTTTTCATTTATGCTTGAGAGAGAGTCAGAGAGAGAAGAAGAAGAGGGGAATACTTTACGACAGATGAGCGGAGCAAACTATCGAGAAGGCACAAGTTAATTTTTTGATCCAGAGACTTGATCTGCACGAATCTTGAAGCAGATCCAACGCTCTGAATTAGTATGCATTGAAGTCCCAATACATTAGTATGCACAATAGGTTTTCTCTCTCTCTCTCTCTCTCTCTCTCTATATATATATATATATATATATATATATATATATATATATATATATATATATATATATATATATATATATATATATATAGGGTCGAACAAATTTTGGATAGGTTCGCGAACACAGCGAACACTCTAGCATGATCTCTACCTTGAGCAGTATACGAGATGCAGTTATGCATCCATACGTGGTGGACGTATGAGTAACTAGCTTTAAGCGTATTATTTATTTTGAGGTCCGAAACATGTATATATGTAGATATATGACATTGTTCTCAATTCTTCGTTGGCTAGAAGTCACTATTGATTGACTCTAGGCCAAGTGGGAGATTGTTAGAGTTATGTCCTAGAAGTCAATAATTTAATGACTTAATTATTAGTTTGTGTGTAGGATGATATTTTATCATCTGTTCCTAGGTTTATTATTGACAGATTATTCAGGTTGAGGATCTGAATAGTAGATCTCTGTTGATCATTCTTTGAAATGACAATAATAAATCTAAACGGTCCATAATCTTGATAATTAACAAGGAACATTAATTATCATATAAGATTAGTATGCAAGTTAAGTGATGATTAAGTTCTACTAATCATAGGTAAAGAGTTACCAACTTAATTGCATATGTATATGTTATGGAACATAGTACAGGACTTGACCCAATGAAATAAACATATGGATTGTGTTATGTGTCATTGTTTATTTCGTTATGATTTTGGTTCTAAGTTTGAGATGTTTATCTTTTCCACATGAGGATAGGTTCAATAAATACTGTCTACCGCTGATTCCCGATAAGGGCTGCTATACGGACTTTATTTATGTTCTCTTGAATTGTGCGGGGAAAAGCTAATCATCAAGAAAACCGTATGTCCCTCATTAATTCACTTAGTGAGTGACGATATCTGTTTGGGCCCCTTGATGGAGTTGGATCGTATGCGCGCAACTAAGCGATCAACTCTAGATCAAGAAACGTATAATCTGCAAGAATGACACATTCCTATCTTGGATTATACGATGATATCGTGAGACATAAGAATCAAAATAAAGAAACATATTTATTCTCTTATGCAGGATTGAAATATTGTAGCAGTACACTATTTATGCGAATTGGGAATCATAACGTGTTGCTAGATACCGCTTATGATTATTGAAATTAAATAGCGATTTAATTCCATGTCCAACATAGCATAAATCCTCAAAGGGTCACACATAATAAGGTGTTTAACCATACGTGCATTATTTATTTATTTGCAATAGTGAGTATTGCAAAATATGATAAGTTGATTAATTAATTATATACCGTTGTGGACCGTTATAATTAATTAAGTCAAATGGATCATATTGAAATAAATTAATGCATAGTCTAATCTCAAAATAATTATTATTAAGTTAATAATTATTTATAAACAACACACTTAATTTAATTAAGTTAATTGGGATTTAATTTATTGTTAAATTAAATGTCCAATTAAATAGCAATTGAATGGGGCCTTTAATTAATAGAATTGAGGACCTATAGAGATGAGCTTGTGGCCCATCTAGACCCATAAAGAGGACGGCCATATGGGACTAGGGTTGAGTGGCAATGTGGTAATTAAAGGATAGGTGGTAGGTAGGATTTGTGCACTATTTAAGGAGGTGCATAGAAGCAAAATCCAACCCTCTCTCTTCCCTTAACCTAGCCGCCACTTCCCTCTCCCTCATAGGCGCCTCCCTCCCTCTCTCTTCTCCCCATTCTATTGCTCATGTGTTGAGCTTCCTCTTCCACAAATCAATTGGTGAATTATTTGCAAAAAGGGGAAAGCTTTGGGATTAGACTTGTTATTCTCATCGCTAGCACGATTCGAGAATAACTTGGTTAATACCTTAGTGGACTCGAGGCCAAACATGGAGGAGGCGAAGGAGAGCACCCCATCGATTCCCATGCCGTAGGATCGAGCCCCGCGAATACGATTTCGCGAAAGGTACAATTTCCACCTATCTCTTTGTGTCGAATGAGCTTATGTACTAGATCTCGTGTTGCTTGTGTTTTAATTGGATTAATTAAGGGTAATTAGTCACAAAATTAAAATTGAGCATTTCCTAACAAATCCGTCCTGTGAAAGACTCGGTGCAAAGTTGAATTATTTCAATAACCTCTTATTAAAAGTTACAATCAAATGACATAACTATGATATCAATTCTTTTGCTCTATAATGCAATATATATGAAAAATATGTGAATACAGATTTGTTTCAAATTTAGTTATATTGGTAATGAAATTAGGGATGCTAATAATTTTTTATCAGCATACATATGTTGTAGATTTACAATAAACCATTTTGATAAATCACAAGTTAGTATTTCATTTCATACACCTTTTTTTAATTTTAATCGTGTTTAATATTGGTTTTATCTTAAGCTTAATGATGAAGCCCTAAATTTTAATCTCTGCTATTTATAAAAGCACCTATAAAAAGGTCGGAACAATTTCATAAGAGGGGTGGAAACAATCTTTATTTCAACTATGAACAATTCATTTGTGCGATCTGAGCTAATGTGTGGTTCAAATGTTGATTTGTGCCATTTTGGTCTTGATATGTTGTTGTCATATAACATAACTATGAACGTCGCGACAAGCAAGAAATTTTTAAGTATTGTTTTGAAATTTTAGAAAAATGAAAAATTTGATCAGTATGGAGGTTTCGATAAGAAGATCGTATTGAACGGTTTGGGTCGGCCATTTTGAATAAGATTTAGGATTTTTTAGCCCGACTCACAAACCCTCTTGTGAGTCGCGACTCACTGTAACAAAACTCATGTTAGTACGTATAGTAGTTTTTCCATCCGTTTTTTCGTTGCTTTTCCATTTCTTCAATTCCGATTAAGGCCGCCTGATTAATTTATTCTCTTACTTCAGCCCTTCGTAGTTCAGACTTCTTGTTGTAGTTTAGGGAATGCTCTAAACACGACATGGTACGGAGGTGGCACGACACAGTAAAACACGGACACGACATGACACGAGAACTTAAGTGCGTCGTGTCTTTAGGCGTGCCATGTCCAACTTTGAAGGCATAGACAAGACACTGCACGTCATGTGAATTGTCTAGACACGACACGACACAACACTGCCCAAGAGACATTACAAATTAAATGTGGTTTATTTTTTAAGAATAATTTCATAATTTGAATGTCTAGTTTATGTTGGAGTTATGTCCTAGAAGTCAATGGTTGATAACTTAAATATTAGTTTATGTTATTGATGATATTTGATCATTTATTCCTAGGGTTTATTATTGACAGATCATTCAGGTTGAGGATCTGAATCGTAGAGGATCATTAATTAAATGACAATAATAAATCTAAATCGTCCGTAATCTTGATAATTAACAAGGAACATTAATTATCATAAAAGATTAGTATGCAAGTTAAATGATGATTAAGTTCTACAAATCATAGGTACACGATTCTCCTCCCTTTCTCATGTGTGCTTGATGTTAATTACTAGATCCTATGGTTGTGCTTGATTAATTGATATTAATTAGTAATAAAAATTAAAATTGCTCAAGGACTTGAGTTCCTAAAAGTTTATACATAAACATAAGTATATAACTATATTTTATGAAATTTCAAACGTGTTTAAACACAACACGTTTAAAGAAAACACGACATGACACGGCACGAGGACACAAGGCGTGTCGTGTACATCTTTTAGAATTTAGGCACGTCACATGAAATATTTAGACACGACGCGACAAATGATTCGGACACGATGTGTTTGACATGACACGACACGGGGCACAACATGTATTTAGAACACCACCTATGACTTTCTAAACTATTTTAGTAAGATCTATTGTGGCAATTCTTAATGTACACATCTCTATGACTGTAAATTGAATTTTATTGTTATTAAAATTAGCTACGAGATGAATTGTATGAAGGTGTGTGCATAAGCATTTAGCTTTTATTTTTTTCCTTTCCGCACCTGTTCTACTACTAGCCGATGAACCGATTATGTTTGATTTGTGAATATGGGTTCATGCAAATAGTATTATTTCCTTTAAAAATTATGGTAATATTGCACCGATCAATTTTTAGTACAAATAAAAAAATTAAACAACCTACTTAATTTAGTCTGATTTGAATTTGATGTTGTCAAGATTGTACAGATTCTGTGTTTGTTATATATTCATTTCTTTTCCTAACAAAATGGATATTAAAATAAATTAAATATATATATATATATATATATAAATATATGTAATGAACCTCATCTATTTTGAGAACTGAATGGGAACCTCTTCTTATGTAGTAAAAAAATATGTAGTGAACATCTTCTATTTTAAAATTAGATTATCCGTCTTACGTCGGCCTTTATAGTGACTGTATGTTCGTAATTTTTTTTAGTAATTCAGAAAAACCTTCATCTTATAATTGTTTGATTTTATGGTTCTATATAAGAATTTTTTTATTCCTTTGTATTCCGAAACCATTTCATCTTAACAAATCAGTAAATCACATCAAATGATAAATAAATCATTTGAAGCACGTCATAACATTTTATTGTTTTCCAATATTAACTTGTAGGACACCAATTAAGGCTGCGGCGGAGCCAAACTAAAGAATCTAGTATAATAAAAAAGTCAAAGAGTTCAAATTAATATCCAAAATTAGGACACTAGGAAAAAGCTTTATTCCAAGCCATCAAACTTTAATTCAGCAATTGTTACATGTAGAATGCAAAATTATTATATATATTAATTGAATACAATCAACACCAGCAATGGCATACTTGTATTCCTTCTGTTTTGCAAAATCCTCCTTTGGAACATCCAAGTTCGCACCAGGTGTTGCATGTTTCGTTGTCAGCTTTTTTCTTTTTGTCACAATTGTTATAACGATCCTTCCATGTCCCAAAGGATTTGCAGCAGTATTGTGCCGAAACTTCTGCATATAAAATTTCAAAAGTTGAGCTAAAACACTCAAGTGAAAGCCACCATCAATTGAAGGATCGGTGCTAATTAATTACTTAATTACCAAAATATCCACACTGAATATATATTTACTGATTTCTTTATCAATAAAATATATGCTATATATATATATATATATATAGAGATTGGCTATTGTCCTTTGGATAGGACTGAGGAGTTTTCCTATCCAGTTTTGGACCATTGGATGGCTTTAAAATTCGTGTACAGAGTTAGATCTGTGGCTGAGATGGATGCGCTATGGTGAGGCGCTGAGTTAAGATTTTCCGTTCCTCTCTTTAGTTTCTGTTAACGCCTCCGTCCCCTTTAATGCTTAAAAGAAATTCAATCTCTTTTCACGTGCTCTCTCTCTCGTTTGTCGTCTCCTACGAAACCATAGAAAATCGTAGATCCAACTCCTCTCCTCAAATCACCGTTTTGTTGCTCTCCTCTCCGCATTCTCTCCACGAATCGTGCTCTCCCACTCTTTTGTAACCCTCAGTGGTTGCTCACGACGTCTTCTCCTCAGCTCCTCAACCCTAAAAGCTCTATCCAAGCAGTTTCTGAGAGAGATTCAAGAGGTGAATTGACATACAAACAAATTCATTAGCATTAGGGTGGTGAGGAGAGGATATTCCTGAAGTCAATTTGTCATGAGGCTATCTGCTTTGGTGGGACCACCAAGTGACTGATACGTTTGGGTGTGCGAAATTGGTACCAGTAGAGCATGGTAGCGATTGGGTAGAGTATAACTTTGATTTTGAGGCTCTAATTAGCTGGTTTTGATATTGCTACATGTCAATTGCTAGTCAGTATTTAATTTTTTGTGATCTGATTAATTTGTGTCTTGTGTGATTCATTTAATTTGTTAGTTAGTATATTGTTCTTCCCTATACTCATGTACTGGTACGAGTTTCTTGGGATTTCTGAAATTATTATGAGGTAACCACTAAATTGATCAAATGGGATGCCTTGGATGCCCTTCACAAAAGCACTTAACTTGGATGCTGGTTTATTAGTTCTAGTTGGCCATTTTAATTTGATTAAATGGTCCGCAGTACAACTCTATTTCAAAGAAATTGACTTGTATAGTCTACTTTTAAGAAAAATATATAACGGCCCTTGATTTCAACTTTTCAAAATGGGTATTTGCTATTTACAAAAGCAAATAAAGATACAAAAGACCCTTGATTTCCCATTTTGTTGCCCACGAAATCTAATTTGGGAGAAGAGATGCAGCTATCGTAATTACTTTCTTTCGCTAGATAGAGATGCATGTATAGAACTGAAAAGGTTATCGACCAGAGGAGAGAGTTGGAAGAAGCGGAGACCAAGAGATCATCTCCTAGAGGAGCGGCACAGAGAGAGCTTCACCTAGCATTTTTTTTTTATTTTTTTATAGAGAGCGAAGTTGGAAGGACTCAGATCGGATAGGAAAGAACGAAGTTAGAAAGATTGAACTAACGGAAGAAATATAAAAATTAACGAAGAAACAGACATATATTAGACCCTCAGCGACATCAACTTCATCCGTTAGATTTCATCTCAGCGCGGATCTGAACGTAATCGAACAGTTTAAAAGTGAATAGGAAAACTCTTCTATCCTATCCAAAGGACAATAGCCCATCTCTATATATATATATATATATATATATATATATATATATATATATATATATATATATATATAACAAGATTCGATTTTTGTGGCACTGGAAAAAGAAAAGGTGGCTATTCATATGTACAACTTGATACTACATTGAGGAAAACAAGTAAAAAAATAAATGATCTTACTCTCGATACTAGTCATTCCAATGAGCAAGGTAAGGCATAAAAAGACAACAAAACTTGAACGAGCCATTTTTTTTCTTTTTGTGTTCGAATTGAATTGATTATTTCATGTTACTTCACTTCTTATAAATAGTTGGATTGATAAAGCAGATACAGAAGGAGATGATTGTTGAAGGTTATAACCTTAAACGGCTATAAAATTTACTATTTATTCTCATTTCCTCCTTAGTTTGTTAACTTGGTTGTCAAATTATTTCTTCTGTTTATTTTATTTTCTTTTTTGAGTGTGGAGTGGTGATTGTCACGTCAACTTAATTCAGTAAACCTAACAAAAAAATTACAAACTGTTTATATTATATGCTTTCTAAAAATACCGAAATTTTCTAAGTAACAAAGGTAAGCCGGTACAAACAGAGTTGAACAACCATGAAATAAAAACTCATATTGACAAACTAATATCAGTTCCTCCAAGCTGTACAAAAAACTTGAATTGGTTGTACCGATTACAGGGGTTGAATGAATCCCTCCTGTGAAAGACTCGGTGCAAAGTTGAATTATTTCAATAACCTCTTATTAAAAGTTACAATCAAATGACATAAATACGATATCAATTCTTTTGCTCTATAATGCAATATATATGAAAAATATGTGAATACAGATTTGTTTCAGATTTAGTTATATACTCCATTGGTAATGAAATTAGGGATGCTAATAATTTTTATCAGCATACATATGTTGTAGATTTACAATAAACCATTTTGATAAATCACAAGTTAGTATTTGATTTCTTACACCTTTTTTAATTTTAATCGTGTTTAATATTGGTTTTTTTCTTAAGCTTAATGATGCAGCCCTAAATTTTAATCTCTGCTATTTATAAAAGCACCTATAAAAAGGTCGGAACAATTTCATAAGAGGGGTGGAAACAATCTTTATTTCAACTATGAACAATTCATTTGTGCGATCTGAGCAAATGTGTGGTTCAAATGTTGATTTGTGCCATTTTGGTCTTGATATGTTGTTGTCATATAACATAACTATGAACATCGCGACAAGCAAGAAATTTTTAAGTATTGTTTTGAAATTTTAGAAAAATGAAAAATTTGATCAGTATGGAGGTTTCGATAAGAAGATCGTATTGAACGGTTTGGATCGGCCATTTTGAACAAGATTTAGTATTTTTTAGCCCGACTCACAGACCCTCTTGTGAGTCGCGGCTCACCATAACAAAACTCATGTTAGTACATATAGTAGTTTTTCCATCCTTTTTTTCGTTGCTTTTTCATTTCTTCATATCCGATTAAGGCCGCCTGATTAATTTATTCTCTTACTTCAGCCCTTCGTAGTTCAGACTTCTTGTTGTAGTTTAGGGAATGCTCTGAACACGATATGGTACGGAGGTGGCACGACACAGTAAAACACGGACACGACACGGCACGGGAACTTAGTAATTCAGAAAAACCTTCATCTTATAATTATTTAATTTTATGGTTCTATATAAGATTTTTTTTTAATCCTTTGTATTCCGAAACCATTTCATCTTAACAAATCAGTAAATCACATCAAATGATAAATAAATCATTTGAAGCACGTCATAACATTTTATTGTTTTCCAATATTAACTTGTAGCACACCAATTAAGGCTGCGGCGGAGCCAAACTGAAGAATCTAGTATAATATAAAATTCAAAGAGTTCAAATTAATATCCAAAATTAGGACACTAGGAAAAAGCTTTATTCCAAGCCATCAAACTTTAATTACAGCAATTGTTACATGTAGAATGCAAAATTATTATATATATTAATTGAATACAATCAACACCAGCAATGGCATACTTGTATTCCTTCTGTTTTGCAAAATCCTCCTTTGGAACATCCAAGTTCGCACCAGGTGTTGCATGTTTCGTTGTCAGCTTTTTTCTTTTTGTCACAATTGTTATAACGATCCTTCCATGTCCCAAAGGATTTGCAGCAGTATTGAGCCGAAACTTCTGCATATAAAATTTCAAAATTTGAGCTAAAACACCCAAGTGAAAGCAACCATCAATTGAAGGATCGGTGCTAATTAATTACTTAATTACCAAAATATCCACACTGAATATATATTTACTGATTTCTTTATCAATAAAATATATGCTATATATATATATATATATATATATATATATATATATATATATATATATAAAGATTCGATTTTTGTGGCACTGGAAAAAGAAAAGGTGGCTATTCATATGTACAACTTGATACTACATTGAGGAAAACAAGTAAAAAAATAAATGATCTTACTCTCGATACTAGTCATTCCAATGAGCAAGGTAAGGCATAAAAAGACAACAAAACTAGAACGAGCCATTTTTTTCTTTTTGTGTTCGAATTGAATTGATTATTTCATGTTACTTCACTTCTTATAAATAGTTGGAATGATAAAGCAGATACAGAAGGAGATGATTGTTGAAGGTTATAACCTTAAACGGCTATAAAATTTACTATTTATTCTCATTTCCTCCTTAGTTTGTTAACTTGGTTGTCAAATTATTTCTTCTGTTTATTTTATTTTCTTTTTTGAGTGTGGAGTGGTGATTGTCACGTCAACTTAATTCAGTAAACCTAACAAAAAAATTACAAACTGTTTATATTATATGCTTTCTAAAAATACCGAAATTTTCTAAGTAACAAAGGTAAGCCGGTACAAACAGAGTTGAACAACCATGAAATAAAAACTCATATTGACAAACTAATATCAGTTCCTCCAAGCTGTACAAAAAACTTGAATTGGTTGTACCGATTACAGGGGTTGAATAAATCCCTCCTGTGAAAGACTCGGTGCAAAGTTGAATTATTTCAATAACCTCTTATTAAAAGTTACAATCAAATGACATAAATACGATATCAATTCTTTTGCTCTATAATGCAATATATATGAAAAATATGTGAATACAGATTTGTTTCAGATTTAGTTATATACTCCATTGGTAATGAAATTAGGGATGCTAATAATTTTTATCAGCATACATATGTTGTAGATTTACAATAAACCATTTTGATAAATCACAAGTTAGTATTTGATTTCTTACACCTTTTTTAATTTTAATCGTGTTTAATATTGGTTTTTTTCTTAAGCTTAATGATGCAGCCCTAAATTTTAATCTCAGCTATTTATAAAAGCACCTATAAAAAGGTCGGAACAATTTCATAATAGGGGTGGAAACAATCTTTATTTCAACTATGAACAATTCATTTGTGCGATCTGAGCAAATGTGTGGTTCAAATGTTGATTTGTGCCATTTTGGTCTTGATATGTTGTTGTCATATAACATAACTATGAACATCGCGACAAGCAAGAAATTTTAAGTATTGTTTTGAAATTTTAGAAAAATGAAAAATTTGATCAGTATGGAGGTTTCGATAAGAAGATCGTATTGAACGGTTTGGATCGGCCATTTTGAACAAGATTTAGTATTTTTTAGCCCGACTCACAGACCCTCTTGTGAGTCGCGGCTCACCATAACAAAACTCATGTTAGTACATATAGTAGTTTTTCCATCCTTTTTTCGTTGCTTTTCCATTTCTTCATATCCGATTAAGGCCGCCTGATTAATTTATTCTCTTACTTCAGCCCTTCGTAGTTCAGACTTCTTGTTGTAGTTTAGGGAATGCTCTGAACACGATATGGTACGGAGGTGGCACGACACAGTAAAATACGGACACGGCACGGCACGAGAACTTAGTAATTCAGAAAAACCTTCATCTTATAATTGTTTAATTTTATGGTTCTATATAAGATTTTTTTTTTCTTTGTATTCCGAAACCATTTCATCTTAACAAATCAGTAAATCACATCAAATGATAAATAAATCATTTGAAGCACGTCATAACATTTTATTGTTTTCCAATATTAACTTGTAGCACACCAATTAAGGCTGCGGCGGAGCCAAACTGAAGAATCTAGTATAATATAAAATTCAAAGAGTTCAAATTAATATCCAAAATTAGGACACTAGGAAAAAGCTTTATTCCAAGCCATTTTGATAAATCACAAGTTAGTATTTGATTTCTTATTCCCTAAATAGAACTTAGGCAAATGCGCTAACAATGTCCCAAACGGACGATCTTATTGAATATATATATAGAGAAAACCTATTGTGCATACTAATGTATTGGGGCTTCAATGCATACTAATTCAGAGCATTGGATCTGCTTCAAGATCTGTGCCGATCTAAGTCGCTGGATTGAAAATTTAATTTTGGTTAACTTGTGCCTCTCTCTTATTTTGTTCCGCTTTCTCTCTCGACTAAATAATCTCTCATTCTCTCTCTCTCTCAAACGATAAATGAAGATCTCTCACTTCTCACCTCTCTCGACAAATCGGTGACCTCTCACATCTCACCTGTCTGGCCTCTCTATCTCGACTCTCTCTCTTCCGACTCCGTCACATTCACACCTCCGTCACATTTCCCGCTGAAGCAGGAGGCAGAGCCGTCACATTGCCGTCTCGGTCGCCGCTGAACCAGGAGGCGGAGCCGTCACATTGCCGTCTCTGTCGCCGCTGAATCAGGAGGCGGAGCCTTCACTTGCCGTCTTTGTCGCCTCTCTCTCGTAACCGCTGCTTCGAAAGTACGATCCCTTTTTCACTTTCTCTCGTAACCCTAGATTCACATTTTTTTCTTCAAAACAGTTTTGGCTCATAGGTTGCAAAATTAGGCCGAAATTGAGATTATTTACTACTGGATTAGTTGGTTAATTGCTTAATTGCTACTTGTATTAGTTGGTTAATTGCTACTTCAAAACAGTTTTGGCTCATGGGTTGCAAAATTAGTTGGTTAATTTTAAAGGCTCTATTCAAGTCCCAGTATGTCTATTAATATGCATTTGCCTGTGTGTTGTCTAGTGATAAGTTTTTCTCACCTTCTTGCATATTTTTTTATATTTATTCATAAGTAACTGTTGTATGCAAAGTATTTGTTTAAATGCCGCTGTATAATGAGTTTCAATTCTGATGGGTAATAATTGTTTACAATTGAGGTTCGAAGATTGTCTGGTCATGGTTCTCAAAATTTCCAGCTTGTTGAGTGTTGTGCTTATTTGGTCATGAACCAAGCAAAATATGAGTTTAAAATATCAGAAACGGTAACCAGTATTAGTTGATATTAACTCTCGAGCCTTGTTCATGCTATCTCGCAAAGTTAATATTCTACTCAAAACCCTAGTTTTTGTTCTTAATTTTTTGCAATTGGGTTCAATTGGATTCAATTTCACTGGAAAAACTGAAAATTTGGTTAATTGACTTGTGATGTAGGAATGAGTAGTCAAAGCAAGTGGAATGAGCGATCAAACCCACCTTGTGTGCGATGTGATAACTGCACAGTAGTCAAGTTGTCCACCATTACGAAAAATCCCGATCGAGAATTTTTCTCATGTACTAATCAAGTTTGACAACAATTCAATGGATGGTGCACTCCTTCTGAAAATTTAAATGTTTGATGCTTGTATTTTAATTTTCAGTGATGACAGTACTATGTTTAGGAAGGAGTTAGTTAATTTTTTTCTTTGTGGTTCAACTAGAATAGAGGTTTGTTCTATCCAGGCCAAACTCTTTGAGTTAGTACTCTTGCTTTTTTCTTGTCTGTTCTGAATAAATGTTTGATGCTTACAAGACAACATGCAATTCGGTACATGTTTGATGAAAACTCGTTTAAGAAGTTTCTATGAAAACTTCTCTGTTGAGTTGCAGTATACGCATGGTAATATGCATCAAATTGCTACTCGTTTAATATGCATCTACATGGTACATGTGATAAGCGACTACACGCGGCATTCAATGACATGTAGTACACGCATCCTATTTATAAGCAAGACCTGACATAGGGTGACAGTGCTTCCAAAAAAAAAATTATCAATGAATCTGTAAATGAACATTGCTAGCATATTATCAATGACATCCAGTAAAACAAACATGGTGCATTGCTAGCATGACATCCAGTAAATGAATAAACATGGTACATATTATCAAATAACACATCCAGTAAAACAAAGCATTAATACTAACAAATAACATAGCATGTCAACTCTATAACATTTTCTATACCATATTGTCAATTTTAGTAAGCTCTATAGCATTTTCTATACCATTTGCTAAATCACCCCAAAAAATATTCTAATCACAAAAAGATAAACTGTTGCTAGTTGTTAGTTCTACATTTGTCAATTCACAAAATAATACTTAGTCACTATATCCACTATCATCTTCTTCTCCACTGAAATCTTCTCCACTATCTTCTTTTCCATTGAAATCCTCTCCATAAGACTCACTGCTACCATCTCCATGACCATTTTTCTTCCCCTTTCCTTCATCTTCTTTTTTCTAATACAAAGAAGAAACAATTCAATGATTAGTATAGTACCATAATTATTAAAGTAAATTCCATAAAAAAATTCCATAACAATTAGAAATTTCAATATACCTTGGGACATGTTCTAATATTATGCTTAGCCACTTTTTTACAGTACCTACACATTCTCCCTTTGATTGGAGCTTTCTCTGCAGCAATCTTCCATCTATCAGGTCTTTTCTTTCTTCCTTTACAGTTTGAAATTGGAGGATCATGAAGCACTTTAGTTGCCTGGTTCATGACTTCATCATCTATAAAGTGATCCCAATTTTTCCCTTGCCTTCCTCATTACATGCCATTGACAACACCTATGAACAACATCAGGAAAGACTATCTCGATGGCATTCCTCATTGCTGGATCTTGATCAGTAATGATAACCCTTGGGTGCTTCCCATACATTGCTTTCAACCATGTATCAAATAACCAAACAAAGTTGTTAGTGTTCTCTGATCTAAGCAATGCCATACCAAAGAAAATTGACTGTCGGTGGTGATTTACTCCAATAAAAGGAGCCAAAGGCATGCTGTATTTGTTTGTGTTGTATGTGGTGTCAAAGGTGACGACATCACCAAATTCTAAATAAGCCCTTCTAGACCTCCCTTCTGCCCAAAATATGTGTCTCACAAACCCGTCTTCGTCAGCATCTACGGCATAAAAAAACTCGGAATCAACTTCCTTCTTCTTCTGAAAATGCAGCAAAGTGCTATCAATATCCACTCCAAGATACTTCTTATTTTCAGCACCAATCACATTGCTAACATCCTTTGTCCTAAATAGTACATTCTGCCTTCCACCTTTCAGAATAGACAAATATTGAGCTATTTTAGAAGGCCCAACATTCTGATCATTGAGATCCCGGATTGTTTGCCTGTCCTCCATTGTTAGACATCTTTGAGACCGTAGACCTCTTTTTTTGGATGGTGAATCCAAGACCATCAAATGGTTGTGTTCATCATTAAACCTGGAAACCCGCCAAATGCCTCCATCTACTAACTTCACTCTCATGTATGCCTTGCAATCTGTTCTTGTAAATGACCTCTTCTTCTCTGGTGTTTTAGGCTTACTTGAACTACCCACCGGCTTCCCTTCACTCTTTTGTCTATCAGATAAGCCCTGTTTAGAGCAAACAAATTGTGCCCCAGAAACCCCCTTCCTTGATGAACCTTTATGATTCTTACGGATGCTGAATCCTCTTATCAAGGCAAATAGATTGTAGAAATCATATGCCTCCTCAGGTGATTTGAACTCCTTGCCAACATATATATCAATACTTTCTTCTTCATTGTTCTCTTCCTCAAACACCATATCCACATCAATATAAGGATCATTGATCTGTCACAATTTGTTAACAAGGACTGTTAACAAGAAGAGTAAAGATAATTTAAGTAATGAGGGACTGTTAACAATTTGTCACAACAACAAAAAAAAATCTACATAAACAGATTAGATAATTACCTTGGCCCGTGTACAGCCAATATCATCATTTTCATTTGCTGCTATCTGCTCATTCTCATTCTCATTCATGCTGAAAAGTACAAATAAGGGACTGTTATACAACACAATATAAGAGAACTGTTACAGTGCATAAGGTACTGGTACCTATAAGTTCATCAAAACAAAGCAATCGCATGAGAGTCTACTGTTGGACTAGTGTCAGACCAAATTTCAATATGCATTCATCCATGAGACTGTGACCCAGGTTATATACCATATTATATTAGATACTAAAATGATAAAAGTAATGACAAAAACAAAAAGGTAAACTCTCAAACAGGACTCCTTGGACGACACCAAATACTGATATCAGTAATGTAATCAAAAGATGTCACCTTTCATGAAATTAAACAGCCAACAGTATGCAATATCTAGTTAGTTGAAAGAAACATTAATTCATTTTCCAAATACATAATTGGTGTGTCTCGACCTAATTTTATCACCTAATTTTATCAAGTTATTTTGCAACCCGTTAACCCAATTGAACTAAAAATTGACCTAACCCAATTGAACTAAAAATTGACCTAACCCATGAGCCAAACTGTTCTAAAGGGAAAAAAACAATCAGAAACAAAAAAACAAAGTGAAAGAGGAAGTGAATAAATTCAGCGTTGTTGAAAAATTAGGATTTTGGTTTAAAAATTGACGAGAGAGAGTGAGAGAGGCACGAGTATCTTTCGAACTCCAAAGAGGCGATGGTTGCCTCGACTTGCTTGAGAGAGAGAGAGAGAGAGGCACGAAGGGAACGATTCAGTCGACGGATCTAGGTTTTCGTCCGTGAGAGAGAGAGAGAGAGAGAGAGAGAGAGAGGTCTGTTTAGAGAAAAGGAACGATTCAATCCATAGAGAAGGAGCGGAGCAGAATAAGGAGAAGGCGTATCTTTATTTTTCAATCCAGCGACTTAGATCGGCACAGATCTTGAAGCAGATCCAACGCTTTGAATTAGTATGCATTGAAGCCCCAATACATTAGTATGCACAATAGGTTTTCTCTATATATATATATATATGATTTTTGCAAATCAAAACAAACCTCTATATATATATATATATATATATGGTTTATAAATCATTTTTCCTAGATAACAAGACCCCAAAAAAAAAACAAATAATGTGCATTGATAACATGTTCACAGTAAGAACAAAATTACTACTTTATATATATTATGTACATATAGTTATATACGCTTCGGCCCACGAAATCTGATTTTAAATTTACCAATTTTTATAGATATTTGTTTCCATAATTAGTTTGATTTTAAATTTAGTTTTCCTTCTAGTTTATTTTTCTTTTTGGTACAACGTAAGAGGATAGTTTGGGAATATTTCAAAATAATAGTAGATTTGAAAGTGGCATATTTATAATTTACTACATTTTTGGAGAAAATAATGGTATAAAACTAACAATTTTATAGTGGCAAATATCTAATTATCAATTTAACAATGGCATTTCTATAATTAACAAGTTTTGCCAGTGGCATAAATCTAATTTTTCCTACATAATAATACAGAATATTTGTGAAAAATAGGAAAAGTAACTACCATACAATTTTATTTTTATTTTATTTTTTGGATTGAAATTACCAGATTTTTAATTTAGTCATATATCAACCAAATTTCGTCCCAATATGTTGCAAATTAGATAGGAGGTTAGATTTCTTCACTTGCATTAGAACAACGACAAACAAAATCACATTCTATTTTATTGAAAATTGATTAGTGCCATATGTAATTTTGTCATCCCTGTCATCGCTAAATATAAAGTGAACATATACAGCAAATAAAGTGAACATATAGACGATCTAAGTGAACACATACAAACAAATAAGTTCAATGAAAATAAGTTGAATATGCATGTAAACTTCTGAACAAGTAATGACAACACTTATTTGTTTGTAAGTGTTCACTTAGATCGTCTATATGTTCATCTTATTCGCTGTATATGTTCACTTTGTATTTAGCGATGGCTAGAATGATATATTTGCCGATAACACTTATAATTCCTGTATTTGATTTATTTGAAACAGAAATTTGTGTCCGTGAACTGGGCCGTGGGCCTGTTAGATTTCTTCACTTTCTTTGGGTTTTTTTCTCTTTTGAGACTAGTGATTGGGCTTTTCTGACCAAAGCGTGTTAATTTGCATGTATTATTCAAATTTGGAAGAACTCTCTTTCCCAGTTTCCCTGAAGTCTGAAGAAAAATGGAACTGGAATAGGTACGAATTATTTAATTTTTTTCTTCGGGGGAAAAATTAATGAGTTTTGTTTGACCAAAAAATTTTCATCAGAGAGGCCACAAATTTTTAGTTTTACAAGCGGTTCGTAATCTCCAAATAATGTGCAAGCGGAAAACAGAAAATGCTAGAAATTAATAAATTGAAGCAAACAAGAAAAAGGTAAATTTACCCTTATATAGCCGACCTTGCTCTGGCATGCATGAACTCGTGTCACTCTCTTACCCCAAGTGAAACATGACAATGACACGTGTTTGCACCTCAACGCCCCAAACGTGTCACCATCTCCGTCCTCATCTCCCCAATTCTCTCTCCATAAATAGCTCACTCGTGTGGATTGACTCGATGCATTGCAAGGAAGAAACACATATATACTTGAAAGTTGAAAGAAGTAACAGTTGTAAGTATCAAAGAGAACAAAATGGCATCTCAGCAGCAAGAAAGGAAGGAACTTGATGCCCGAGCTAAACAGGGACAGACCGTCGTACCGGGTGGTACCGGAGGAAAAAGCCTCGAGGCCCAAGAGCACCTTGCTGAAGGTATTGGCAAAAACATACAAATTACACTAAAATTCAAGATAAGCACTTATACATATAATGTATGCGATTGATTAGATCAGACAGTTAACTAAGAGATGATTTTGGTTCAATAAATGTAATGTGCAGGAAGGAGCCGTGGAGGCCAGACAAGGAAGGAGCAGCTGGGGACAGAAGGGTACCAGGAGATGGGTCGCAAAGGCGGGCGCGCCACTGGGTCCGGAGGTGATGATGCCGGCCAGGCAGTGGCGGAGATAGGTGGAAGGGAGGGGGGTGACCCCATTAAAAAAAATATATTTGTAACTAACATATAAAAATATGTATTTTTATGATGAAAAATTGTATGGATGTAATAGTTTGAACCCCATTAAATTTATATATTATTTTATTGGTTGAACCCCATCAAAATATATGGAAGTATCCTTGTTAGGTTATTTTTGAAGTAAAATTAGCATTTTTCTTATAAAACAATAAAAAATATTAAATGGAAACAAAAAAAGTAAAGTGAGCCAACTTTTCTCATCAAACTTTCTATTCCCAGAATAACAACCCACCATTCCCCATTCATCAAAAACCCATCTCTTTCTTTTACTCTCCTTTCTCTTTTTTTCTTTATGTCTTTGTAAGCATATGGTCCACGAGAAAAAACAGGAGACGGAAAAAAAAATAATTGAAGAACTTGGATCTTGGCATCTCGCTACATATAGGTACAAGAATTTTTTTAATTAAGCTGCAATTTGGCATATAAATAGTTTATGTTGTTATGCAACTCATGGCCCGCTTGTCAGAACCAAGAAATTTATGTATTTTTTTTTTGCAGTCTTTGACTTGTTGTGATTAATTAGCATAAGTATGACCATAGAACTAATTGGAAATTAAAATTTATTCTTACCCATTTCAATTTTTAGAACTATGATTCTTAAAACATAAAATTATTTTATGTGTGAGTAATGTGTTCTATTTAATATTTTTTATTTGTCTATTGATTAGTAACTTCATCTAATCATCTCTCTTGATATTTTTCTATTAGATATCTCATGGAGAAGTTTTTGAAACGAAAACAACCACATGATGATTCACCTACCTCTCAAGCCCCTAAACAGATTCAAATTAACTCGAAAGACTACCCGCCGATTCGGCAAAGCGTCCGAAGATTTTCGAGTACCATCCGAATGAGCAAGATGAAGTTCGAAGAATTTACTTAAATAGAGGCCCAAATCAACCAAAAGCATGTAAATTTGAGCAAATTGAAATAGGAGGATGTGAATTTATAATTATATATTATTACATGTATAAATCTTGAATTGAACCCCATTCTTGAAATTTCTGGCTCCGCCACTGCGGCCAGGAAAGGATCGATGTAGATGGGACCCAGTGAAAGAGTGTGCAGTTCCAGATCAAGTGTTGCTCTGTTGTTAGGTTTAGTGCTACGGAATAAAAGTAGTAACTAGTTAAATGTAGTCTTTGTTTCTTCAGCGCATGTCTGAGTCAGTTAGTTGTTGTATATATAGTGCGCCTTTGCTTTGAGCTCTGTTTTGTTTCTCTGTTGTAGTTGTAGTTGTGTTTGTTTTGTGAATTTGCTGGGTTTTATATACTGTTTGCTCATTAGTTTGTCTTTTGACTTTTATATATGTTCTCTGCATGCCTCGAGCGGATTTTGTTTCGATGAAGATAGTTAACCATAGAATTAACCTTCAAAAAAATAGTTGACAATGAAATTAGTGAAGTCCCTGAAATTTACAGTTGGCGCATAATTAGGCAAGTATACAGTCAGTTGCGAACTATATTATGTATGTTATTTTAGATCTTCATCAGGAATTTGGGATTTATTATGCTCAGAATGTATCATCATCGATTTATTTTATCTGGTAAAAGTATACGTGATTTATATTTTTTTTGGAGAACTGTCCATGATGTAATTTTGCTACTGAAGTCCTGTTCTACGGGCAAGTTTCTGATCCAATTGATGTGCAATATGCAAACAAAAGTAGTAATACCATTACAGGTCTTAAGGTCCGATCTGTCCTGAAAATCAGTGGAAATAAGTTAGTAGCATATTACCAATTTTTAAAGACGGTTGGTTTATGCTCTTGGAACATTTTTCTAATCAGAATCTTTAAACATGCATATGCATGGGCAGAGAAGAAACCCTTTTTGTCTAAAATGGTGGCCAATTAAGATGGAATTTGGTTTGTCTTTTTTTCTTAAAAGAAGTGGCAATTAGTCTTTGATCTCTGTTTAAAATTTTTTATTACCCGTAATCAAATTTAAAATTATTTTAATTTATATCAGAAGTTGAATATCATTGTATATGTGTTAATTAACACAAGATAAGGAGGATTTTTTTATTTTTTTTATTTTTGATGAACCCAAGAAGGGTATCCTTAAAATAATTTTTAATTTGATTACACATATACAAGATAAGGAGGATTGCTAGGTTGTAAATTTCAAACTATGTAATTAGTTATTATATCTGTCTTATACAACTACGGTGAGCGGTCAAACTCGTTGTAACCAAGTAAAACTCTGTGAACTTAAAGCAGATCAGAAGTTGAACATCAAAATTTTGCAATGTTGTGGCCCTTGAGGGTTTAGTTGAAACCACATTTAGAGTTTTGAAATCTAGACTTCCATAGACAAGTACACACTGTGAAATTGAAGTATCTGTTCGCAAGACCGACAATAGTTTATTTAAAAGATCACTTGATAAAACAAATAAAGAAAAATACTGATAAGCAATTTGCACTGTCTATTTGACTATTTAAAAGATCACTTGATAAAAAGACCGAGACGTGACATGGGCCATGGCATAAACTATTTAAGATTATGCTAAAATACCAAACACACTTGTTAGGTTCTTGATATGTACTCTTTTGTTAGATATTATTTGCTCCCTTATCTTATATTTTGTACTCCTTCAAGCCTATATTAGAACAACAAACAAACAACAAAGTTTCTTGTTATGTACTCTTGTTAGATATTATTTACTCTCTTATCCTATGTTTTGTACTTGTAATACTCTGATTTTTTTTATATATAATTTCTGAAATTTGTTCCCTTTGACTTGATTATTTTACTGTGCAATGCTTGAAAATTATTTGGTTGCTCAAATATGTTTAGAAATGCTTAATTTTATTATTTTGTGAAAGATTAGAAAACGTTTTAGAAAAAAAAAGCTGGTTTTTATGAATGTCATTTGTTAATTGTGTTTTATGGTTCACTCTTAGTTGTGTCTATTCCAAGTAGGACCCACATATCATAATCATGTTATAGTCCATTGTTCAAGTATGCTCCATGTTCACTTGTATTGAAAGTTTTCCACCTAGAAATATCTGTGCATTCCTTGGGACATGGTTCCTTTCTCATCCCAACCACTTATGTTACTTTTCATTTCTTTCCCAAATTGAGCCTCTCTCTTTCCAAGCACACACCAGAATTTCACCTCCAAAATTCAAGCGAAAATGATAGAAAAAAAAATTGGAAATTGATTGTGGAGCAAACTCTCTTTCTTAACTTTTAGCAAAATTGAAAAGTTGAAGCCGTATTTGATTTGAGGTTTCTTCTAGAACCATCTCGCACAAGTAAGAATCATCTATTTTGAGTAACGCCAGTGCTTTTAATTCCTTAGAGTTGAAACTTAGCCTTTATTTATTTACTTTTCTGATCTATTAATAAAGTTAGCTTTGATATTAAAGTTAGGGTTTTATAAATTTTTGACAATCTGTTGGAACCGAGTCCAAATTAGGGGCAACACTTATAAGTATGTCAAATAGATTATTGGTATAGTTTTATTAAGTAATATTACTCCTCAAAGCTCTTTTTCTAAATTTTTCTTACAATCTTTTTGAAAACCAGTCAAATGTCAGATTTTGGAAAAATTCAACTATCTTCATTGTTAGAAATTACGGTTGGAATTTCAATTGCGGTGAGTTTGCAACTAAATATACTGCTGGAATTTTCAGTTTGTTGCTGTTTTTATTTATTTTCTGGTAATTAGATGCTGAAAATCTCAGTTTATATTGCTGCTTTTAGGTAGTTATTACTGGTGCTGGAACTTCAGGTTATACTGTTGAAATTTCAGTTTATGTGTTGTTTTTATCATGTATTTTCTGGTAATTAAGTGCTGGAATTTCAGATTTTTGTTGCTGAAATTTCATGGACAATTTTGATAATTATCGTACTTGAAATCTGAAACCCTACAACTAAACTTTGGTTGGCTATGGTGTGTAAATTTTCACCGGGCTTTCTTTTTTATTAAACTGAAATTAATTTTCTAAATCTTTTTATTTTGGATTTTTACAAGGATGATTTGGAAATGAATGTATACTTCTGAAATTTTAGTTTGTGTGTTGTTTGTATTATGTAATTGCTGGTAAATAGGTGCTGGAATTTCAGATTTTTGTGGCTGATTTTATTGCTAGCAATTAGGATTAAAGAAATAGGTAAATAAATGGTTGAATCTGGTATTAAAAAAAAAATGAAGTGATCTTTACTATCTTTGGTACTGCTGATTTTTTTAGGAGAGTTACAAGTTCCTATACTGTGTTCTTGTGTGTTTGTAGTATTTTGAAAGTTATTAAGACTCAAGGTCCTGGTGGATTAATTGACAAACCAATTTAGTACTGACCATGGTAATTGTGTAAGTTGTTAAAGTTCTGCACATGATACCTATTGACATCTTTATTTCTTTTATGTTGGGTCTGATTTGGGGCTGCTGGAATTGACTGAATGTCACTTAGTACCACTAGTAAGCATAGAACTTATTATACAGGACCTTGAAAGAACTATTTATTTTGTAACTTTCAACTAGGAAACTGTTGAACTTGATTTATCCTTGCTAGTTGTTGAATATTGAATTATTATTGCTTGCTTGTCTTGTTTGTTTTAGTAAGAACTTAACTTAGAATTGATTTGTGTAGAATGGGGTCGAGTGTCGGAACGGGTGTCGCCGATACTTCAGAGAGGCACTAGGCTTGTTTGCTTGATACTTGCTTGCTGATTTTGATTGCATTTATAGGTGCGGATTCCACAGAACTTTGATTACATGTTAGAAATTAATTATTTGCATTGCATCCTTTGAACTGTTTGTAATTGCAAGCATATTTGCATTATATCGTGTTGATATTATTTAGTATTATCTGTGCATATTGAATGGTTATCCAATTTGAAAGAATTGATATGGAAGAGTTGATACTACTTGTGTGATTGAATAGACACTCGTTCTTAAGTTTGGAGCCGGGGAGTGGCTTCCCCGTCTGGCCAGACTCCGGTCATGAGCGCTTATAGTCCGGTACTCTATACGGTATCCAGTCCGTGGAGTGGTAGTGTTCTCAGCTTGTAGTATATTTGTTTATCTGATTGTCTAAATTGTATATGGAATCTGAAATTGGTCCTGATCCCCCTGAGTTCGGGGAGGGACGATTGTACATGTCTGATTGATATGTGATGATGATTGATGATTACAAGCCTTGCATTGAAAATTACCAAAATTGAGCCGACATTCTTGTGTTATCATTTGTATTTGAATTGGAATTGAATAAAATGTCGGGCTCGCTTGCATTGCATAAATACGTAATTGTTGCATAATATATTCGTACCATCTGATTGTATTATTGATTGTATAATTGCTATGTATTTTCTTTACTCAGTCGGTAATTAGTTCCAAAACATGTACTTGAAGTTCGTGTGGCTGGAACTGAATACCGCACTGAGATAAATTTTTAATTATCTCACTCTTCCACTTTGTGGGTTCCAGGATTAGCGAGCGGGGTCGTGTTTGCAAGGGAATAAGCCATTCTGTTTTTCACTTGGTAAGTACTATAAGATTTTCAGGTGTTGTATAATTCAGTTTGGATCAGGCTTGTAAACTAGTAGATAATATATCTGAATGCATATTGTTTTGGAGAGATGGCTAGATAGTTTGACCTCTTGTGATATCAGCATGTATTTTTATCATCTACAACCTTACGGTTGTAGTTGTATACTGAGTACTTGAATTGCATCTTTGGTAATGATAAGCCTTATTGGTTCTCTTCTTCTTTATAATTATACATAGCTCCATATTTAAACCTTGGACATGCTTGCATTTTAAATATGTATATGCTACTATATTTTGTATGAAGATAAATTTTCAGTTTCTAGTTTTTGCCCACTGGAGCAGTTGAATTAGGTAGCAAGTATTAGTTTATTCTTTTTGGTTTTGTACTATGGCAGCTAGCGTTCCTTGTGATAATTAATATGTAATCTTCATGTCTTAGTTACAGGTATATACTCTAGGAAACTAGGGTCTGTACATTTGGGATGTTAACTTGGTGTGATTCTGCTTGAATCTGAATTTGAAGCACCCTTTCATTCTTTTTATTTTATGATAGTATATATGTATGGAATTTCAAGCTTTTGTATCCGGAAAGGATAAATGAAAATGATGATTTATTTAGTTCTCAACTCTTGTATATTTTAATTGCATGAATGAATTTTATGTTAGCCACGTTAGCTTTTTCTTTTGAGTATTCTTGAACCTTCTTTGTTTTGAATTATGAAAATATTTGCATTTGCAACTTAACTTCATCTATTGGTTATACAGTGCATGTACGTTATTTCTGTTAAGTAAATCCCTTTGTAAATCCCAACTACATTTTGGATGGTTGTCTTATTGTTCTTACTTTGATTTAATCTAAAATCCATATGTCAAATTAAACTTGCGTCCTTGCAGTTTTTATTTATTATTTTTTTTAATAGAATGCTTATTTATATTTATAATTGCATATATTGTATATCTGAAATAGATAGTCTTGATTTCTCTCTAAACAAGCAAGCCAGTCGTGCAATCTCTTTTATTTTCAACGGACTACTTAACTAATAACTTATATACAAGTGCTTATGTATTCGTGATTGTATGAATCTTTTTTATCTGAAATGGATATTTCAAAAGGTTAGTCTTATCAATTTTCTACTCTTGTATAATTGATTATTTAGATACAGGTAATGCTTATATTTAAACTATATGTGATTCACATCTTTATTTTGGATATGCATATATGTTTATTAGTTGTGTATAATTTAACTTTAAATTGTAAGTTAAGTATTAGTAAGCCTTGCGGGTGCAAAGACATCCGCGGCGGGCACCCTGTCATGTACTGTCTAGTCACTGTATGTGACGGGGTGTCACAGTACTCCTTTAAGCCTATGCTAAAATACCAAACACACCTGTCAGGTTCTTGATATGTACTCCTTTGTTACATATTATTTACTCTCTTATCCTATGTTTTATACTCCTTTAAGCTTATATTAAAACAGCAAACAAAAAGCTTAAAGGAGTACAAAAATGCAATATATTTTATAATTAACAAATACATGATCCCTTATGTAAATTACCTGAGAAAATGGTACTGGCTTGTTAAGTAACTTGCAAATGAGAATCCTCAAGATGAACAGACCACTGTCTTCTGCTCTAAGTTGTTGTGGTATCTTCTCAAGCCATACACAACCCATGTCATTCCACCTTTGATCTCCTAATGTCCGCCAAACAAGAAAAGCTTTGATGCATTTAAGATCTGATTCAATCTTCTCAAACAAGACATTTACCTCCACTGTTGTGCAATAGACTTCAGCCAAATTAGCTTTCTTATCAACAATGTACATCCACCATTACATATTGTTGCTTGACACAACAAAGAGAAAATATGACTTATCAAAAGCAGGTCCTAGAAAATCAGGATTTGATTGGCCTCTGTAGGAAATAGAACCCGTAGACAATGCTCGCTTCATATAGAAAACATATGAAAGTATGTAGAAAACAATAAGTCATTTAAACCTAATATTTTAGCCATATAACAATTGTACAATAAAGATAAATAAATACATCCACATGTAGAAATAATTACTCCTTTAATACTATTTATATACTCTCTGAGAGTTAAACATTTATGTAAATAACTAGGCATCTCATCTTTGATGGAAAGAATGATCTAATTCTTTGGTCAAGTACCAGGGCAAAACAAAGCTGACTAGTCACCAGCTTTGGTATTGTTTTAAGTGCTATAATGAGATATGTTTCTTGTTTGGCTGACTACCAAAGAAGAGAGGTAAATCGGTATAGTACGGGTACTTGATCAAATGAATTGGTATGGTAATTGCATGATTTTGAATGGCATGACAATTGTTTGAAAGATTTTAATTTCGAGGACGAAATTATTTTAAGGGGGGACGAATGTGACATACGACTGTTTTGGCCCCTGACCAGACCATGTTTCGGCCGTGTAAAGCGTGGGCAGCAGCGATGTCTGTCACGCAATGTTGTTGGTTTGCCATGAACCTGCCTTGCATGTGTTGTGCATCATCTAAGGCAGCATGAAAATATGTTAATTGTGGGTGAAAATGACTTGTAGTGGTGACCCAAAGCAGGGCTGTTGGATAGGCCGAAGTGTATGGTAATGGTTGCCGGTTGTAAACCGTAAGTCGGAACGGGGTTTAGGCCGCTTCCCCAAGCGTGTGTTGGGTACTTAGCAACCTGGGCAGCAAGTATTGGAGGTGTCCAGTGGTTAGCACCAATGGAGGTGACCAATTGAACAGTTCAAATTGCTTTTGACCAGCCCCTAGAATAGGGACACCTAGCAGCTTAGTCACTAGGGAGGAAAAGGGGCTGTTTGACACCTGTTCTCCCCTTCCTAAAGGTGTCTCTCCCCAGCCATAAGCCCCTCATTTGGGTAAAATTCGTACTGTTATGTCCAGCCCCAAAAACAGACCCAAATAGTAAAGTTTGAGAGTCTCTAGTGCATGAAATAGCTAGCCTGGACCATAACGGTATAGCTGGGGCAGCCGGGAGTGATGTACGGTGCATGATTGACCATGTAAATCACTCAAACCAGGCCAAGGTTGTGGCAGGGGTGGCTGTCAAGTATGATTCATGGCTGCTACACCCGAACCAGACCCGCAGCGGTGTAAAGCGTGGGACTCGTGCGGTGAGACAGCGGCAATGACAGCGCCATAGAGATGGTCGGCTGGGTAAAGGTTAAGGTGCGGGTTTCCGTATGAACTTGTTAAGTTTCAGTTTATGATTTTAACTGCATAAGTGCATGTTGAACTTGACTTGGCATGGCATGGTAATGGTATGTGCTGAATTTATATGCATGGTAACTCTAATTTTTATAGTATGGCAGCTATGTAAATTGTTATGGAAATGCATGGCATGTGACTGTCATGTTGAATGGTTAATCTATTGGTAAGTAATGGAATGGCTTATGGTATGGATTGGAAGTACTAAATGTGCGATGAATGGCATTTGCATCTTTGGAAAGCGGCGTCATGAACCGTTGTTCCAAGGGCCGTGAGATAAGCGCTTATGTTCCGGGACTCAATTATTGAGGGGGTAAATGTCCTCGGCATTTGTACTATTTGATTGGATCGTATTGGATTGGATTGGATTGGATTGGAAATGGAATCGCCCGGCGTGGGATTCCAATGGAATTGTTGGATTTGGATTGATGATAAACCAGCCCAGATTGTGCATGGTTAGGTGTCCAAAACATGGCTGGCTTTTGTATGACTTGTGTTATTTGATTGCCTAATCTCAATCGGCTGGCCTATGCATTGCATGATGTTTTAAATGATTTCATGGCTGATGCTTATGTTTATTGAAAAGGTAATTTTTTTCTAAAGTTGAACGTGTGGGTTTTTAGTTGCCGCAATGTGAAACTTAGGAGTTCATGTGGCTGGAACTAAAAACCGCACTGAGATAAATTATGTTTATCTCACCGCTCCACTGTTTTGTGGGTTCCAGGTACGGCAAGGATCGGAGTAAGGAATCGTGCGATGGGAAGTAAATCAGCGGCAGTGCTTGGGTTGGGAAATTTGTGTGTAATTGACCACTTGATTATATTGAATTGCAAATGTGATTCCTGGGATTTTTATGCACTGTTTGTATTATGCTATTGACCTGCATATCATGGTTTGGACTGCCTTGTGTACATGCGCGGCGCGCTGTGCACGGCAGGCTGTGGCACCGACATGGCTACGGGGTGTCACAGTGGAAATGGTATCAGAGCAAAGATATGCAAACCAATAGCATAATCGCTGATGTTGAGAGCGGTAATGGGTCAGTGAGAGTATGGACGGCTAGGTGTATTTGAAACTGCATGTAAGCATGGCTGGATTTTAAGCATTGATGCATGGATTGCGAACTAATTTTATTGAGTTGTTTTGCAGAAATTATTGCATTGTTTTGATGGAAAGAATGATCTAATTCTTTGGTCAAGTACCAGGGCAAAACAAAGCTGACTAGTCACCAGCTTTGGTATTGTTTTAAGTGCTATAATGAGATATGTTTCTTGTTTGGCTGACTACCAAAGAAGAGAGGTAAATCGGTATAGTACGGGTACTTGATCAAATGAATTGGTATGGTAATTGCATGATTTTGAATGGCATGACAATTGTTTGAAAGATTTTAATTTCGAGGACGAAATTATTTTAAGGGGGGACGAATGTGACATACGACTGTTTTGGCCCCTGACCAGACCATGTTTCGGCCGTGTAAAGCGTGGGCAGCAGCGATGTCTGTCACGCAATGTTGTTGGTTTGCCATGAACCTGCCTTGCATGTGTTGTGCATCATCTAAGGCAGCATGAAAATATGTTAATTGTGGGTGAAAATGACTTGTAGTGGTGACCCAAAGCAGGGCTGTTGGATAGGCCGAAGTGTATGGTAATGGTTGCCGGTTGTAAACCGTAAGTCGGAACGGGGTTTAGGCCGCTTCCCCAAGCGTGTGTTGGGTACTTAGCAACCTGGGCAGCAAGTATTGGAGGTGTCCAGTGGTTAGCACCAATGGAGGTGACCAATTGAACAGTTCAAATTGCTTTTGACCAGCCCCTAGAATAGGGACACCTAGCAGCTTAGTCACTAGGGAGGAAAAGGGGCTGTTTGACACCTGTTCTCCCCTTCCTAAAGGTGTCTCTCCCCAGCCATAAGCCCCTCATTTGGGTAAAATTCGTACTGTTATGTCCAGCCCCAAAAACAGACCCAAATAGTAAAGTTTGAGAGTCTCTAGTGCATGAAATAGCTAGCCTGGACCATAACGGTATAGCTGGGGCAGCCGGGAGTGATGTACGGTGCATGATTGACCATGTAAATCACTCAAACCAGGCCAAGGTTGTGGCAGGGGTGGCTGTCAAGTATGATTCATGGCTGCTACACCCGAACCAGACCCGCAGCGGTGTAAAGCGTGGGACTCGTGCGGTGAGACAGCGGCAATGACAGCGCCATAGAGATGGTCGGCTGGGTAAAGGTTAAGGTGCGGGTTTCCGTATGAACTTGTTAAGTTTCAGTTTATGATTTTAACTGCATAAGTGCATGTTGAACTTGACTTGGCATGGCATGGTAATGGTATGTGCTGAATTTATATGCATGGTAACTCTAATTTTTATAGTATGGCAGCTATGTAAATTGTTATGGAAATGCATGGCATGTGACTGTCATGTTGAATGGTTAATCTATTGGTAAGTAATGGAATGGCTTATGGTATGGATTGGAAGTACTAAATGTGCGATGAATGGCATTTGCATCTTTGGAAAGCGGCGTCATGAACCGTTGTTCCAAGGGCCGTGAGATAAGCGCTTATGTTCCGGGACTCAATTATTGAGGGGGTAAATGTCCTCGGCATTTGTACTATTTGATTGGATCGTATTGGATTGGATTGGATTGGATTGGAAATGGAATCGCCCGGCGTGGGATTCCAATGGAATTGTTGGATTTGGATTGATGATAAACCAGCCCAGATTGTGCATGGTTAGGTGTCCAAAACATGGCTGGCTTTTGTATGACTTGTGTTATTTGATTGCCTAATCTCAATCGGCTGGCCTATGCATTGCATGATGTTTTAAATGATTTCATGGCTGATGCTTATGTTTATTGAAAAGGTAATTTTTTTCTAAAGTTGAACGTGTGGGTTTTTAGTTGCCGCAATGTGAAACTTAGGAGTTCATGTGGCTGGAACTAAAAACCGCACTGAGATAAATTATGTTTATCTCACCGCTCCACTGTTTTGTGGGTTCCAGGTACGGCAAGGATCGGAGTAAGGAATCGTGCGATGGGAAGTAAATCAGCGGCAGTGCTTGGGTTGGGAAATTTGTGTGTAATTGACCACTTGATTATATTGAATTGCAAATGTGATTCCTGGGATTTTTATGCACTGTTTGTATTATGCTATTGACCTGCATATCATGGTTTGGACTGCCTTGTGTACATGCGCGGCGCGCTGTGCACGGCAGGCTGTGGCACCGACATGGCTACGGGGTGTCACAAGTTTACCTGCCCGGGCTGGACAGTGGCACCTTGCTGCTTTAGAGATGATGGTGTTCCTTCATAGTCTGATGGTTGTGTTGTTTCTGTCGCTTTGTCTTTGCGGTGCAGGACTAAAGCCAGGCTCTATGCAACTTAAACAGTTGTATGGCGCCATCTTTGCAGCCAAGACCTAGAGGTACTATAGAAATATTCACACTCGTACTAAAAACATAATCTTGTTGGGACATGAGCATACTTGCGTTGATTAGTTTATGTGTATATGCAAACACAAAGTAACAAAAAAATGTACAAAAACCTGACATTTACCAGTACAAAGATGAAAGACTATTTGACATGGAGTTAATAATGAATAGAAAATCAAATTCTTTCTCTACTGGCACATATATGTATGCACCTTACTCTAAAATTTTTCCTCCATTTTCCCTCTAACATGTAATAAATAAATGTACTAATCTAAATGTAATTCATTAAAAAAAATATATTGATAACTGATAACCCCTAATCTAGCTCATAGGTTTCAACAAAGGATTTAGATCAAGAAGAGTAAGAATTTCTTTATTAGTTTAATATATGGATCCTTTTGTTTACAGAATGTCTAACCCCTCTTCCCTATGGGAGGGGGTTCCTATTTATAACTATCTGGTGGTCCCTCATCACATTGGATCTTTTGTGGCCTCATCGTGTTCTCATCCTCTTTACTTGACTGCGGCGAGAAGGTCGTCATGACCTCCCTCAACCTCGACATGTTCTTTCCTCGCCTGTGGCCAACGTTCATCCGGGCGAGGATGAGTGCGAGGTTGAGTCGAGGTCTCCTGAACGACTACTGCTTAAAGGTCACAGAACATCCTGCGGCCGTTGTGGAAAGGACACCCGTGCTCAGAAACCGTTTCCTCTAGGGGACCCACTGATGAGAGCTCCCTCTAACGGCTCCTGGGCCCCCTTCTGAGCGCAACGACCTCGGACCCGCCTTCATCATAACGACTCATGGGCTCCTTTCTCTGAAAAAGGGCCTTACACAAGGCTTTTCATAACTATTAGGCCCATATTCTAATCTGACTATATCATTAGCCCTCGAGCTTCTGATAAATGCTTGCATTTTATCTGAAGCTCTTTATGGCAACTCCTAGGTGGCGTCATTGGGCTTCAGGCGATGTTTGAGCGATGTTTACTTATTGGTTAAATTCTTTGGAAGGAAAGCAGACGACGGAACCTGTGAGGTCCTTATAGTCCGCAAGCCCTCAGAGGGTGTTTGCTGACATCCAAATTCATCCACCGCGGTCGCACAGTAATGATGTTAATTAGTATCCGAACCCGCCATGCGCAGTTGCACAATGAAGGTTGATATGGTCGAGCCCTCATACGGGGTTGGAAGAAATATTTGGTGAATTTAATAATATAAAGAAAGAAAGCGGGGGCCACAAGATCTTCTATAGGGATCCTACAAGATCTTCCCATCATTGCATCCTTTGGGGGGATCGAGTCGCGACGATTTGTCTTCTCGTTGGAATTTGAAAAAAGGGATAAAGTTCCATTCTAGGCGGGAGAACCGAAGAGACGTGTCTTTTATATAGATTCCAAACCTTCATTTGTCTCTCTCTCTGTTTTCAGTACATTCTCTGTGCCCCTGCAAGTGTCTTCTTCTTCCCTTTGCTCTGGTGAACTTTTTATCGTTGTTTCTCTTCTCTCCTTCTTCTTCTGTCTTTGCCTGACGGCGACTACTGAATATTGGTATTAACCCTTTCCTCGTTCTTGCTATTTTTTCTATTACTTTTGTTTTTGTCATGGCCTTCTCGCCTGTTCTCACTATCGTTTTGCTTAAATCTTTTTTGTTGCTTAGCCCCGCCATGCCTAAGAAGGTTTTCAGGAGTTCAGACTCTAAGAAGATTAGGAGCAAGTTCCCAACGTCCAGAGGTTTCGAATCTAATCCTTGGATTGATTCAAAAATAGTCAAGTTCAAAAGGAGTTTGGTTTTTGATGATCCAGAGGAGAGCGAGTTGTATATAGAAGGAGCAGATAAATTGGATCGTCCCTTTGAAACTTCAAAGGGAAGGGTGCTCTTTGCCAGATCTGCATGGTGGGGAGTACGCCTACCCTTGTCGCCGTTTCAATGCGCACTTCTTAATATGGTAAAAATTCCTCCAGGCCAACTTCTTCCGGTTGCCTGGTGCTGCATCACTTCTTTCGAGCGTTTGCTTACGGTGAATTTTGCAGAGTTAGGTTTTAAGGCTAAGATCACCCCCACGGTAGGACTGTTTGGACATTACTTTAAATTTTGTCGTCATAATGAATTCTGCACCATCAGAACTGTGCACCGCGTATTCGCCAATAAACCCAGAAAAATAGGTAACTGGGAAGAGAACTTCGCCTTCTGTCGAGGGACCCTGATGGATGGAATGGGCATCTGTTTGGATTGGAACATGACTTCCACTGGGTTCACCAAGGTAGAATTCCCAGAACCTACTGAGGATGAGCATGCCATAATATCCCATTTGAAGAGGACCTCTCAGGCGGGTTACCACTTGTGCTGGGATGGGGGGAGCCCTGTACCGGATGACCGCACCTTCGCTGAGTGCATCGAGCCTGATGATGGCGCAGACGAGGAGCTACCCCTGCAGCAACTTAACTATTCTCCTCCACCTGAAGAGGAAGGAGAAGGGTCGCCACCACCGATCGAGTCTCCCACTGCAAAAGCTCTTACTGTTGCAAAAGTTTCTCCTGCCAAGAAGGCGTCTGTTCCCGCCCCCAAAGCTTCTGCGATGTTTAAAATTGCTAAGGGGGGCGGCTCTAAGGGTTCTAAACCCGCTTCTTCTCGCATCTCTCAACATCCCAAAACCGCGCATTCATTAGAGAAAGCCCCCACGGGTAGGGTGTTGGCCGCAGTAGGATCGGCGGCAAAGGAAACTAAAAAGAGGAAGCGTGTCGAAGGTTCGTCGAAACATTCCTCGCCTACTCCTCCAGACTTCCAAGATGAGAAGGTTTCTCTGCGCCTCCCTGGTATAGACATGGATCCTTCCAAGATTCAGGTTTTCACTCTTGCTTAGCTCGCCTAACCTCTTTTTTTTTTTTTTTTTTTTTTTGAAAAACTGACGAAGTTATTTCATTGCATAGGTGCCTCGTCTTGCCGCCTCCCTGCATCGTGTGTCCTTGGACTTATGTCCACAAATTAGTAATGCGCTTACTGGCCTATCGATGGAGGAGAAGTTCATGCGAATGCATTCTTTACTGATGGAGTTGGGATGTCTTCAGGCGAGCGTTCACGGTCATTCTCGCAACTTTGGAAGTGCTTGGATGAAGTCCTTATCTTCTTTGGCCGAAAGGAATGCCAAAATCGATAAGGAACTTCGCGTGCTTCGTGGAGAGCAAGAGTCGGATTGGGGCTTTAAGGTGGATCTGTCGCAATTCTCGTTTGCGAAGCGCGCTTCTGACGAAGACAAGGCTGAGATGACTGCGTTGTTTGAAAAATTTGCCGCCGCTCAAGACACTTTGTTGGTTCGCGCACAGGCTGCTGAAGCGGACAAAGATCTGATGTCCGAGACGCTGGGCCGTGCCTCCCGCGTTAATGTTGACCTTCAGAATCAGCTGTCTGCGGCGCAAATATCGCTGGACCAGCGCGACAAACAATTGGATAAGGCCAAAGAACTTATTCTCCAACGAGATGGGGCCATATCTGACTGGAAGAAAACGTGCGAGAAGGTAGCGCGCCAGGAGAAAGAACGGATAAATGAGTTGGCGAAGTTGAAGTCAACCAACGGGGCTTTGGAGCAGAAAGCTGAGGAGCTGCTAAGCGAGCTTCAGAAGAAGGACCAAGAATTGGCAGGTCTTGGTGAAGAGGTGTCTCAGATGAAGGCCGAAAGGAACCAACTGACATCTGAAAAGGATCAGCTAGCTTCTGAAAAAGCCCGGCTACATTCTGAGGTTATTCAGACCTCCTCGCTGCTGCAAGAATCTTCTGTTCGCCTTGCTGAGCTGCAAGCCGAGATAGAAAGGTTGAAGTCTCTTCCTGCCACTTCCAAAGGCAAAGAGATTTGCATTGATAAGGGTGAAGTCCGCTCTTCCCATGACTTTCTTCAGGCCTTCCTTCGATCCACAGGCGCCCAAGCTGCAGCTACCCGCCTTGTTTGCGGGGGTCTTCATTACATGTTGAAGTTGAAGTGTGATCAGTTGCGCCAGTACTATCCGTTCACCCGGGAGGAGTTTGGGATTATGGACCCTGCGCCAGAGCCGGACGTCGCTCTATCGCAGTGTCGCTGGGACGAAGAAAGTGGCGATCTCATTTGTCAAGACGAGGAAGGTGATCGAGTGGTCGAGCTAGGTATGGAAGTGACAAAACCTCTCTTGACTCCGCGCTACCCTTGGTCAAGCTCTGGCGTTGTTTGGCCCTCAGACATAACTCGTCCTTCGAGGGAGGAAATTGAAGCTGAAGACGACGAAGAGGGAGGATCGGACGAGGAGAGGTCTGCGGGGGTGAACACCTTTGGGGAGGCTGGACCTGTTGCCGATTTAGCTGACGATCTTGCTCGCCTTTCCCCGCATCATGCCGAGGGGGCCGGGTCACTTAACATTTCCGAACAATTTGACCAGATGTTGAACGAACAACGGGAGTATAACTTGTTGCATCCAGATCTCCAGCTAAGTGATTTTAGTCTCCCTGGTGGCTCTTTAGGCGGTGATGTAGATGGAGAGCCATGAGTTACTGTTCCAAGTTTCATCACTTGTTGTATGTTATTATGTAAATGTGAACCTTTTGGATTATGGTATTCTCTTTAAAAGATTTATCTTGTGCGACTTGATTGTGTAATTATTTTGTTGCTGTGTCTTGGATTGTCTGATCGTTTTGTTGTTGTTTATTGTCACTGCGACTTGTTGATGTTTGAGTAAGTCAAGATTTTGACGGTAAATATCACATGGCAGAACGAAGGGAGCAACGAAGTTAATGCGCAGAAAAATATTTGAACTCATGTGAAACGTAAATAAGAGTGCGTTTTTGACAAAAGTAAGAAAATCGACGATGTTAGGGCGCTGAGCGCGTGTCTGACAAAAGTAGAACAGGCTTGAACTCACTCAAAAGAAGTTAATGAGGCACACGCAATCAGTAATTTAAAAGAAGAAAATGATGTATGAACAAGCTTGAACTCATTATATTCATAAAAGTACATCAGGTCATATTTTAGGTGATACATGCCTAACGAGGCTAAGGGATGTTGACTTTCTTTCCTAGCTAAAGGGGGGCGAGGAGTCACTGCACATAAGGGATGTTGTCTTTCTTTTGTCCTTATGACTCCCCTTTTACCGTGATGGAGGTCGACTGGAGAGCTACTCTCTTTTACCATCACGCCTGAAGACGACGCTGTGTTGGATTGGGCTCCTTTGGTTATGTAGAAAGTGTGCATCACCGCGTCATTTATTGGCGTCGAAGTTGATACCTCCTTTGACGAGGTGTCTGCGGCGATCTTGCTCCTTCCTCTCCAAAGGGAATGACCCATGATAAAAACTTGCCCTCTCTCTCGCGCCGAGCATTCCCCATCTGTCGTTGATGGTTGGCTGTCGGCTATTCGAGGGCGACCTCTAATTTAGACATGGTAAGGTCGCCTGCATTGGGGGCCAAGCTTGCAATAACGCTCTGTCACCGTCGTCGTCTTCGTTTATGTGGGCTTGAAACGGCTGAGTTGTGTTATTTTCATTTACTCTCTGCTCCGCCGCCCAAACCCACTCGACGGATGTCTTGCTCGCGCACACGGTCAAGCAAGGCTACCCGTCGATAGGGAAGGTTTAGTATACAACTGAAGGGATTTTACCTCAGCTGTTCTACTATACCTTCCCGAACTCATCAGCTGCTTTACTATACCTCCTGCTCTTTTCTCTCTTTCCTTCCTTTTTTTTTTTTTTTGTGCCATTTTTTCTCAAGTTCTTGTTTGTGTCTTGTATCTTAAGGAAGAAAGATGGCGTTTAAGATCGTGGGAAGAGGAAAAGAGAATGGGGGCTCTTGGGATGAAAGTGTTTGTGGGGTAACCCGCCTATTTATAGATGTCCCGGCACCGACAATGGTGGGCCCCCCTTTTGTCATGTTGAAATAAATGCGAGACTTGGCGTATTAAATGCTGGATATTAATTGTGGCCCGAGGCAGTTGGGTTGTACCCTTAAATTCCGCCGTATATGTCGGGAAACAAATATCTGCTTTTTTGATGAAAAGGCTTTGCTAAATTTGGATAAATTTGTACGTATGACCGATTACTCAAATCGTAGGATTAATGTTGGCCAGTGTTATTGGGGGCGGATAACTTTGTGGCTAATGTCTGTTTTGACGATGGGGCTAACGTTTGCAGTATGGCAGATGGAGAATGGCCATGCGGCTAGAGTCTGTCGTAATGGCAGACTGCGCATGGCTATTCGGCCAAGGTCTGTTGTGATGGCAGACTGCGCATGGCTATGCGGCTAAGGTCTGTTGTGATGGCAGACTGCGCATGGCTATGCGGCTAAGGTCTGTTGTGATGGCAGACTGCGCATGGCTATGCGGCTAAGGTCTGTTGTGATGGCAGACTGCGCATGGCTATGCGGCTAAGTTCTGTTGTGATGGCAGACTGCGCATGGCTATGCGGCTAAGGTCTGTTGTGATGGCAAACTGCGCATGGCTATGCGGCTAAGGTCTGTTGTGATGGCAGACTGCGCATGGCTATGCGGCTAAGGTCTGTTGTGATGGCAGACTGCGCATGGCTATGCGGCTAAAGTCTTGCCATAATGTAAGTAATTCATGAAAAATTTACAACAATGAATTTCAAAGTAAAGACCATTTGTCACTCGTGGAAAGAAAACATTTTACTGAATTTTAGCAAAGTACACGTTGATATGCAGATTGGGTACAAAGTTCCCTTCATTGCTTGAAAAGAAATTAAACAGCATGGAAAAAGGTACAAGTTTTAACTAATTCACTTCATCTTTGGAGGCCTATGCTACGGTATTGCTCCATCGAAGTCAATTGCTTGGGGGGTTGCCGGTCACTTGTAAAATTTGCGCAGATGAACAGCATTCCAGGCATTGGGAAGGTCGCGTCCTGCTAAGTCTTGCAACCTGTACGCTCGTCCTTCTATGGATCGAGTCACAATGAAAGGGCCATCCCAAGCGGGATCGAGCTTTCCGATGTGTTTTCCAGTTGCTTCCACACTCCTCAATACCCAATCGCCAGGTTGGAAGTGTTTTGGGGCGACCTTTTTGTCGAAGTTTTTGCGCATCTTTCGTTGATATTCGGCCATCCTTGCACGCGCTTCTTCGCGTAGCTCATAAATCGTTTCCAGTTCCACCAACTTTTTCTCATTATTTTTGGTCCATTCATAAGCGATGGTGCGCAATGTGGGCTGCACAATTTCCATAGGGGTGACTGCCTCCATTCCATATACCATGGCGAAGGGGGATCGTCCAGTTGCAATTCTTGGGGTGGTGTTGTAGGACCATAGGATCTCATCAAGGAAGTCGGGCCATGCTCCTTTGCTGCCCTCCACCTTTTTCTTAAGTCCTTCCAATATGGTTCGATTGGAAACTTCAGCTAATCCATTGGTCTGAGGGTGACTGACTGAAGAGAAGAGAGAGAGTATTCCGAAACCTTCGCACATATCTTGAAATGGCGCGCCTGTGAACTGACGACCATTATCAGATATGATGGTATGAGGTATGCCATAACGGTAGACGATGTTGTGCTTGACAAAGTCGGCTATTCGTGGGGAGGTTATCAGGGCAAGTGGTTTTGCTTCTATCCACTTAGTGAAGTACTCGACCGCTACGACTAAGAAACGCAGATTGGCTTTTGCTGTCGGGAAGGGGCCTAGGATGTCTATGCCCCATACATCGAAAGGCCAGGGACTTGCAATGGTGTTCAGAGAGGCAGGAGGCCTTCGTGAGACACGAGAATGGTATTGGCATCGCTCACACCGTCGCACGACGTCGATCATGTCTTTTCTCATGGTTGGCCAGAAATAGCCCTCCCTTTCGATGCGTTTGTCAACGGTGTAAGGGCTTTGGTGGCTGCCACATATGCCACCATGTACCTCATCAATCAGTTTTCTGCCTTGCGATTCACTGATGCAAACGAGCCAGGGCTTGCGATATCCCTTTTTCAATAATTCCCCCTCCAAGATGGTAAACTCGGGCGCCCATCTCTTAATCCTTCGCGCAGCAAGTTTGTCCGTTGGTAACTGTCCTGTGGTTAGATAGTCCCAGATGGGAGTGTACCATTCAAGCTGGTCACTGATTGGCAAGACTTTGGGTTCCGTCGCTGTAATGCAAGCTTCGGGTATTTCCATGATGGTGATAGGTGTCTCGCTATTCATGTCCGATCCCTTTGCTAGCTTGGACAAAGCGTCTGCGATTTCATTCATTCCCCGCGGGACATGTTCGATCGTGACTTCTTCAAATGTTGCTAAGACCTCTTTGGCCTTCTCTAAGTATTTCGCCAAGGTAGGGTCGTGTACCTCGTATTGCCCATTGATCTGATGTACCACGAGCTGGGAGTCCATGTACACCCTGACTTTAGTCGCACCAACTGCCTCTAACAGCCGCAGACCCGCAATCAACGCTTCATATTCGACCATATTATTGGTGACAGGGAAAGTTATGTGAATGGCGTAGTAAAAGATTTCTCCTTTGGGTCCTTTGATCTGTACTCCGAGGCCCGACCCCCGTTCAGAGGCGGCGCCATCGACATGAACATGCCACAAAGCCTCCTGATCCCTTTTTTCTGTCCTTCCTGTACTTTCTACCACAAAGTCTGCCAGCACTTGTCCCTTGTATGCTGCTTTAGGCAAGAAGGAAATGTCGAATTCTGATAACTCCACTGCCCATTTTAAAAGTCGTCCCGATACATCAAGATTACCTAAAGCCTTTCTCAAGGGAAGATCGCTGAGCACTTTAATCGGGTGCGCCTGGAAATAGGGGCGCAGTTTCCTGGCTGCAACAAGTACGGCAAAAGCGCCCTTTTCGACTGTTGAGTATCTTTCTTCGGCATCGCGCAGTACCTTGGACACGAAGTATACAGGCTTTTGTACTCCGTCTTCCTCTCGAATCAAGGCCGCACTAACTGCGACCGCTGAAGCGCTGACATATAGGTATAAAGTTTCTCCCTTGGTTGGCCTGCTGATTATTGGTGGACTGGATAGGTAAGTCTTGATCTGCTCGAATGCCTTCTGGCATTGCGGGGTCCATTCAAATTTTTTGGCCTTCTTGATAGTCTGAAAGAAAGGTTTGCAAACCTCTCCCGAGCGTGCTATGAATCTATTCAACGCGGCTATCCGCCCTGTAAGTTCTTGCACTTCTTTCACAGTGCTGGGAGCTTCCATGTCGATGATAGCTCGGCACTTGCTGGGATGCACCTCAATGCCTCGTTCAGACACAATGTAACCTAAAAATTTTCCACTAGACAAGCAAAAGAAACTCTTCTTTGGATTGAGGCGCATGCCGACATCCCTCATTCTTTGAAATATCATGTTGAGATGCTGCACATGCTCTTCGCCAGTACAACTCTTAACGACCATGTCATCAATGTATGCCTCGATGATTCCGCCCAATTCGGCTTTAAAAACCTTGTTCACCATCTGCTGATACTCAGCTCCTGCATTCTTGAGACCGAATGGCATAACTTTATAGCAAAATAATCCTTGCTCAGTTATGAAACTTGTTTTCTCTTCATCATCGGGGTGCATATGTATCTGATTATACCCGGAATAAGCATCCATGAAGCTGAGGTATTTGAAGCCTGCGGTAGAATCGACCATGGCATCGATGCTTGGTAATGGGAAGGGCTTTTTGGGGCAGGCCCTATTCAAATCAGTGTAATCGATACACATGCGCCATTTTCCATTGGATTTGCGCACCAAGACGGGGTTTGCCAACCACCGGGGGTACTCCACTTCCCTTATGGCCCCTGCCTTAAGTAATCGATCCACCTCGTCTTGTACAGCCTTCCTCCTTTCCAGGCCTAACTTGCGCTTTCTTTGCTGAACTGGACGTGCTTCTTCATAAGTATCAATGCGATGCTCTGCGATGGCCCTGTTGATACCTGGCATCGTGTCGTCCTCGTCGGCAAAAATGTCTTTATTGGCAATCAAACACTCTCTTACCATGTGTCGGTCTGTTGCAGGTAACAGGGTGCCAAGTTGAGTTACTTGTCCGTCTCGTAAGACGACTGGTTCCGTATCTTCCATGGCTTCTGTTGACGGGGTCTTTGGCGGTTCTGTGCTGAGTTCGCCTAGGCTGGCCACGAATTGGCGGTGTTTTCTAGATCGCTCGATGTGAGCAATCTGGGGTGCCATTGTAATTCGGTAGCATTCCTTGGCCATTTGTTGTTCTCCTCTCACTATACCCACTCCTTGTGGGGTTGGGAATTTAATCATCAAGTGCGGAGTGGATACGACTGCTCCAATGCTGTTAAGGGAAGTGCGTCCCAAAATGACATTGTAGGCGGATGGGGCGTCCACCACGATGAAGCGGACGTTAGAGACCACCGTTCGGGGTGCGTCCCCGAACGAGACGTCCAAATCGATGGTCCCCAAAGGCTTCAACTTGTCACCCGTAAAACCGACAAGTGATGTCGTCATCGGCTGCAAGGGGTACTTTCCTAGGCCCATTCTTTTGAGAGCATCAAAGTACATCACATCGGCGGAACTGCCTGTATCAACGAGGATTCGCTTTACCCGAATACCGTTAATTCGGAGCATTAAAACGATGGCATCGTCGTGAGGCAGCTGAACACCATCATAATCATGCGGACCAAATGAGATGACCTGGGTAGATTCTGATCTGTGCTCAATTTGGAAGACGTGAAAAGGTTGCTGCCTCCGGGGATTATCAGTTGCTTTACCCTCGATGAACATTACTGGTGGAGGGGATATACGTTGCTGTCTGTCAGATGCGGTTGTTTGGGGCCGCGGGTTACTGGGATGCTCAGTGCGACGACCGTCTGCATTGGTCCCCGATTCATGAAGGTGTTGCATCTTCCTTTTGCCCTTGTCGTCCTTTGCCAAAAAATGTTCAAGGATGTTTGTCTGGCGCACTAACCTTTCAATCTCATCCTTGAGCTTAAGGCAGTCCTTGGTACGGTGTCCGCTGCTGCCATGATACTCACAATAGCTATTCCTGTCGAAAACTTCGGTCCTGGTAATGGGTGGTGCCCTTCTCATCTCCTTGTTATGCTTGATTCTATCATACACGCGATACTGAGGCTCTGTTGTGACGTGGTACATTTTATAATATGGCGCATTGTCTTCTGCAGAGTTAGCGCGACGGCCACGGTTTCGTCTGGAAGGCTTAGCATCTCGACGTCGAGGACGTGGGGAACGACTGCGCTGACGATCACGAGGTGAACTTGGGCGCTGTGGCTTTCTGGGGGATGTGCTTTGTCTGTTATATGGTGCAGCAAATGTGTTGTGACGATAACCTTGGATGGCCGCGATGTGCTCCTCTGCGCGAATAAGGTGTTCAGCCCGTTCCCTGAATGCAGCGAAATCAGAGAACTTTTCCGTCATTGCTGCCCACTGGACGGGTCCTTCCAGTAACCCGCGCTGCACAGCTAACAGTGCCATGTCCTCCCGATAATCTCCGCACTTGTTGGCTTCGATGGAAAATCGATCGAGGTAATCTCGGGTATGCTCAGAGGGGTGTTGTCGAATGCCCATGAGGTCCATGCATGTTTTGGGGGGTGCTCGAACACTAGCAAACCTTTTAAGGAACTTGGTGGTAAGGTCTCTGTAACTGGACACCGAGCCAGGAGGAAGTTGCGCATACCACTCCCAAGCAACTCCCTCTAATCGTGTAGGGAAAACGAGACACATGGTTCGTTCAGATGCTCCAGTGATGAGCATAGATTCCCGGAAGGTATTAACAAAGGCTCGAGCATCATGAGCTGGATAAGCAGGGTACTTGTCGAGGCTGGCAAAATCCTTGAGATGAAGGGCCTTTCCTTTGTATAAGTGTCGAGCCAAGGCTCCACGAGGAGGCGAAGGGCTACCATGTCGCTTCCAGGGGATTTTGCGCAAACGGTGAGTGCGCGGTTTGGATCTCCCGTCGCTAGTGTCACTTGTTTGAGAAAGACTTGGAGACGAGGATCTAGTTGAAGTGCTGTATCGACCGCGACGCCTCTTGGAAGGCGACTTACGGGAAGACAGTTCGCTCGAACTATGAGTATCGTATCCCGAAGATGGTGATCGTCTTTTGGACCGCCGTGAACGAGATTTGGAGCGACCTCTTGTATGAGAGCGGGAATGATTGGAGATGTTAGTGTATTGGGGACGCCTGTGAGACGGCTGCGGTCTGTAGTCTTCGCTGTGCAAAGCTAATTCCTCTCTATTGGACAGTCGGGTGTGTGTCTGATTGGATGGTTGGGTTGGTACCCCTGACTGATCGGCTGGGAATATGGGGTGTTGGTAAGGATATTGCTGAGGGGGAGGTGGGGTAATAACTGGAGGTTGGTACGGTGGATCGCGGGGGGGCCTGAGACTGCTGAGGAAGGGGCGGTTGCGGTTGATGGTTGTGGCTGCTGTGGACGGAAGAGGGTGTAAGGGAAGGCATTGTAAAAGGGAGAACATGTGGTGGTGGTTGATAATTGCGCATGTCATGTAAAGCAGCATTGGTGATGGTAGGGGGGTTGTGTCTTGGGGCTAAGGAAATGCTAACGGATTGATCGGAAGTTTGCTCCGTTCCTGGAGGTGGAGGTTGTGGGGTCGTAGCTAGAGTGTTGAAGGTTGCAGTGCTGGTTGCCATGGTTTTTGTTGATGGTGTACTAAAGTCTAACTTTTTTGGATGAATATTCCTACTCCCTTTCATGCGAATTGGAGCTCAAACAATAAGAAAAAGGTCGTATTTCTCGATTGTTAGGATGAGCTCCTGTAATTCACGGTGGGCGCCAGTTGATAACCCCTAATCTAGCTCATAGGTTTCAACAAAGGATTTAGATCAAGAAGAGTAAGAATTTCTTTATTAGTTTAATATATGGATCCTTTTGTTTACAGAATGTCTAACCCCTCTTCCCTATGGGAGGGGGTTCCTATTTATAACTATCTGGTGGTCCCTCATCACATTGGATCTTTTGTGGCCTCATCGTGTTCTCATCCTCTTTACTTGACTGCGGCGAGAAGGTCGTCATGACCTCCCTCAACCTCGACATGTTCTTTCCTCGCCTGTGGCCAACGTTCATCCGGGCGAGGATGAGTGCGAGGTTGAGTCGAGGTCTCCTGAACGACTACTGCTTAAAGGTCACAGAACATCCTGCGGCCGTTGTGGAAAGGACACCCGTGCTCAGAAACCGTTTCCTCTAGGGGACCCACTGATGAGAGCTCCCTCTAACGGCTCCTGGGCCCCCTTCTGAGCGCAACGACCTCGGACCCGCCTTCATCATAACGACTCATGGGCTCCTTTCTCTGAAAAAGGGCCTTACACAAGGCTTTTCATAACTATTAGGCCCATATTCTAATCTGACTATATCATTAGCCCTCGAGCTTCTGATAAATGCTTGCATTTTATCTGAAGCTCTTTATGGCAACTCCTAGGTGGCGTCATTGGGCTTCAGGCGATGTTTGAGCGATGTTTACTTATTGGTTAAATTCTTTGGAAGGAAAGCAGACGACGGAACCTGTGAGGTCCTTAATAGAAGAAGTCCCGAATCGAACTATGATTTCATCAATCAATGCTAACTGAGTGAGATGCACCAAGGGAGAAAAAAACACAGCTTGATTTCGTTAATCTTCAGCGGCATCACATGAGTTGTAATGGTTCTTCGACATCCACATTATACATTAAATTTAAAAATTAAAAAATAATCAAGTATCGAAAAATATTTCTGAATACCACAAACCTGACAATTTATAAAGAGGAACAGATCCTCTTGAGTCCATGTGCTTACTTCGCCAGTGGCAGAAACATGTGATAAACAATTGTTGCCCTCAAACAACACAGACCAACAACCTTAGTAACTCAATAAGTCTTTGGCAACTACAATTTCAACAATATCGATTGCCTGATAATGTGAAAATAATAAGTCAGGTTAGTATCTGAATAGATCATTTGTATGAACAAAAAAAGTAACTTTTTTCATTTAAGGCTGAAACCAATTCAAATCAAGACAGTGAAGTACATTAAGAAAAAAAAAGCTAATCATTCAATACCAAATGTGACCTTATTTGAAATTAACAAATATGAAAACACAAAACCTGCTAGTAAGATGAAACGATGAACAAATTATAGTGGTAGGTGCTGACTTGTACCTTGAGCACAACAACCACGCTTAGTTCTTAATCCCATTGGATATTGTCTGGAATATAAAAAATTTAAAATAAAATAGGCCAGTTGAGAGAATTATAGTTTTAATATAAACCGAGCAACTAATATCTTACCTTCGTATACAGATGAAGATTGAGATCAAGCTTGATATGTACAGTTTTTTACCTTCTTGAAAGCTCAGTTAGCATACCTACAAACATTTGGAAAGGGACATGTAATTATCATTGTCGATCAGTTCTCAAAGTCTATATTATGGCAATTTTGTTTTTTTTTCCTTTGTCAAATGGACATATAATTATTTAACTATGAAAACAAATCAATATAAAGGTAAGGATATCAAGGAACATCTAAAAAAAATGCACGTCTTAATAAGACACCTCATTTTTCAGTACAAAGAATAGCACTTCAGAGGGCAAGACTAGAAAACATTCAAAAATAATCAAATTTAATTTGTGCTTTTAATATTTTAATATGTTTCTAGTTTTATTGAGATCATAATAATCATGAAGACTAATAATATTTGAAGAATATATGATGCCAGTTAATTAACCAATAAGTTGAGATTGTTCTGATATGTGTACCTGCATCTTTCATCTATCTGAATAACAACATCGGCTCTAAAAAATTTCGCATACTATTTTTTCTTTAAGATATGTATAATGGAATAATTATTTTGGAATAGGGATGGTAGAAAAAGAACCCTAACTGACAGAAGGGAATAAAAAAAACTAAACAAATATAAAAAAATAAACAAAATGCCTATCCTAATCCTTTCGCTTGCTACCCCCCTCCAAAAAAAATAAAGAAAAATAGGGAAAAAAAAAGAAACAAAAGGTACCATAACAATATCACAAAAAGGAGACCGGAAGAATCTGCTACGCAAGCAAGCAAGCAAAACAACCCTGTAAAAAAAATGTATACTGAGAAATTCGAGAAATTCACAGAGCATACTAACCAAATATCGAGAAATTTATGCAAAATACTAACCGAAAACAAAAAGATTCTCCAAGACAATATAAAAACACACCAAATCGACAGGAGGTGCTCTAGTTCTCTTTCTCTTGAAGAAAACAGAATCGATTTTGTTCAACCCAATCATGTCTGCAAGTCTCGCAGCAAGTCTGGTAGAGAGATCCTACCTAATCCGCTGAAAAAATGGAGTGCAGTTATTAGCCTCCCAAACAATCCCAAATGTTCTTGTAATTAACGATATCAAAAGATTCAACGAACTCATAATGAAGACATTTTGAAAATAAACAAAGAAATCGCAGAACAAAGGGAGGGAATAGACCTTATACCCAGAAGAGGAACAAAAAGCCATGATCTGACCAATCAGCGAAGCAGAGAAGGAACCACTGAAAGAACATTCAATCGGTACACATGTGAAAGAGAAGAAATTGATCTACTCAACCGTACCGCTGATGTTCTAGGGCGAGATCGGAGATTGCGATGATCGGAGATCGAAGCCATTTTGGCAAAGAGGAGAACAATGCATCTGTGGAGAATGGAGGTCTCTCTCTCCTGCTTTCTTTTTTGGCTCCGTGCAGAAAAAGAAAAGCGATGGAAGAAGGGTCGAGAAGCAGGTATAGTTCATTCATCCTTGTTGCCGCTGCTACTATAGCCGTTCATGTGGCTGCAAGAATCCAAATAGAAAGTTATGTAAGGTTTCCTGTGCAACACGGAAGGAAAGCAAAAATGCAAGGAAAATCAAAAGCAATGATCGATAGTGGAGACGTCTTGTAGCAGTTTGTGCGTCCGCAAGAAGTCAAATAAAAAAACACGCAGGAAATTTTTTTGAGACACAGAAGACCATAACAAATAACGGACAAAAAATCCACAACACAAAATTGATGGTGGATACGGATGGGCAGGATCAAATCCATCGCAAATGCACGAAAATTGAACGGCTCAGATTGGTGCAAAGTTACTGTAGATTGAGCCACTCAACTATGAATGTTTTATGATGATTATCTTAGGTAAATAAACCCACACATGTAAATATTTACTCCTTCAGCATTATTTTATATACTCTCTGAGAGTTATATCCTTCATCCAAGGAATGATACATTAGTTTGTAATATCAGACTGCAACTATAAAATAACTCATAAGATACTCCTTTACTCCAAAAAAAAGATACTCACTTGCTAGAAAATAAATACTTCTAAAAAGTATAAAACTATATACTTATTTAAAAACAGACATTCAATTAATACTTCTAAAAAGTACTCCTTAATATAAAATTATGTACTCACTTATTATACATTAGAAAATAAATACAAACAGAAATGTAAAAATCCGTAAAATTAGAAAACAAAAATTTAAATTTTAAAATTGATACTTAATTTATGGAATAGCTAAAATTATTAGAACTAGCGACTAATCTGAATTTAACAGAGAAATTCTCAGAAATCATAATAAAATCTAGTTTCAAAATATTAATTAAATCGTGAAATTTAGTAAAAAGTTCAAGCAAACAAATAAACCTAATTAAGCAGGACTCAAATGCCAGATTCATGGAATTTTTGTGAGATAAAATTTGATTAAAAACTGAGTTTCACAGATCGAATAAATTATATTTCAAATTTCAATTGATTTCCTTTGATCTGGACCGTCCGATCAAGTTGATTTTATCTGGAATTTTCCGAGCCGTTGGATCATCTCCTCTTCTCCTCTCTTTCTCCTCTTTCTTTTCTTCGTCGCCCCCACCCCTCTTTCTCTTCTTTTCCGATTGACGATATACGAGAGAGAGATTATATCGACAAAACAGGAAGTAATCGGGCAGGGTGGGCAAGGTTGAAGAGAGCGATTTTTGTTCAGACTCTCGCGCGCTCTTGGATCCAAATCGGACGGACAGAAGAAAAGGACTGCTCGGCACAGTCCTTTTGAAGGACTGCCGAGGATGCGGATTGTTTACGTCCCTGCATCGACCAATCCGCTTCGACCCCTTCCCTCTCTCTGTCGCAGATGGCGGAACCCACCGGGTCCCACCCTCTCTCCCCTCTTCCCTGGTCAACAAAAGCACGACCCGGAATCACATCCTCTGCCTACATTTTAAGGTGAGCACTCTGCTCACTTCTGATCTGAACCGTTAGATGTAATCTTAACGGTTAAGGGAGCCCCGTGCATGTAACCAGATTGTAAGGCCAGAAAAATTTTAACCGCACGACCCCATCCCCTCTTTTCCGTTGCCTTCGACCAATCTACTGTCTACTCTCTGTCTACTCTCTCTCTCCCTGTTGACCAAGGCGGAACCCCACCAGACCCCATACCTCCCTCTCTTCCTCTGGCCAATGACAGCGAAGGCCCCCACACTCCTCTCTGCCCCTGGTTTCGCCAAACCAGACGAGACAAACCCTAAACCCACTCCTCCTCACTCTTTAAGCCGCCTCACTATCCCTCTCTCTTCCCCTCTCTCACTCACTGCCTCTACCTCCTCCCCTCTTCTCTGTTCCACTCGAGACCTTAGAGGTCGCTCTCTCCCTTTCACTGTTCTTGACTCCTCCTCATATTTCACTCACTCACAAGCCCTCTCAATCAGTCCCTCAATCCCTTCCTCTCTCTTTTTGTTGTGCATCAACGATAGCAATGGTGGCTGACGGCTGGTGCTTGGTGGTGGCATAACAACAATGACGGCAGGCCTAGCAGCCAATCTCTCCTCCTCTTTCCTTCTTTGAAGTTATCTCGGTTTGGCTCACCTCTCTTTTCTCTCTCTCTGTTTGCTTAATCGCATGATGAAATTGAGATGATTGTACACACTGGATTGCTGATTTGAAACTGTTGTGTATTGCATAACTCATTTGGATACTTACCTAAAGTCTTTGTTTAGTATAATCTGATTTTGTTGATACACATAGCTTGGTGGACATTTGTTTGATTAATGGATGTATAGTATATTATTCTTTTAAATACTTACCCTTGAATTTTGGTGCACGAACAAGGTGCCTTGATGCTTCTGTTTGTTATTTCCTCGTTAGTGCTTATGTTTCAAATTTACTTGATTGTTGGTTACAAGACCTTAAATGATCGCTACAGGCTAGGTACCAGTTCAGTTTTGCTCAATCTAGTCTACTGGTACACTACTTATACTTTATGGACTGATATGTAAAGAAAACTTTCTGCTAAGAACCTATTTGTAAACTTCTTTGAACTGAATAAGGATTGTTTAACGATAGATGCTGTTATTAGGGTTTCTAATGTAAGTAAAATTGTGAAATAAAATGATTTAGGGTCTGTTGTGAAAATTATGTAAGGTTGCGGTTCGGATCCGAATTATAAGTGGATCGGATCAAATATTTAAACTTGTGGGTTCAGACATGGATCCGTAACCCCTAACCCGCTGACCTAAATCCAATAACTGACAGGTAGGCCCCACTTCCTACCTGGGTTCTATCCCCCTGGATCATGTGCTCCCGGCCTGATAAGGCTCGTCCGGAATTCCCTCCTTTGATCCCTTTTAATTTTCTGTTCTGGCTTCTGGGTTAGATTTGAGATAGTAATTATTAAATGCATTGAAATATGAACTTATTCACACGCTGGATCGAGAATTAAGTTGAGAATACGCTGAAGACTTAATAAATTATTGATAGATTAATAATCGAGGCTTAACAAAGGATTAACTTTAAAATATAAATTGCTTAATGGTTAGTCGTCCGTGAGTAGTAATTGGAACATGAAATGTTAATAGTTAGTAATAATGTTTGTCAAGATATGCTATGAAATAAAATCACCAACTCGTTACTAATTAACATTAACGTTAAGTTATTTAATGATTGCTGGGCATAACTTATTTAACAAATTTACTAAATATTTCTTAATGTGGAATGAACGATATATTAACTAATTACATATTTGGACATAAATTAAATTAGTTATGTAGTAGCATCCATATCAAATAATAAAAGTGAATATAGACATCACCAATAATCAGGCATTTATAAGCTAGTTAAATTTAAATGTGCATCCGCTACTCTTGTCCTTGGATGAAACAACAGATGGCAACTACACAATATAAGCATAAAAGTATACCTTATAAACAGGAAAACAAGGAATGAAATTTGAAGTCCAAACTTAGGTACATAATGTACGGTCAATAAAAATATGTTTAACAATAGTCAATTAAATAAAGATTCTTACAACACAAATGAATTATCAAATAATTTTGTAAAGAAAAACACATTAGATCACCCACTGGTTAACAATAGTTGACATTAAAAATATAGTGTAGTACTTCAAAATAATTAAATAACATTAACACATTGATTCAATTATAGTCAACAGCTAATTTCTTGAAGTGAAATAAGAAGTATAACTAAGATATTGACATTCGTATATGAATGATAAAAGTAACATAAATATATTAACTTCACCTAAACAGATATTAAACGATTCTAAAAGCGCATTAAATGATATTACAAATAGTTGTATTTATTGATATAAGTCTTTATAATAGTATACACATACAGTATATTCTATAGAAATATCATAAATGATATTAACGTAACAAAATAATTAAATAAACAGTTTTATTGATATTTATATACATATGTTCAAACATGATTTTTCTAAAAAGAAATATAAAAGTAACGCGTTTGAAAGGAAAATTTTTATCAATGACAAAAATGCCCCTGATAATTTTAAAAAAGACAAAAGAGCCTCTAAAATTTTAAAAAGAGCACAGCTATAGCGGTAATTGGACTGCCGTAATACCTCAGGCCTATAGCGACAATAGCATTACTTCTATAGCCTTTTTTCTTTTCGGACTGACGGACTGACGGACTGACACACCTTTTTTTTTTTTAAAGAAAAGGTGCATTGTTGCTTTGGATTTTTCCTCTATAGCGGCAAAAGCAACGCCGCTGTAGGGTTTGTTTTTTTTTTCGCTGAGAACACATTACTTTCTCTGCTTGACTACTTGTCAGTTGTCAGTACCGCTGCCTCCACGTTTCGTGCACCTCTGATTTTCAGTGTAAATCAACTTGGCTAGGTTGCATATGATTGCATGATACATTTATCAAAGTTGTGTCGAGTATATATATCACAATGATATATGTAATGTGATAATCACATAAATGCATGATTCTTATTAATTTGATTTTTAATAGACTAATATTAAGTGACACATTCATAAGCATTTGGTTGAAAGAAATCTAATCTAGTCATTAGTTTACTTTATTCCTTTATTCTTTTTTCCTTTTTACTTTATTCCTTTGTTTAAGAGTTAAATTACGTATAATTATTGAATTTGATTTGTTTAATTGAATAATTACGTATAATTGTATAATCGCGTATCATTGCAATAATAAAACTACAAGTTCATAATAAAAAAAAACTAAAAACCCATGTCAACAATAATAAAAATACAAGTCCATAATAAAAAAAAACTACAAGCCGTGTCAATAATAATAAAACTACAAGTCCATAATATAAAAACTACAAGCCATGTCAATAATAATAAAACTGTTGGTGCAAATTCAAATATCAAATCGGATAATAAGATCAATGTCAAAGGAATAAAAGAAATAGAAGTAACAAAGTTACCCGAATCGCGCTAGGCGCTGTCCTTAAGCGTATTCCGTCTCAACGTGCGACAGGAACCGCAACCAAGATAAGACGGGGTTGTCAACTTTTAGGGCACGACCATGAAGGTGACTGATGAAAGCCTCCAAAAATATCCAGCGGAATATTTAGTACATTTGAGGTGTATTTGAGAATAGTATATGGAATTTGAAATAGAATTTGATAGATATCAACACATGATAAAATGGATATAGTACTGTTTAATTTGTTTCAAAATTGAGTCTATCTATCCAATGAAATCGGTTGTACTTATATAGCACAAATGAACCAACGAGTTGTTACAAAAATAAATTTTGATTTAATGGATTAGATCATGGATATAAATGATATGAATAAATTGTGTCATAAAATAATTAACGGACATATAATAAATGGAGAATCAGAAACCGATATGAGCTCTTAAGTATTTTATGATGGTGATTAAATTCAATATTTAATGTAGAAACAGCTAGCACAAAATAAAAACAGTGACTCTGATTAGAGTAATGGAAATTATTAAAAGAAATTTTGAGTTTTCTCATAGTATATTCAACAAAAATTACAAGTGCATCAACGTCTTTTCCTTCCTGACAGTGTTAATCTGTTAACTTTTCTAATCGCTCTCTTATCCCGTCCTCTAGCAAGGCATGGACTAGGAGTACGAACGTCCTGATCCCCATCATCATCGTCACTTAATAAATGTATGTGATTATCAAATTAATGTGTCACTTAATATTAGTCTATTAAAAATCAAATTAATAAGAATCATGCATTTATGTGATTATCACATTACATATATCATTGTGATATATATACTCGACACAATTTTGATAAATGTATCATGCAATCATATGCAACCTAGCCAAGTTGATTTACACTGAAAATCAGAGGTGGTGCACGAAACGTGGAGGCAGCGGTACTGACAACTGACAAGTAGTCAAGCAGAGAAAGTAATGTGTTCTCAGCCAAAAAAAAACAAACCCTATAGCGGCATTGCCTTTGTCACTATAGAGGAAAAATCCAAAGCAACAATGCACCTTTTCTTCAAAAAAAAAAAAAAAAGTGTGTCAGTCTGTCAGTCCGAAAAGAAAAAAAGGACTATAGCGGTAATGCTATTGTCGCTATAGGCCTGAGGTATTACGGCAGTCCAATTACCGCTATAGCTGTGCTCTTTTTAAAATTTTAGAGGCTCTTTTGTCTTTTTTAAAATTATCAGGGACATTTTTGTCATTGATAAAAATTTTCCCCGTTTGAAATGACTAGCTTGAACTTGTAGGAATTCGAGAAAACGTACTTCTTCACATTGATTTTTAAATGTAACTCCGCCAAAATTTTTACAAAAATATTTCACTAGTTAAAATAATATTTTAGAACAGAATCTCTTTTCTGAAATCCAAAGTCCAACTTTCCTAAGCTCCTCAATAAATGTCTAGTTCCTAAGTATGGTTTATTACACCAATAACTAGACACAGGGTAGATCGTTAGAATAAATTTTTGACGGGAATTTCGTTCGTCAGGTGCACGGCAAGACTTCACCGGACAAGTGGACGATTTCTACCTTGAGCGCAAGACTGCAGGAGCTGGTCAGTACTCCATCGATCTTTCCGAGGAGTAGTCGCTCTGCCTCTGACTTTTCCAGGTGTGGATTGTCTTTTTATGACTATTATGGATACCTTAGGTTTTGTTTAATTCTTAGTTAGTAATTAGATCATTAACTAAATGTGTGCATATCATGTCATCTACATTAAGTAAGCAGTTAAGAGCATATCATTAACTTAAAGATTAGTTTTGCATAAATATAGGATATGCATTCATATTAATAAAGTGATTGATAACTTAAAAGTGCCTTAAGTCAACACTTGCATTTGGTGCGGATCAGGATAGTGAGACCGAGTGAGATAAGAGCGTTTTGCACGCGATTTTCATTATCGGGAGTGGTACCTCAGCCATTGCCGGTGGGCTCCTTATGATAGCGATCTCGAGCAACGTGTTTCTGATGATCACTCAGCAGACCGACCGTCAAGCGGTACTGCGGTCACTAGATGGTTATTTGTGTTATTATTATATCCATTTGACTTGTGTTAGTATATTCCTTTGGCTTCATTTGAACCCACGACTTTAGGGTCCTGCGTGTGCCATTATACCAGACTGCCTCTCGACCCCCATGCGTTCAGTTTACCGGTACCGAGTATTGCTGCCCACTCCTTTAGCGGGGATGTGGGAACAGGGCACCTATGAGTTGTCGAGCATCTACGCGTTAGGCTGATATGTAGGCACGGTTCTTGTCATATTTATATTGGGACTAGTGAGTTGATTCTGGATTCTGTGTGACTTATGATTTAAACCATTGAGTGCGGGTGTTTCACTCTCGTATTATTATATGAACTCCGTATATTACTATGCTATTATTATCCGCTTCTCCAGATACTTTTCATATTTTACTTTGGCATGTCATTATGTGTGGATTAGTGATATCATTAAATTATACTCGCACTTAGAAATTATAATATAGGAATTAAAATGATCTAACTTATGTATGGTGTAGTTCCTAACTAGTTTTTAGCCAAAGCCTTAGGTTTATCCTTTTTCCACCACTGAGTATTCGCGTACTCAGCCCACATAATTGCTTGTGGCGCAGGTTCAGGTTTGGTAGACTTAGCAGAGGAGTTTTTGCCAGAAGACCAAGCCGAGCTGGAATAGTAGTTATCCGCTGTGCACTATTACTTATGTTTTGTTTGTATGATGACTGGAGATTTTGATATCTGTATATATTTTACCAGTATTTTGTTGTATGAACAAACAATACCATTATTATATGATATTATTTGTGATATTTGTATCTGTGACACTGTTTTATAGCCTTACGTGTGCGCAGCAGATTGTGCATACGTGGCGGGGCTGTCCTCCCCAGATTGCGGCTTGGTTTGGGGTGTGACAAGAAATGAGAGAAAATGGAAATTATGAAAAAAAAATGCAATGAAGGCCCGTGGGACAGATTAAAGAATTAAATAATCAGGATTTGATTGGTCTATGTAGGAAATAGAACCAGTAGACAATGCTCTCTGCATACAGAAAACATATGAAAGTATGCGTGATTTCTTTCCATTGTAATAACAATTATCCAAGGAAATATAGATCAAATTTAATTACCAGAACAAATGGGTCAATGCAAATTCATTTCTTCTTGCTCTTTACTTCTCTTTTAACGACCTTCAAGATAGATGGCATGACCTGAAAAATCTTAAAAGATAATATATAAAATTTATATATATTATGTACTCCTTTCAATAACAAATTTTACTTCCTTATTACACAACACTTACAAAACTATCTACACAGATATAAGAAATATGTACTCCCTTGTTGAATATTATTTACTCTCTTATCCTATATTTTGTACTCCTTTAAGCCTATACTAAAATATCAAACACACCGGCCAGGTTCTTGATATGTACTCTTTTGATAGATATCATTGTAAACAACTCACGGTACTAACTACACAGTTACAATATCAATAGCTACTATTCTATGTTATATACTTCTTTGCAAAATATAATTTAATCCCTAGACGGGTACAAAAATTAATACACTAAATAAAGATGTCACAAAATAACTAATACCTATAACGCTATATTATATACTCCTTTCAATAACAAATTTTACTTCCTTATTACGTAACACTTACAAAACTATCTACACATATACAAATAAATATTATTCTAGGATAACTACACTGTCATTCCCTTATAAACAGATACAAAATAACTAAGAATAATAGTTCTATTATCGTTGATAGGTTTCCAACCTAAATGAACAGAAATGTAGATTTAATTATCCCTTTTTATTTAAAAATACACACAAGTGCTTGCACTTTTAATGCGTAAAATGTTGTGCATATAGTTGAACTTGAAATAGAAGTAAGATCAGTATCTTGAAGAAACGATCTATTTGATTTCAAATTCGTGTTTTAAATGTCAAAACGAAACTTGAAATCTGATCTGATCGAGAGTTGAACATAACAAAATCACAAACCAAACAACAAAACACAAAAATTGCAAAAGGGATGAAGGTTGTGTGATCTCATCTAACCAATATAGAGATAAACTAACCTGATGGAGAATCGATGGCAAATGCGTGACATAAACGACAAAAACAATTGCTTGAAATCTGATCTGATCGAAAAATAAAAATACCAAATCGCAAATCAAACAGCTGGATCGAAAAATGCGAAAACGATTAAAATTTTACAATCTGATTAGATCGAGATAACGATAAAATCACCTGATTTGTACGCTAGCAGTGGTAGAGAGAGAAAGGGGATCTCTCGATTTTGTAAAAAGAGGCTCGATCTAGCAACGAAAGCAAGCTTTGGTCTTATCCGGAGAGAGCTTTTACGGAAATGATTTCGAAAATATAGATAGCTGTCCCATCACGTGTATTTCACGTGATTAAAAATATGATGATGGGCTTTTAGATTGCAACAAAGCCCATAAACTAACAGCGCCTGTAGGATGGCAGGATGACATTTATAGAGGATGACATATAGAATATCTCGAATGAGAAGGGTAGTACGTCAAAATGATGTTGGTAGGAAAAATTAGCTGTTGTCCAGATCACCTCCCAGTGCAAACGGGAAACGAGTAAACAACGTGATTTTAAAGTGGACAAAAAGAAAAATCCACGTCAGGAATTTTTTTTGTAGACTAGAGCTGCTTAAAATCCAATTTGTAGGCCCTTCGTGATGACAAAAATCAAATGTGCCATTTTGGATTGTAACATAAATTCCACAATTCTATGTGAAATCAACTAAAAGGACGATTGAAAAATCTTTTGTCCGAAATTTTATTGAATACAAAATGAAATCTTCCTCCAATATATATATCTGTTAGTACGAGTTTTGTTATGGTGAGTCGCGACTCACAAGAGAGTCCGTGAGTCGGACTCAAAGCTCCTAAATCTTGTTTAAAACGAAATTTAAACCTCCATGCTGACCAAATTTTACATTTTTTTCAAAATTTTTAAGTATTTTTTTGAAATTTTAGAAAATCGTTAATCTAATTAGTTCTGAACCGTTCAAAAATAATAGTTTTTAAAAATCCGAAAAAAATATTTAAATTTTTTGAAAAAATGTAAAATTTGGTCACTATGGAGGTTTCAATAGGGAGATCGTATTGAACGGTTTGAATCAGTCATTTTGAACAAGATTTAGGAGTTTTGAGCCCGACTCATAGACCCTCATGTAAATTGCGACTCACTATAACAAAACTCATGTTAGTACATATAGTAGTTTTCCCATCCATTTTTTTCGTTGCTTTTCCATTTCTTCATATCAGATTAAGGCCGCCTGATTAATTTATTCTCTTACTTCAGCCCTTCAGAGTTCAGACTTCTTTTGTAGTTTAGGGAATGCTGCATTTTCCAAACACTAGATGGAAGCCGGAACAAATTGCTCTGATTGCTTACATTGATAAAAATGCATTAATAAGTAATTAAGTTTAAAATAATCGGAAATGTGTTTAAAAAAAATATTATGAGCTGTACTTACGCAGCCAATACCGACAATCACAGGTAATGTATCGTAAGTTTGCATTGAAATTCTCATTTTTCAGGTTATCTACTAACAGAGAGGACAAATAAAACTACACGTGTCTTACCTCTCCTGGCGTAGATTATAATCGCTATAATTAGAAAAGTTAGATCAAAGCCCATAGCATATCTATCTTATATATATTTCATACTGTGCAAAAATAACAGTAATGAGTCACATTTTTAGATATAGCTGTATATTAATATTTGTTTCCCACGCAAAGAAATGTGTATAGGTACCAAGTACCAAATAGTATCCAGCTTCATGAGATGCAGTCTTTTTTTGTTGTTTTTTAGCTTAAATTTTCAAGATGAAAGCAACGATCAAAAAATACCAGCAATTCAACTTACAGTCTTACATATGACTCTATTTTTTGAGTCTTATCGATTGATGACTAAATTTGGATTATAATTAATTTAATTCCTTTCCACCTGTAGAAGGATCTCTAATATTATATAGATTTAGCACTTGCAATTTTTTTTTAAATATTGCACTTACAATTTTTTATAAAAAAATATTGCATTGACTTTACTGGCTAGTACCGACTCAGGTTTAGTATTATGATCAAAACGCAAAATCGATTGCCTTTTCCTTTTTACAGCATATTAGAGCCAAGCTGGTACCTTCACTATTTTTGTATAACAAAAAATTTAAGAACGTAGACTTTCACTTTCTTCTCCACACGCTCCAAAGTACAAACCTTTATTTTGTGATTTAATTCTATAAGTCAGCCAATAAACATAACAATTTAATTAAGAATTTCAATCTATTGTGTTACCAATTTGCAAGGGACATCTCGCAGATGTTAACCTTTCAAGACTCACTTAAAAGGTTACAATGTTCCTATATTAGTATGTAAATCAAAAGACTACTCAACTTCGTTTATTTCTCATCTCACTTTATTATTCATGTGACAAGACCATTATTGTCAGTATAAACTAACCATCCAATCAATCACCCCTCCATCCCTTTCTTCATATTATGTTCAATTACTTGGGCATCAACTAAATAAAAAAAAAATAATGAGCACTCCAAGCATCACCCAGATAATCTGACTTGCTTCAATAATTTTTAATAACTAGCATGTGTTCTGTAACAATCACACATGCACAATAGATCTGCCTTTCAAAAAAATCACACACCTTAATGTAGCTTGGTAATAAGAAAGCGCATCCGATAGTATATTATTTGTTGCAGAAACTCATGCTAATTTGATTGAAGAGAATAGTAAACTCAATTTTTAAGGTACTTTTCCAGTGAAAGAAACACACTCTTGTTTCCACATTCTAAAACACCAACCTTCCTGATTTCCTCTTCTCATTCCCTTAGTCCAGTCAATCACCACACCATAAATTTTTTTAATACACAGATCTTAGATTGAATATTTAATACTGAACATAAAAAATAAATAATTTTATCAATAAACATGGCAGAGTGCCACAGACAGGGCGCATCGATGGCGATGCCACTCCCATTGACCGCACCTACCCATTTAGACCCATTTCAATTTTTTCAAGTTTGAAAAATTTCAAATTTTCTACATGCGCCATCCCAGTGGCACTTTCTATTTTTGAAAAAAAATTACTATTTCTTAAAAAATTATCTGACAGCGCCAATGAGATTGGGGTGTTAATAATTTTAAATTTTATTTTTTATTTTTAATAAAAATATTATTATTTTTAAAAAATATATTCCTATTTCTAAAAAATAATTTATCTTGAATCTGAGAGCGTCATTCCCAGTAGCACGCACGACTGCAGGGCGCCTAACATGTTTATAATCAAAATTTTTCTTTTTTATATGTTTATTATTAGTTTTTCAATTTAGTAATGTTTGTTAAAAAAATTTACGGATCACCACAACACCAATTTGTCGCCGGGCCAAGCCCTTTCCTGCTACATTTCTCTATATGTTCTTAAACAAAAGAAAAAGCCAAAACCAAATAGCATAATTTTGAATCTAAATTAGTGAAATTGATAAAAGTCTGAAATGAAATGTTAAGCTCTCATATGTAATGAAATGAAATGCTCAGTAAATGAATTGTTAAGTTCTCCTCTCTCATTGCTCTTCTGTGACATCGGACAATATATTGACTCAATCAAACAGCCATTAAAAAAATTTCTACTCATGTAATGTGCAATATCATTTTTAATTTTGTCCATTTAGTTAAAATTTTTTATTTATGTAGCATGAAATGAAATGATAGGATAACACTTCTAGTTGTTGAAGAATAGTAATTGGGATTACGACATAAGAGAGAAAAATTGTTCTAGTCATATCTGGTTATTATGAATGACTAAAAATGCACGCTAACAAACTTAAAATCTTTTATTTGATGAAGTTGCTTTCTTACAGTTAATTTCACCTATTTTTTATTTAGAGCTGACATCTTTCACAGTGGCCTGCATAATTTGCAATGAAAATCTTACCATTGGACTTAATTATGTGTAAATTGGTAATTCTAAATGTTTGGAGTAAACAATTCTTGATATTTTATTCTCTGACTTTAAAACTTATTCTCAGATTGGAAAGCTTATTTTCTAATTTTACTGAACTGTAGTCCTGATAAATAATATACTATGAAGATTTTAACTATAACTAAATGAAGTATCCTCTGATTACCTACTTGTACATGCTCTTGTTCTTAATTTGATCGTTATTAATATGATGATTATTATGAAAGTGAAAATACACTTATGTAGACTTCATTTATGAAAATAATTTCTCTTTTGAAAGTAAATCATAGTTAATAGGAACATGAGCTTACTTTCAAGGGTAATTGAATATTTAATATGCCCCTCCTTCCTTCACGTCTAGCGGTCACACATTTAGGTCCTGATTAAAATCTATCTTGTTTCATACGGGATTCCATTTCATTTCATTTCAACCCTTGTCCTGAATAAAAATTTTCATTTCACTCTTAGGTCCTTTTTCATAGACTTCTCATTTCATTTCATTAAAATCTATCCCTTGGATCAGGTATCTTTCAAGAGGTTGCTCTCTCTGAACTTTGTTGTTTGAGGAAATTTTAAGAAAATTTCATTTGATGTTGCTTCTATTAACAGGCCTATGGATCATCAGCAATAGGGTTGTCAATGAGTATGGTACGATACGATAAAATGTATTTTCTTTACTCGTACCCTACCCATATCCGTTAAAAATAACTTTACCCGTACCTTATCCGTACCCGTTAAGAATTAACAGTACGGGTACGGGTACGGTAACAATAAAAAATGGATATAATAACAATAAAATTTGTACACTCTGTATAAATAAATTATATCAATATTAATAAAGTGCAACAATGACGGCGAATATTTTAGGTTTTTGCTTTTTTTATTTTTTCATACATTGAATGGAAAGAACTATAAATGTTAAATAAAATCTAGCAATATTTTTTACCGATCATGCAGTATAAGATGTCATATGTATCATGTAATTGTATCTTTTTAATTGTGGCAATTACTCGTTATGAAAACGGGTACGAAATAGCTTTACCCGTATCCGTACCCATTAAATTAACGAAAATATTTCCTTACTCATACCCGTACCTGTTAACTTAACGAAAATAAAACTTTACCCATATTGTCTAATACGATACGGTACGGGTTGGATAAACGGATAAACGGATTTCATTGGCAACCCTAATCAGCAGCCAAGTCCTCTTTCTCCTCCGCGGCACTTAAAACCCTCCAGAATTAAATTGGGTCCGCTTTCTTCCTTCTTCAGTTTAATTACCAAATGTGATTTCACATCCAATCAGGATTTAAAAGCTATCAAGAAAGATACTTTTATGTTAAGTCATAATTATTTTACCGTAACTTCCAATTGCATATATGCCAATTTCATCCTTATGTTGTAATTAGTTGATTACGCCAGTAGTGCATAATCTAATTTAGGAGCTATAGTGTTTTTAACATAATAGTCAATTAACAACCTGATTAAAAATCTTTAAAGAATTTGTAACTTATTTATCCATAAGTGCTTCACGATAATTGATTCGGACACAGAGTTCGGTCACTCTAATATTTTTAAAATGCCAAAATTAACCCTTTCCTCCGAACGTTCCGCTTGGAACCAAACCAGGTCCTCTTCGATCTCTCTCACTCCGAACAGTCCGCTCTAGCAATAGTCGCCTCTTCTCTCCCATCACTTCTGCCAGAGAACAAAGACGAGAAAGATATCGTCTCACTTGCTCCTACAAGCGCACGACGAACTTAACCATATCGTTTTCTCTTTCAATTGAGCTTCACCAACTCTCTTCCTAGTCTGACGCGCCAAATTGGAGAAGTAGAGAACCTGATAGCAAGTGAGGCCCAGGTCTAAAACAAGGTGGACTGCAGGAGGCGAAGCTGGGGTTTATTTTCGAAGTTATTGAATTTAGGTGTTCCTATTTTGCCTTTTTTTAAAAAAAAATTCTTTGAGTTTGCTTGATTTGAGGATCAATTGACATTAATGGATAAATATTGATCAATTTTTGCTTAATACGTACACAACATTCGCAATGGAGAACAACCTTCATTTTTGCTGGTACAGTTATGCTCTCACCTAAAAACGTTCTATGTCAATTCTTCCGAAATCAATTTTTCTTATTCTGAGATTCCATCTACTCAACTGATTTTAATTTTAATTTTAGCAATGATCATCGAAAAATGGCGATCATAGCAAAGCCAGCTTTAATTATATTGCTTTAATGCCCTCTAAATTGTGCCTAATTATATTACTTTTAAGAGGTCTGGTACATACTGATTTATTTGTATGATAAAAACAAAAATCGATGGTCTTTGTGACCTTTGATCCTCTGAAATTTTGTGGATAGAATGCTCAAACGCAATTAAGCAATTTATCCCAAGTTCCAAATTTTATTGAAATCATTTGTAGATTCATGAAAAATGTCATATTTCGAGCTTAAAAATTGCTTTTCCTTTCACTTTAGATATAAATTTATGAGTTATCAATTTCATTTTTTTGCAGGAAGAAGATACAAGGACACAATATCTCATTGGTGACAGCAATCATTGATAACTACAATTTGCTAATGATATTAGTTGTTTTTCTTTCACCGCATCGGCAAATATACCATCCCATCCATCGCTACTGTGTGTTACAAAATCCCAGCCATCAATTTGCTAATAATAACTTTAAACATTTAGGTTATGTCCGCAGGGGCGAAGCCAGCACAGGGGCGTGGAGGGCCTGGTCCATGCTCCATTTTGAAAATTTTTTATGAGTTGTTCCAATAAGTGCTCACTATTTGAAATTTTATGATTTGGCCCCCCAACAAAAATAATGCCCAACATCATTTTCTTTTCCTCCTCAGTGAAATAAGAAATTAGATGTTGAAAAAAAAAAATCTATTGTTATTCTCTATCACAATTCACAACACATTCTCAATCGAAAAAAAAAACGATAAGGTTCATGGGTACATATTCATTACTCATAATTAGTTCATTTTTTTTATGTTTTCACCATTGTTACATCTTGCATGACATAAAAAATGATTTTTTTTTAGTTTTGACGTATACAGTTATATTTAAGCTTGACCGTTCAACTAAGTAACTCGAAATTTGATCTCGGCCATCCTTATCACCAACCTGGCTTCGCCCCTGCTTGTGTTCGTCTTTAAATTTTTTAGGGGCAATTTTGTCTTCAATAAATTTTAAGACTGATCGACAAAAGAGGGGTGTCCAAATCAATTCTCGTGCTTCACTGGTGCAGGTATGACTTCAAATCAATTTTGACATGCTAAGGCATGGCAAGCATTGACCCACTTATCTTATTTCCAGGAGAACAACCGTGGACTCAGCATCCTCGGCCTGCTTCACTCTGTCTTCTCACTAACAATGCAGAGGCCTCAGCCTCGTCAGGCTCCTCTACTGTTACTGACGCCTCTGTCCTCTCTAAATTTACTCAGGGATACATCTAATTCGGTACCTAATGCGATACTATCGATACAAAAAGACTCAAATCCAAAGCGAAGTCAGAGTGTTGGCAGGAGGTTGATCGCGCGCGACAATAAGCAAAACATGTCAAAAGGATCTCTATGGGCTTATCATGTCGAGGAGAGTACATTTCTCTAGTCACCTCATGGAACGGAGCTCTCTATTGCCGTATAACTAAGGAACAAAGCTAACTCTCTTTTTCTATTTGTCACTCTTCTCTTTTGCTCTGTCGCTTAGCACGACGGGGAAGAGAGAGACAAGCGGTGGAGAGAACAAATAAAATATGATTTTGTTTCTGTCCATACACCTGGTTCGTATTTAAACGTATTTAAACTACAAGACCGAAATACTTAGAAAGGAACCTTGGGCTTGTTTGGATGCAATTGGAAATTGGGAAATTTTAAATTTTTAGGTATAAATTTATTATAAACAATCCAAATTTTTCATAAAATTACACACTTTTCAATAAATTTATGCCTAGAAATTGAAAATTCTCTAAATTCCTAAGCGATCCAATTTATGGTGCGTGAAAAAATTGATATACCAAGCTCACAGTCCAATAAGCCAAAGTCCTTTGATCAGTAGAGGGCTTCACATTCTCAATCGACGCGTTTTATGACATAACCTGAGGAGTATTTCGTGTGGCCTTATCAATTTTATTTATTTGAATGTAATACTACCCGCTACATTATCTCACGCAACACAAATACAGATCTCGTTGTGAGAGCTGTGCTTCCGTTCGATTGAGATCCAGCGGTTGTAAATCCGAAAATTCATTGTTCATTCACTGTTCATTAGCATTGGCGTTACATGTGCTGAGAATTACAAATCGTAATAAAAACAAAAATGAATTGTACAAGTACCTAAACAAATTAAAGGGCCTAGTTTATGAAAATTTCAAATTAGACGTTGAAATGCCTTTATTTTCTCTATATCGTACCTTAATCTCTTATAGTATCTTTATAATTAAAGCTTTAGAATTTAAATTTTAATATGAAGTTGTTAGACTTTATCGTTTATTTGGTTCTGTTATTTTGGTTTTTTGTAAGTATTAAACTTTTTAAATTTTTTTTCCTTAATGAAACTGGACAGTTTCCTGTGGACCGAGACACTCTTTTTTCAAAAAAAAAAAGAAGAAGAAAATTGTTAAATGTGTTCTATATTGTTCTATGTACACACGTTTGAAATGTATATTTTTAATTAAATTTAAATTGCTCGGTCATGATTCAAAAATTAAAAAATCAACGTCCAGAAGTCTATATCATACAAAGTCTCGGTGGTCGTATACTTTTTGTGAACGTAAAAATATTAAATAAATCATATCATACGGTTGTATTTTGATGTTTAAAAAATTTAATTTTGTGTTATGAAAGTTTTAGAAATGTTGTATAGTTAAGTTAAATAAATATGGTATTTGAATCCTCTTCAAATTACGAACGAAATACGAAAATATATCTGGGCGTTATGGGATTCTAGAAATTGGCGTTACACGAAAATATTTGAATCCTCTTCAAGTTTCGGTGTCTCTATTTTGCTCATTTTTAGAAATACAGTCGCTAGAAACTAGAAATTGAAAACTCAAATATTAAAATAAAGGCAAAATATAGTTAGATGTATAGCCTTACCTAATGAAAGACTGATTACAAATGTCACAATTCACAAAAAATGATTACAAATTAAAGGAAATGTCATTATCGCTCCAACACGATGAAATCCACCAAAAGCGAAAAGCATCAAATCCACAACCACAAGTACCAAACAAGCACAGTCTACAAGCAGAAACAACCAAAAGGAAAAGAGAAATGCTAGAGTCCAATATATTGGACGGATGAACTCCGTCCAATACGATCGTTTTTATATTTTTAAATTTCAAATAACCGATTTGAACCGTTCAATATGTTCTCCTTATTGAAAACTTATAAAAAACCAATTTTTATATTTGTTCAAAATTTTTACTATTTTTTTGGTATTTTAGAAAATCGTTGTTATTGGACGATCCATAATGTTTATATCATGAATTCTCAAAAATACTAAAAAAATAGTAAAAAAATTCGAAAAAATTAGTTTCTTGTAAGTTTTCTATATGGAGAACATATTAAACGGTTCGGATCGGTCATTTGAAATTTAAAAACGTGAAAACGATCGTATTGGACGGACCCATCCGTCATATATATATGACACTAGCAATTCTCAAAGGAAAAATACCTAATATTTTCTATGTACTTGTAAATCTTTTTGATAGCTTGATTTTGCTTCAAAAAATTTCAAGAGTTTGTAAACTTGTACTATGTGAATAGTTTCTGAACGTTGACTTTTTATATCATTCAAATTTTATTAAAATAAAATGGTAGTATTATAATTTTCATGTGCAAGTGGAAAATTTATAATAATCTAATTCCAAAACGCACGTTTTGTGGGTAATCATTCACCAAATGGTCCAGACCCAGTCACCCAGCCCCTTTCTCTCACATCGCCGTCAAATAAAATTTTACTTAGATTTCTTCTGAGAGGCCTACTGTCAATCAGACAATTAAGCATCAGTTTAAACATTTCAGAATGCTGTGAAAATATGGACCCTTCATAACTGTGTTGCCGAATTATATTAGTATATTAATTCCACTCATCTACCCAATATTAAATACCCTTCAAATCAAATACATGGACCAGTTGCACATAATCTACTCTATTTAGGCAAATCTACCAACTAATCCGACCAGAATTCAAGTCTCCATGGCCGGAGGAGAAGACCATCTAAACCCAATCCCTCCATCCCTCCAGTCCTACACATGGCTGGACATGTCCAGTCTCTGGTTCTCCATGGTAGTCAACGTTCCCTCCTACTACACTGCCTCCAGTCTCGTCTCCCTCGGCATGTCATGGTACCAAGCTCTTCTCACCATTGTTGCTGGCAACACCATCCTCCTCTTCCCTCTTCTTCTTGCCTCCCACCCGGGCCCGCTTTACGGCCTCTCCTTCCCTCTCCTTCTTCGACCCTCCTTCGGCATTTATGGCGCCTTTGTGCCGTCTCTTTTACGCGCGCTTGTGGCATGTGGTTGGTCAGCTGTTGAGTCGTGGATCGGTGCACAGTCTGTATTTATACTTTTACCATCCTCCTTCAAGTCTTCTTCTTCATGGGTTTTACATCCTGTACCTTACCTTGGCACTTCAGTGTTAGAGTTTCTAGCCTTTCTTTTGTTTTTGGTTGCACAGTTGGTTATTCTCTTCAGGGGAATGAATGCAGTCAGGTTTCTCAGTAAATTTTCTTCGCCGGTGTTACTTGGTCTGACGGGATGGTTATTTGTGTGGGCTTACACGAAAGCCGGTGGATTCGGGCCTATGTTATCAGCTCCGTGCCGCCTCGACCTGACCCAATTTTGGGCTGTATTTTTCCCATCACTAACAGCTAATATAGCATCCTGGTCTCCTGTTACTTTAAACATCTCTGATTTCACCCGATTTGTTAAAAGCGAAAAGGATCAATTTCTTGGCCAAGTATGGTTACCAGTTTTTGTTGGGTTGTGGTCCTTTGTTAGTTTAGCAATTATTTCTTCCACAGAGGTAATTTATGGTCAGATAATTACCAGCCCGATCGACCTCATGTCAGAGATAGATAGTCCAATAATTGTCAAAATAATTGCATTTTTTGGCATTATTCTTGCAATTATCACAACCAATATTCCTGCTAACTTTGTCGCACCGGCTAATACTCTTGTCAGCCTTAGCCCATCTAAATTTAATTTTGCTCAAGGAGCTATTGCCACAGCAATTGTCAGTATATTTTTCCAACCATGGCGAATTTTGAGCTCAAGCCGGAGTTTCTTGTACAAATGGTTAGTTGGTTACGCAACAGTTGTCAGTCCAATTACCAGTATACTACTAGCTGACTATTATATTCTGCGGAAAACCATTTTGGATGTAAATGGATTATATAGTACAAGTACTTCAGGCCCTTACTACTATGTTAGAGGGTTCAATATACCAGCATTTGCAGCATTGGGTTTGAGCATTGCACCTTTGGTACCAGGCTTTCTCCATGAACTTGGATTGGTACAACAGGTTGGAGAAGTATTTGTGGTGATTTATGATAATGCGTGGTTCTTCGGGTTTTTCTCAGCTGGTATTGTATATTTGGCTCTTTCTTATTTGAACAGAAATGGAGGTACCAGGTCGAAGATGGGGCTATTAGAACCTCTCTGGTCTCAATCTGATTAATTAGTCAGAATTAGAGACATTGGCAGATGATGCAATGTAGATAAATTTTTGTTTGCAGTTTATATTTGAAAGGATCAAACTATAATATTTATTTATCGTTCTAATTAGATAAAGAATTGCGTGTTATGAAGTGATTTGCCAATCAGATTGAGCACAGTTTTCATCGCAGAAACTGATAAGTTATTGTTCCCATTTTGTAGCCTTTTAGTTGTCCTATTGCTAAATTATAACCTGCTCTCTTTCTTTAGATATATATAAAAAAGAAAAAAAATCCGTCTTAGTTTGCATCTAATAATATATTGTCTATGTTAATGCATCTCACAATAGAATGCACTCTGAATTGAATCAAAGCTGGTGATCCACTTCAGGTCAAGAGCGAATAAGTAATAACACAGTTCAGAATTTTATTACACCAGTAACGTTGCTTTTGATAATTGAGAATCAAGTTCAAATATCTAGGCTGAAATTAAGAAACGTTTCATCTTTTTCGGGTTGCAGTAATGATGGATTCAATCAGATTCATGTTGAAGCAGATAATAGTATTTTTTTAAACAGTTAGTTGTTTTTGGGGTCAGCTTTGATTTTGGTGTCTCAGTGACAAAAACATTCAAACAGAAAGAATTCGCACAAAATTACAACCCATTGCTAAGACTATGCTTTTCTATAACTAAAAGAATACAAAACTAATTAGCAAAAGAATGCACTAGTAACAAAAATTCAACCTATAAAGATAATCATTTTTTTAATCTTACTGTACAGCAGTTTGGTAGAAAGGGGTAACGCCTCTTTTTCTCCTCGTTACCAATTTCACCATTCAATTCGAAATCTTCAAAAAAAATTTACTAGTGGTTGAATCAACTAACCACTAATCGCACATCCAGTCAGATTGCTTAAGCATTCATAAGGATTGGCATAGAAATAATCCTCCTCTTTTGGCTTATTTGGTATCTGCCGTCTACATGCTGGTTGCCCTAGACTTCTCTCGTGAGTTTGTTGTACAGCTTTTGCAAACTCGTCCCAAGAAAGGGTTTTATTTTTGTACAAGTCCAAGTGCTCTACCAACTTTCTCCTGTCCAGCAGGATACTTTTCTGATAGCCTTGGTACCTTTGAAAAGTTGGAAATATTTAACTCAGTGTGATTTTGAGTTGAAATAACACTGCTTGAAATTGAACAAATGTGAAGTTTCAGAGTACTGACTACTGATATTTGAGTAACATCAACTTCCTTAACCCATTTGCGCAAAAGACGGAATTAATATTGAATGATTGTCTTTTTAGCTTTTAAGTAAATATAATAAGAATAGTGCACACAACTAGCAAGTGTTTCTAGATTGACAAAAGAGAAGATACTTTACAGTTATTTACAATTAATTAAATGCAAAGATTTGATTCTACAAACCTTCGGAAGCCTTCAACGACTTTTGCCATGTTGCCGTCATAGGTGGGAATAAACACATCACTCGCAACTGAGACCATAAAATCAATAGCTGCCATTTGAGAAGAATGATTTTGAAATTTGCTAAACAATTCCTTGTCAACCAGCATCTCTTTCCTCAGCTGAAACACAAATAATCATCAAAAAACCATCGAAGTTGCCATTGTGATAATAAATATTATATAATTTTTTTCCCAAAACAAGAACATACAAGGCTTCAACAAATTGAAAAAATCAGCACAATACCAAAAGCATGGAACTATCCTTATTGCCGCCTATTCCAAAGATGGCCAAATTGCTCAGCACACAGTTCTAACTGTTGATTACTAATCAGAGATCCCAATTTGGCTACTAAGAAATTCTGAAAGAAGGGTATAATAGTCATATTGCAGGGAACCTTACATGTGACTTCTCCCCATTCAAGTGCATGAATATTTTTAAGATTCATAGCAAGTTCTGACTTGAATTATCCCATAAAAATGAAAATAATACTAGAGAATGCCTCTCTCACCAGGTAAGGAAATGCTTCTTGCAAGACTTTAATTCTCTTATGGCCACCATAAGTTTCTCCAGCCGCAATGTAAATCTGTGTGTTGTTATCAAAGCCCAGTGCCTTTAGAACTAGAGAAGTCTCCTCTGGTGTAAGGGGGCACAAGCCTTGCAACCTCTTTGCTTTTGAGTCTATCTCTTTCTCTCTCCACCATGGATATGCGTACCTGATATACATGGTATAAATCCTAACAAATTATAAATTTCAATTTTGCATTTTCCCTTGGCTGTATCATTGTCAAATATCCTCAAAGTGATGATTTCAAAATTGAATAATGTCAACTAGAAATAGGAAAAACAGAAGGTCGATGAAAGGGTAACTTAAAACACTACCCCTGGATTAGATAAAATGTTTGGCGAGTACCATAACAAAACAAAAATCATACCTCATCCTTTTCAATTCCTCGGCTTCTTCTGGAGAACAATCATGGTTACAACCAGAGAAGGCTAGCATATCCATTTCATATCTCAAATGCAATGCAACATAACTTCCCCTTTTTCTAATAGCCTGCACCAGTTTGTCCCCCAATTTCTTGATTTCAGGGGTGAACCTTAATGCATGGAAATTTACACGGCATCTTAGTTTCTGGAGAGATATGTCGATTCCATTGTTGGCCAGACGTGCATCAGTTTTGTTGAAGTGTATTACCTTGAACTTGTTGAATAGTGGTAAAATCTGCATGAAGTTATAACAGTTTAATCAGCAAGGTTATGTCATTATTTTCCAACAGAAAAGGGCAAAATATGCTCTTACTTGTTCCAGGTAATATTTCTCATCTGACCAACTCACTGGGGCCATCCTTAGTGTGCCAATTGATGTGGAGTTTGAGCTTGTATTTGAGTCCAACTTATTGTATCTCTTGGGCAGCCTTTTAACTATTCGGACCTCATCCCGCAATGAATCAATAAAATAGCTCACATCAAATATATCACCAAAATTGCTGCAAAGATTTGTTATTGTTAATAGCTTTTAATAAATAAAGATAAAAATAAGATTACTTAACACTATTGTGGGAACAGAACCTTTGGTCAGCCCAAAATGATTTTTTATCGAGCTCTGGAACAACCAATGTAAGATTCAGCAAACGAGCTATTGCCACCATATCGCATATCTGAAATTAAAATGCAACTCAGGGAAACGATTAAACTAAAAAAGAAAAAGGAAATTATGAAACATTGAAGGAACCAAAATACATGTATACACATGCCAAATTTAGCTGATGTACCTCAGAGCGCATCTGGTTCAATCCACCATTGCAAGATACTCTGAGATACCCATTACTTTTATAAATTCCTGCAATTTCATCAATTTGGTACTAAAATTATGTTATCCTTTCAACACCAAAAACATCATTAAAACTAAATTGAATACCAGTTCTTTGCAGAGTTTACAGTGGCAGTTTCTGAATCCAACCAAGCACAATCTCAGACCCACAAACTATAATACATTCAATTACCCACAAAGCTTTTATTATATATATACTAAATTGATTAATAACATACTTGGAGGAGGTAAAGTGTTATCCTTCTCACTATCAGATTTCGCCTTCAAATTACTGAATCGACTACTACTTCCCCCAATTCCAGAAATTAGTCTCGTCGGAACCAATGTGGCAGCTGAGCTATTATTGCCTGAGGAGCTCCAACTACAGCACCAGAGTCGCCCCAGCGAAAGAAGCTGCAACACGCAGGCCCACAGGAGCACGCCACAGCAACCCGCCACGAAGCAAACCCTGATCTTTCCTCTTGGCATTTGCGCCAGTGACATCGCCATTATGAGACCCACCACGGCGCCATTGAAGAGAGAGAGAGAGAGATGCTTTATTTAGTAGTGCGATGGTTAGGTTTGGGGTTTTGCTTTCTCTTGTGTGTACATGGAGGTACGGAAATGGAGGAAGGGAGCTGGGGAGGAGAAAGTGTGCAAATGGAGATTTTCTGTTGTTTTGTTTTTTTCTATATAAAGGGGTTGGAGAATGTACAGGAAGTATATTATATTGACAATGTGATTTTTTTCCATTAGGAACATGCATCTTCCCTGCACCCGGTCTATTTGAAGAGGTACTAGGAATGTTGTTAAGGAATTGGGTACAACCTAGTGATTCGAGGGGTCCATAGGGAGAATTGGTCTAACCAATGTCCAGTCATACTATTTTTTAAGTGTTATTTGGGATTCTGTGGTTTATTAAATTGAATGTTACAACACGAGGTTTGGCCTGTCTATTATCCTAGTTGGATTAAACTAAGTGAACGTGATGATGAACTCCCACCAAAATTTTTTGAGAAATACTATATTAGACGAAATGATTCATCTAATATGATCGTTTTCACATTTTAAATTTTAAACTGTCGATCCGAACCGTTCGATATATTCTCCATGTGACCATATTAAAAACTTATAAGAAAAAAACCAAAATTTATTTTTAAAATCTTTTACTATTTTTTTGTTTTTTAGAAAATCCATGATCTAAATATTATGGATCGTCCAATGACAACGATTTTCTAAAATATTAAAAAATAGTAAAAAAATCGAAAAAATATAAAATTTGGTTTCTTGTAAGTTTTTAATATGGAAAACATATTGAACGATTCGAATCGATCGTTTCAAATTTAAAATGTAAGTACGATTGTATTGGACAAACCTCATCCGTCCAATATATTGGAATCTAGACTTTCTAAATTTTTTTAACTGGAGTCGGCAATGAGTCCAACTGCAACTGGAGCAATTATGAATCGAGCTTGAGTTGAATTAAGATGGACCATGGACTTTTATCGAACCTAACTAAATCGAAGCCCAGCTGAAATCAAATTTCACACGAGCTTAATTATCATAATTTTTTAGATATACTTTATATTATTGTAGGTAATATGTATATAAATATTTATATTTATTATTTTTTAATTATTTTTATTTATAACTAATATTTTATGAAAATTTATGAAATTTTTTTTTTTGATATATATTTATGCATAACAAAAAAATCATTACGTATCAAATTAATTACTAAATATTATAAATTAGATAATACAATTAATTTTTTTTTGCCAGCCCACATCTCCCTCGTATTTTCCCCCTTGGTGCTAAATGTTTATGTGAAACAAATAATTCACATTCTTCCAATGTGAGTTGTTTGATTAAAGTTATATTTTTCTGTTGCATATACTCTTGACTAGAAATCGGTTGTTAGTTGGATTAGAGCTTGGAGAATTTAATAAAACATTTAATGGTTTTCTATTCACCTTTCTCCGAAACCATCAATTAAGAACAAATGCAACTACCACACTCTATGATGAAAATAACAATATTTCTTGATTCTCTTTGTGGTACTAGTGTTATCAAAATGTGGGTGGAATTGACAAAAGAAATTCTTGCTACTATTTATTTATTTATTTATTTTAAAAAAAAAGACTACTCCATGGAGTTTTTCATCGGCACCAAATACTGACAACATTGAATCCTGAGAGACCACACATTTATTTATGTATCTTTCCATATTATCTTGTTGTCTTTTTTATTGACAAACCGGGCAGGCAAGTAGTGGACAATTATCAAAGCCCCAAGGAAAGCGGTGTTTTGTTCTCACATGTGCTGGAGCAATGCTCAACACATAGGTTCGGATCAATCATGATTCAAGTGGCCGGTTCTCGCGCTAAAGACCCCACCAAGCGCCAATCACATTATAATTTATATGATATGATATGATATAAAAACGGGCATTTTCCGAATACTTCTTAATTTAAGAGTGACAAGGAATCACCTAGAAATGGATAACTGTGAAGTGTGAAGATCTAAATTGAAATTATGTCGATATATATAAACGACCAATAAAACAAATATTTCTTGATTACCTTAAATATGAACTATAATATCGTGACGCCCATTTTGTTGATTGCCACTTGGACCTACCTGTTCGTGTTCAAAGACTTACTCGGACATCTGTTCATGAAATTTTGATATCCCTTCTAGTTTATGGATTTACAGAAGCATAATTTTCTTTAGTTCTTTTTTCTTTTTGTCAACATTTGATGGTAAATGTTCATTGATAAGATTTGTCAGTCATTGCCTGTTTGGGAGAAAAATAGACACAAGACGCTCGCGCTTGTTAATCGGACTGTTAAATTATATGGTTCAGTCACTAGTCATTAAACAATTTCAGTGCTTGAAAATAATCTGTCGTAAACACAATTTCAGTTAAAAAAAAATTGTGATATTTATAGTAAAATCATAGACACGATTCAGTGGAAACAAAAAAAAAAATTGTGATATTTAGGTACTACTAACTATAAATATCACAATTAATGACGAAATAAAATTATGATACTTAGTACAATGCATAAAAAAAATAACGTATTAGAATTAATCTGTCATATATAGATGCATAGTTAATATGATTTGCTTTATTTTTTTACCACTTAATTGAGTATCAAATGAAATCTAAATTTTACAAATATTATATGATACATCACCCATTAAGTTGAACAAGATCACCGATATAGGTTCGACATTTGAGTCGAAAATTTTTAATATTAAATCATTTCAAGCTGTGATGTTTCTGGCACCCACAGATTATGGGAACATCCTCAAAGAAGTTTTGGTTATAATTAAAACTTTCTCAGTAATATAAATCCATTATTGGTCATGTTTTAATTAAGTATTACAAAAATTGACATATTGGTTGACGTTTAGTTTAATAAATTAAAAATTACACTAAAAGAAATATATGTGATCCTCATTCAAAGTATTTTATATGAAAAAAAAATATATATCCATATAACACCTTAAAAAAGCAAGGAAATCCTTAATACAAAAACTAAAAACAACGGAGCACCAAATGTAAAATTGACAGATTTTGAAATCGAGTTAAAGAAAAATATTTAAATGTGATACGTTGCAAAATAAGAAGCATAAAAGTTGTAAATATTAAAGAGGATGTCTAATTTAATTTCTCATCAAAATTTCAATAACACATACATCATTATCTGATTAGATTTTTCATCTATTCAGTGTATTCATGAACGCTAAATTCAGCTAAATACCAGCTGAAAATTACAGCTTATCGCACTATTTACATATTGACTTGGCTAAAAAAAAAAATCCTACTTTGTTAATTTTTTTTAAAAAATTATTTATTTATTTATTTATTATTATTATTATTATTATTTATTTTTTTGCAATGAAATCCGTAGGCATGCAAACAGAAAAAAAATATATATTGCGGGGCACACCGAGGCGACTTCCTACCACTTCTCTATACCAACAATTAGACGCACTATTCATAGTGGAATATTTGGGTGCTTTGATTGTTCAACAAAAAAAAAGGAGGTTAATAGCATTTTTGTCATTATTATTTGAGTGCTTTGATTATTGATGCTATCCATTTTGGTATATCATAGTTGAATACCAGGTTGTTTTATAGAAAGGCTGTTTACATTTACATTTTGATCTGTTGATCATATTATTGCTCCCCTCAAATTCAACTAATGACGACTAAAATGGTAAAAATGGAAAATTCTTCTAGATATTGACCTTGAAACCAAATAGAATCAGCTGCTAAGTGTTTTTCTGTTCATATTTTTGCAAGTGCGCCGAGTGATTCAGTCCAGCGACCTTCTCTGACCTTCTGTGGCGTCCAACGTGTGGCAGGTCACTAACAAGCAAACAACTAAACACCAATATCTCGGACAGTTAGAAATGTTCAATAAAACAGAAACTTCAAAAATACATTAAAATAGTAGGATTATCAGAAAAATCACCATAAAATATCAAAATATTTAAGAAAATATGAGGAATTTTTTGGTGCATTATTTCATGATCAAAATTCAAATTATGAAACTTTTAATTTAAAAGATACATCGAAACCTATAATAGTGAATAATAAAAAACCAAAAGCTCTTAAATAAAATTATAAAATTCAATTGCTTGAACAAAAAATATATTCTGGACAACGGCTACACTTGAACAGAAATGTTCTGGACAGCAGGTTCAATTACACATCAATTGACAAAAACACCAATGTCAAATGTGTTAGAGATATGTCCTAGATGCCAATCAGTTGGTGACTATTATGTTAGTTTATGTTATTTATGGTATTTGATCATTTGTTCCTGATTTTATTATTGACAGTTCATTCAGGTTGAGGATCTGAATTGTGGATCACTGTAGTTCATTTATGATTAAATGACAATAATAAATCAAAATTGTCCATAGTCTTGATAATTAACAAGGGACAATAATTATCAGAAAAGGCTAGTATACAAGTTAAGTGATGATTAAGTTCTACAAATCATAAGTAAGGAGTTACTAACTTAATTGTATATGTATATGTTACTGGAACATAGTACATGACATGACCCAATGAAATAAATATATGGATTGTGTTACGTGTCATTATTTATTTCATATAAGTGTTTGATTCTGAGTTTGAGATGATTCAGTTTCTCCACATGAGGATAGGTTCAATAAATATCGTCTAACGCTGATTCCTGACAAAGGCTGCTATACGGATTTTATTTATGTTCTCTTGAATTGTGCGGAGAGAAACTGGTCATCAAGATAACCGTATGTCCCTCTTTAGTACACCTAATGAGTGATGATATCCACTGGGCCCCTTGATGGAGATGGATTGCTTGCTAGCAACTTATGCAATCATCTCTAGATCAAGAAACGTATAATCTGCAAGAATGACACATTCCTATCTTGGATTATACAAGGATATCATGTGACATAAGAATCAAAACAATAAGATTTTATTTTCTTATGTAGGATTGAAGCGCTGTAGTAGTACAGAGCTTATTTATGTGAATTGGGAATCATAACGTGTTGCTAGATACCGCTTATGATTATTGGAAATAAATATTGATTTATTTTCCATGGCCAACATAGCATAAATCCTCAAAGGGTCACACAAATAGGACTTTAACCATATAGTGCATTATTTATTTATTCACAACAGTGAGTACTGTGGAAATGTGATGGTTTGATTAATTAATTATATATCGTTGCGAACCGTTATAATTAATTAAATCAAAGGGATCATATAGAAATATTTTAATGTACACGCTAATCCTAAAATAATTATTAATGAGTTAATAATTTTCTTCTTCAACAATATTTAATATAGTTATAAGAATTATATTAAATAAGTAGGCCTAATTTATCAAGACTAATTGAGCCCGAATGGAATGCAATTAAGTGGGCCGTTAAATATAAGATTTAATATGTTAAATGACAACATAATTAGTTGGACTAATTAGCCAATTTATGGCCATTAGGGGCCGGCCATTTAAGTGTAATTAGTTACACTTTAAAAAGGAATGAAATGTAATATAAAAGGGAAAAATGTTTTTCGGCCAAAAAACCTAATCATAATTCCTTTTTGCTCAATTTCCATGGCCACCACCTTAAAAAAGATATGGCAGAAAAGAAAAATGGCTTTTTCTTCTTCCTTACATTCATTAGGTGCTCATGTGTTGAGTGTTAGCCATCTTCATTTAATAGAGATTAATTGGAAGAAAGGCAAGCAACAAAGGATTAGCTATTTTTTCCTTCTTGCTAGCACAAGAGGTGGAGAAGGTGGTTAATCTCCTTGGTGGACTCGAGGTGGTTGCCGGCGACTTGGTGGTGGAGACGAGCACACCACCGACTCCTACGCAAAGGATTCGAGCCTTCTAGTTACGATACTAGAAGAGGTAACCTCCTACACGTCTTGATTTAAATGTTAAATCATTTGTTTGACTAGATCCGTTATTTGCAATAGTTAGATGCTTATTAAACGTTAATAAAAATTTAAAATTGCACAAGGACTTGAGTTCCTAACAAAATGAAACTCAAAACAAATTGAAGGAGCCAAAATTCAAAAGTCAAACTCCAAATTCAAAAGTAAAAAAAATAGCGGAAAACCGAACAATTATACAATATTTACCTTATGTAACACGGTGTCTTTTATACTGTTTGTCTACTTGGGCCTTGAAACTCAAAAGTTCAAAAATTCAAGAGTCCAAACTTAAAAGTTCAGAAACTAAAAATCTCGAACTCAAAAGTTTAAAAGCCACATTCAAAAGTGCAAATCTAAGAGTCAAAGTCTAAAGTGACACAAAGTCTAAAATGACTCAAAAGAGACAATGTCTTAAAAGTCTAAATCCATCCTTCAAGATTGCATAGCGTTTCAATTTGGAAGGCACACCACCTGATGTTTAGGCTGAGAAAAAGAAAGTCAACCTTGAATCATCACAGAAGTTCTTGTTAAGAGAAGGCATAACACATATGTACTCGAGACTTGAACTAAAATCCAAAATTTCTATATCCCCAAACGACTGAGGATTCACCTAGAATACTGAAATTTTCTTGTATTGAACTCAGAATTTGAAAATCAGTTTTTACAAGTTCATATTATGTTTTACAAGAAGCAGATCAAAACTCGATGTTCAATGTCATAATACAACAATATGTATATCTCAAATATTCATAATAATCATAATCTAAATATTAACTTAATTAAATTCTTTAAATATCTTATTGTAGCTACTCGCTAACTAACCGACTAGGGACACTTTACTTAGTTTCAGTGGTTATTTTAGAGTCGCCACGCGATGTGAAATCAGGAAAGAAAGTCGATTTTGATTATATTTAGCAAATGGATAAGAGGTTCGTATCTCGATTATGATTGTGGAAGATGTTAGACACCATAAACACCCAAACAAACTTGGTCTCTACTGATTCTAGCTTTTAATAATTTCTTTATTATTATCGATATTCAAATTTCAGAAGCTAACATGAGAATTACAACAGTAATTAGTATTTAAGAAAATTAAAGAGAAAAATATTGGAAAGTAGTAATGTTGGCTGATCAGATCCTTGGATACTAGCTGTTAGGCATTGTAGGTCTGTTTGAACGACGTGGATGACTGGTTAATAGTGTTAGTTAAGTGCATAATTTTAATTTTTATGGTTAATTACTCTTAATTATCCACAATAAAGAATGCACACAAAGGAACTAGTACTTAAAGCCATTCACACAAAAGAGAAGAGGTTCAAAGCTATACCTCTTTTGATATGGTAATCAAGAGGCTCGAACCAAAGCTTGTGTGTAGGTGGTGCGTGCTCCAAAGACCTCCACGTCGGGATGCCTCGAGTCCACTATGGTATTAACCAAATCCTCAACAAACTATGCTAGTAGTTTGGAGGATAAGCCTAATCCCTAGTTAACCATTTCTTCAAGCAAATCAACAAATTTATTTGAGGAAGAAGGGGGCTCAACACATGAGCAATAGGAAGAGGAAGAAGGGAGGAGGCGCTGGCCTAGAGAGGGGGCTAGGGGCGGCTAGGTTTGTGTGTGTGAGAGAGAGGTGGATTTGCAACCATACAACCCTTTATATAGTGTGTTAACCCTACCTACCTCACACCATCTAATTACAAGATTGTCACCCACCTACCTCCATGATAGGCCGGCCACACAATGGGCCTTTATGGGCTATGTGTTTTGTGACGCTTTGAAATTTTTGCTATATATGAATTTCTTGTAAAATTTGACAACTGAATTTCTGCTGTTTTTGAACTTTTGTTATAGTGAAATTTTGATAATTCATTACTGAAATTATTAGTTGAGTGACTTTATTTTCTGAAATTGAAAGTTTTCTATATTGGTAATGCTAGATATTTTGTTTACATTAACATTTCAGAATTTTTTTTTTATATACACTTGCTTGATTTTATTTTGAGTAAATTTCATGCATGAAATTAAATTTTATACTCGCTCTTATTTTTGGAATAAGAACATAGAAATTTGTAACTTTTCTTCTGTATTATAAAGGTTGCTGCTATTCGTCATAAATTTCTACAAACTGAATTAGCTGGATGTTTATGGTGAAACAGTAATAATTGGAATAAAAGTATATTTACATATTTTCCTGCCTCTAAATCGTTGGATTAATTGTGTCCTTAAATTGAGTATTCCTTACAATTTTGGCTTCCTTTCAAGTAGGACCCATAGTAGTATGTCTTAGGTTCATGGGATTAAGGATGCACCATGTACAAATGAACAAAAAGAGTAGAGAACTTGGAGAAACTTTATTGCTGGAATTTGGGATCTGGTCTCCCCTTCCCATGTCTCCCTCTTCTTTATTTCCTTTTTCCTCTCCTCAAACCGAGCTACTCTTTGTGCCATACAAACTTTTGAAAATTCAGCCATATTAATGGTGAAAAAGATAGAGGAAAATTCAAAGAAAGATAGGAACTGTCCTAGGAAGCAGATTCTCGAGCCGTGGCAATCCCTGAGCCGAAGTGGATAGCTCCTTAAATTTGGTATTTTCTACTTTCTTTATGTTCTAACTAAATGATTTAGATGACAAGAGAAACACCTGTGGTTCCTGTTCAAGTGAATTAAGTTAAAGGAAAAGATAATCGATATTTTTGTTGAAGGGTCGAATTGAATAAGTACATTTCTGATTTTACATACCACTGTGATCTTGCTTCAGTTTTTAAGTAACTGTTGTTATTCTGTTTCGAATTTGGATGTGAGAATAGTTTTGTTTGAAACTAGACTTCCAGATGAAAATTTTGGTATCTAAAGTGAATTTTTCTGAGATTGGTTGGTATTTTTATAAGATTTTTGAAACCAGGGCAACTTTTGAAAATCAGTTTCTGGAACAGACAGACACCAGTGTGGTTTTTCATTTTTCATTTATTATCTGTTTGCAGTTAGGACTTGAAACATTTAGGTCTGAAAATAGACATCCAGAGGAAACTTCTGTAAATTTTACAAAATTTTTAGAGATTTATTTGAAGGGTTTCAAGGCAGGAACTTTTAGATGTATTTGCTGGAACAGACTTTCTGAAACCTGATTATGTCTGATTTCGAAAATTCACTATAATTAATCTGTATGTCCAAACATCATGAAATTTTTACAGTAGATGAGTCCTATCATGTTTCATTCACAGTTAAATTTTCATTGGATTCCGTTCAGCTGTTCTTGAAACAAAAACAATTTTTGTAAACTGTCAGAAATACCCTTCACTGGTTGTACCAGAAAATTTTCAGCCTTCTAACCACCATTTGGTACCACTCTTGCATTGTTCGGTACACACTGTCAAGCACAGAGTACTATAGTTCTGATGTGTTCCATTACAATTCTTGATTCTTTACTTATGCCACATACTCAAATATATATCTTAAGAAATGAAAAGGTATTTCATGTTGTGCTCTATGTCAGTGAGCAATACAATCTAATTATTCTGTGAACCGTTCTTGTTTGGCCTTTGAGGCATTTAATAGTCAGCATAGGAAAGCTTGTTGTGAATTGATCTAGAAGACCACACAGTCTTATGCTATACAATGAATGAGTAGATATTCCTAAGACTATACTAAAGGATGAAGTTAGATATCTCTTTTGAACTGTGATTATATCTCTTTGAACTGTGTTGGATATTGAAATATTTAAGGGGCATTTTTGGAGTAAAATTTGTAAATTAAGGGCTGTTCTAAAAATAAAATTGAATTTATTGGAGTCTTGAAACTTAAAAGAAAATTTATGTTGTTTAGATATCAGGAGGTTATGAGTGGAAATGTAAGAGCAGTTGGCATGACATAGAATCGGTTTGATTGCTTGCTTGCATTTTAGCTTTGGAATTTGCTTTCTATTAAGGTACGGATTTCACTTGAGTTTTAATTATATGTGATATATATTCGGATTGTTGTTGTTGTTATTATTATTATCATTATGCATTCTGAATTCATAATTGGAATTTTGTTCATGAGATCATTTTGTGAAATTGTATATTGATGCATGATTGGAAAGTGGCATATTGAATGTTATTCGATTGAAATGTTGGAAAGTGGCATATTGAATGGTATCCGATTGAAATGTGATTTGATTGAGGTAAGTACAGCTTGTGTGGTTGAGATAGACACTCGTAATGTTTGGAGGTGGAGTCATGACCCATCCTACCAAGCACCGTGTAATAAGCGCTTATGTACCGGGACTCAGTAGGTCTAGTCTGGAATGGACCGGAGTGTGAGTGTTCCCAGCTTGCTTGTACATTTGTTGATTTAATTGATTGAATGGTATATGAATTGAATTGGCCGTTGGCATCCATCTATAAGGTGGTTCGCGGTATCTGAGGGAAATGACTGAAATGATTGACTTGTGATAAACCAGACTTGCATATTAGATAATTGCCTAACCAAATGAGTCGGCTTTTGCTATACTTTGAAATTTGAATTGTTATGGAATTGATGCCGAGCTCACATTTCATATTGCATTGATTGGATTGATTTGACCTTGCTATTTCTATTGGAAACAAGTTGTAAGGGTTGCTTTTAATTTGCACGTTAGTTATTACATGTTATTAATTATTTGTTCAGGTAATTGAAATGACAATTGTCATATTTTGAATTCAAAGAAAAGAAAATTGATTTTTAAGAGTATTAAATTTATTTGTCTAATTGCATTGCTTGATCGAAAGTCGAATTTTAATGTTATTTGAAATAAAAAGAAACGAAATTTGATTTGGAATTGATTTGACTCAGTCTTGTATTTAGTTCCAACACATGATAATCAAAACTCAAGTGGCTGGAACTGAATACCGTACTGAGATAAATTTTATTTATCTCATTCCGTGCTTTTTGCATTCTGTGACACCCCGTCGAATACTGTAACTGGACAATACACGATGGAGTGCCCGCCGCGGATGCCTGCTGCACCCGCAAGGCTTACTAATACATAATTTACCAATTAATATTGATTCTACTCAAATAATATACCGATAAATTAGAAATTCAATAATTTATTTAATACATAATTTATTTAAGTAAATAAATTTATTTATTTAACACATAATTTATTTAATACATAATTTATTTAAGTAAATAAATTATTGAATTTCTAATTTATCGGTATATTATTTGAGTAGAATCAATATTAATTGGTAAATTATGTATTAGTAAGCCTTGCGGGTGCAGCAGGCATCCGCGGCGGGCACTCCATCGTGTATTGTCCAGTTACAGTATTCGACGGGGTGTCACAGATGGTATCAGAGAATGGTTTAGCAACTGAACCAGACCAATAGAACACGTGAGTGGGGTAAGTCTAATGGGTGTTGTTGTAAGTAGATTTTATTTCATAGTATTTGTGATGGTAGATTTAAAATTTGTTTAACTTATGGATAAGTTTGCTCATGTGAGAATGCTCTGTATTTGTTTAACTTATTTATAACTGTGATATGATGTACTAATGATGCTTTGTATTTGTATATACTAGAATATATATATATATATATATATATATATATATATATATATATTGATTGATTGCTTTATGTTTGATTACCCTGTTGCTCTAGTGCTTTAACTAGTGCTTACTTTAGCAACTAAATTGGATTCTTAAAAAAAAAAAAAAACTTTCTTTGATAATTGTTCTTATTTTTGCGTGTTGAGCAATTGAATTAAGTTTGATACTTGTATTGCATAGTTTTAAGCTGTAGTATATATGAATTCATAGTTTAATATTTTATATGAGCTAGTTCGAAACTCTTTGATAGTTTGACTGTATATGTCGGTTCTTAAAATTTGGTGTGATATGTTATAATTTCAAGTTAAAGTCACAACTCAAGATGATATTTTCTATTATATTTAAATATACTCTTTGGTGAACATTGTTTGTCGAGTGTGACTCATTTTAGTCAAAAAGGAGCATAAATTAGACTTTCTTCGATTGTTTTATTGTGCATAGTTTGAATTGAGATAACTTAAGGATCTAGTATGGAAAATTCGGAGTTTGTTTAGATTTTAGTTTTCATGATATGATTCCATAAGATATCTGTTGATGTTTTGAAAAATATATTTTTTTTCTATTGGGAAAGATGTAAAGATACTTTTTGCATGAAGTTTTTTTATGTCACGTCTTCTACAGAAAACAAGAATTTCAGTTATTTTGAAACTTTTGTACTTTTGAGTAAAGATCTTCTTATCTTTTGATGGCATAAGGCTCAAACAAGCTGACTGATCATCTGACTTGTTAATTGAATCTCAAAAATACCAGAATTATCCTTACTTCCTTGACTGATCACCAAGGCAGCCAAGAATAATTTTGATATTACCGTGCTTCCTAAAAGATAAGAAATGAACTAGACCTTTCAAAATGTTACAAGTTACAAGAATTGAAAGATTTTTTTTTTTTAAAAAAAAAAGAAGAAGAAGGTAACATAAGGAGTGATAGTGTTTTCTGCTTAAAGTATATTTGTTACTCGGATTGTTATAATGATGTGATACAAAATTGTCTGAATTGTAAATGGCATTGATTGACCGTTGGCAACCCTCTTTAGAGGTGATTCACGGTATCCGAATATCTGTAATCGCTGGTTGCTCTCTGAGGAAGAGACTCGCGATATCTCACTTTGAATTGATTGACCTGTAATTGTGACTTATGATTGTCAGACTTGCATTGAGAGTTACCAAAATTGGGCCGACATTCTAGTATTATCATTAGTATTCGAATTTTAGATTGGATAAAATGTCGGGCTCACTTGCATTGCATAAATTTATAATTGCTCGATAATTGCTGCATAATATGTACATGCTATCTACTTGTATTATTGGTTGAATAATTGCAATGAGTTTAGATGATTTCGAGGACGAAATTTTTTTTTAAGGAGGGAGGAATGTGACGCTTTGAAATTTTTGCTATATATGAATTTCTTGTAAAATTTGACAACTGAATTTCTGCTGTTTTTGAACTTTTGTTATAGTGAAATTTTGATAATTCATTACTGAAATTATTAGTTGAGTGACTTTATTTTCTGAAATTGAAAGTTTTCTATATTGGTAATGCTAGATATTTTGTTTACATTAACATTTCAGAAATTTTTTTTTATATACACTTGCTTGATTTTATTTTGAGTAAATTCCATGCATGAAATTAAATTTTATACTCGCTCTTATTTTTGGAATAAGAACATAGAAATTTGTAACTTTTCTTCTGTATTATAAAGGTTGCTGCTATTCGTCATAAATTTCTACAAACTGAATTAGCTGGATGTTTATGGTGAAACAGTAATAATTGGAATAAAAGTATATTTACATATTTTCCTGCCTCTAAATCGTTGGATTAATTGTGTCCTTAAATTGAGTATTCCTTACAATTTTGGCTTCCTTTCAAGTAGGACCCATAGTAGTATGTCTTAGGTTCATGGGATTAAGGATGCACCATGTACAAATGAACAAAAAGAGTAGAGAACTTGGAGAAACTTTATTGCTGGAATTTGGGATCTGGTCTCCCCTTCCCACGTCTCCCTCTTCTTTATTTCCTTTTTTCCTCTCCTCAAACCGAGCTACTCTTTGTGCCATACAAACTTTTGAAAATTCAGCCATATTAATGGTGAAAAAGATAGAGGAAAATTCAAAGAAAGATAGGAACTGTCCTAGGAAGCAGATTCTCGAGCCGTGGCAATCCCTGAGCCGAAGTGGATAGCTCCTTAAATTTGGTATTTTCTACTTTCTTTATGTTCTAACTAAATGATTTAGATGACAAGAGAAACACCTGTGGTTCCTGTTCAAGTGAAGTAAGTTAAAGGAAAAGATAATCGATATTTTTGTTGAAGGGTCGAATTGAATAAGTACATTTCTGATTTTACATACCACTGTGACCTTGCTTCAGTTTTTAAGTAACTGTTGTTATTCTGTTTCGAATTTGGATGTGAGAATAGTTTTTTTTGAAACTAGACTTCCAGATGAAAATTTTGGTATCTAAAGTGAATTTTTCTGAGATTAGTTGGTATTTTTATAAGATTTTTGAAACCAGGGCAACTTTTGAAAATCAGTTTCTGGAACAGACAGACACCAGTGTGATTTTTCATTTTTCATTTATTATCTGTTTGCAGTTAGGACTTGAAACTTTTAGGTCTGAAAATAGACATCCAGAGGAAACTTCTGTAAATTTTACAAAATTTTTAGAGATTTATTTGAAGGGTTTCAAGGCAGGAACTTTTAGATGTATTTGCTGGAACAGACTTTCTGAAACCTGATTATGTCTGATTTCGAAAATTCACTATAATTAATCTGTATGTCCAAACATCATGAAATTTTTACAGTAGATGAGTCCTATCATGTTTCATTCACAGTTAAATTTTCATTGGATTCCGTTCAGCTGTTCTTGAAACAAAAACAATTTTTGTAAACTGTCAGAAATACCCTTCACTGGTTGTACCAGAAAATTTTCAGCCTTCTAACCACCATTTGGTACCACTCTTGCATTGTTCGGTACACACTGTCAAGCACAGAGTACTATAGTTCTGATGTGTTCCATTACAATTCTTGATTCTTTACTTATTCCACATACTCAAATATATATCTTAAGAAATGAAAAGGTATTTCATGTTGTGCTCTATGTCAGTGAGCAATACAATCTAATTATTCTGTGAACCGTTCTTGTTTGGCCTTTGAGGCATTTAATAGTCAGCATAGGAAAGCTTGTTGTGAATTGATCTAGAAGACCACACAGTCTTATGCTATACAATGAATGAGTAGATATTCCTAAGACTATACTAAAGGATGAAGTTAGATATCTCTTTTGAACTGTGATTATATCTCTTTGAACTGTGTTGGATATTGAAATATTTAAGGGGCATTTTTGGAGTAAAATTTGTAAATTAAGGGCTGTTCTAAAAATAAAATTGAATTTATTGGAGTCTTGAAACTTAAAAGAAAATTTATGTTGTTTAGATATCAGGAGGTTATGAGTGGAAATGTAAGAGCAGTTGGCATGACATAGAATCGGTTTGATTGCTTGCTTGCATTTTAGCTTTGGAATTTGCTTTCTATTAAGGTACGGATTTCACTTGAGTTTTAATTATATGTGATATATATTCGGATTGTTGTTGTTGTTATTATTATTATCATTATGCATTCTGAATTCATAATTGGAATTTTGTTCATGAGATCATTTTGTGAAATTGTATATTGATGCATGATTGGAAAGTGGCATATTGAATGTTATTCGATTGAAATGTTGGAAAGTGGCATATTGAATGGTATCCGATTGAAATGTGATTTGATTGAGGTAAGTACAGCTTGTGTGGTTGAGATAGACACTCGTAATGTTTGGAGGTGGAGTCATGACCCATCCTACCAAGCACCGTGTAATAAGCGCTTATGTACCGGGACTCAGTAGGTCTAGTCTGGAATGGACCGGAGTGTGAGTGTTCCCAGCTTGCTTGTACATTTGTTGATTTAATTGATTGAATGGTATATGAATTGAATTGGCCGTTGGCATCCATCTATAAGGTGGTTCGCGGTATCTGAGGGAAATGACTGAAATGATTGACTTGTGATAAACCAGACTTGCATATTAGATAATTGCCTAACCAAATGAGTCGGCTTTTGCTATACTTTGAAATTTGAATTGTTATGGAATTGATGCCGAGCTCACATTTCATATTGCATTGATTGGATTGATTTGACCTTGCTATTTCTATTGGAAACAAGTTGTAAGGGTTGCTTTTAATTTGCACGTTAGTTATTACATGTTATTAATTATTTGTTCAGGTAATTGAAATGACAATTGTCATATTTTGAATTCAAAGAAAAGAAAATTGATTTTTAAGAGTATTAAATTTATTTGTCTAATTGCATTGCTTGATCGAAAGTCGAATTTTAATGTTATTTGAAATAAAAAGAAACGGAATTTGATTTGGAATTGATTTGACTCAGTCTTGTATTTAGTTCCAACACATGATAATCAAAACTCAAGTGGCTGGAACTGAATACCGTACTGAGATAAATTTTATTTATCTCATTCCGTGCTTTTGCATTGTTTTCCACGATTGGTTGTGGGTTCCAGGTTTCAGGTCAAGTGCTGGACAGCAGGACGAATAGAGAGCCATTGGATACTGTGGTTAGCAACCTATATTTACCAGACTTTGTAGGATTTAATTCATATTGAAGTAATTAGTTATAAATTTATAATTGACACGTATATTAATTGTGTATAATCACAGTAATTTGTAAAATGAGTGGTTCTAAGCCTTGCGGGTGCAGCAGGCATCCGCGGCGGGCACTCCTTCGTGTATTGTCCAGTACAGTATTCGACGGGGTGTCACATGTTTTGTATTATGGATTCACTCAATCAATTATTAAATGGATCTTTCTTGTTGCTCCCAATTTGGTTCTTTATTGGACTTTTAATTAACACTTTAATTAAAGCCTTTTAATTAACATATGTGTTGAATAAATAATTATTAACTTAATAATAATTATTTAGAGATTAAAAAATGCATTAATTTATTTCTATTTGATCCATTTGATTTAATTAATTATAACAGTCCATAACGCTATTTAATTAATTAATCAACTTATCATATTTTGCAATACTAACTATTGCAAATAAATAAATAATGCACGTATGGTTAAACACCAATTTTGTGTGACCCTTTGAGGATTTATGCTACGTTGGACATGGAGTTAAATCGCTATTTAATTTCAATAATCATAAGCGGTATCTAGCAACACGTTATGATTCTCAATTCGCATAAATAGTGTACTACTACAATATTTCAATCCTGCATGAGAGAATAATTAGCTTCTCTATTTTGATTCTTATGTCACACGATATCATCGTATAATCCAAGATAGGAACGTGTCATTCTTGCAGATTATATGTTTCTTGATCTAGAGATAATTGTATCAGTTGCTAGCAAACAATCTATCTCCATCAAGGGGCCCAAATAGATATCGACACTCACTATATAAATTAATGAGGGACATACGGTTTTCTTGATGATTTAGCTTTTCCCCGCACAATTCAAGAGAACATAAATCACGTCCGTATAGCAGCCCTTATCGGGAATCAGCGGTAGACGATATTTATTGAACCTATCCTCATGTGGAAAAGATAAACATCTCAAACTTAGAATCAAAATCATAAGGAAATAAATAATGACACTTAACACAATCCATATATTTATTTCGTTGGGTCATGTCCTGTACTATGTTCAATTAACATAAACATATGCAATTAAGTTGGTTACTCTTAACCTATGATTTATAGAACTTAATCATCACTTAACTTGCATACTAATCTTATTGATAATTAATGTTCCTTGTTAATTATCAAGATTATGGACGCTTTAGATTTATTGTTGTCATTTACTACTAAATGAAAAACAGCGATCTATAATTCAGATCCCCAACCTGAATGAACTGTCAACACATAAATCAAGGAACTAATGATATGAAATCATCAATGACATAAAACCATAGAAGTAGCCAAATATAATTGGCTTCTAGGACATATCTCTAACAAATAGATGAATGATGATCAGATTCTGAAATTATTATTAGATGGATCCCTCATTCATTTTTAAATTCAGAGTAGTGGAATGGGAGGAGGTTTGAATTTCAATAATTTCTTTCAAGGCAGGGGTACTTGAACTCTTCTCTGTGTGGTTTTTTTGCACTTTCCAGCCATCCCTTTGACGTTTGTAAATGCATGTATATATAGGCAACGCCTAGCTCTTCTCAAGCACAATGTTTATGTTATGAACTTATAATTTGCTCTCCTTAATGACCTGCAATTTTGAAATAAGCTATCACATAGTATGTTGTATGTGTTAGAAAGTGCTCAATTTTAATTTTAGTTACTAATTAACTTAATTAAACATCAAGCAAAGAAGATCTTGTCAAGCAATTAACACAAAAAGATCCACAAGGAGAAAGGGTAGGAAAAATTGTACCTCTCGCGAAATCGTATTCGCAAGACTTAACCAATGCATGGGAATCGATGGCGTGCCTTCTCCACCGCCACCACTATCGAGCTGCCAGCCTCAAGTCTACCAAGGAGAATTAATCATGTTCTACAAGGTATGTGCTAGCACACCCAAAGAACAAGCCTAATCCTTTTAGCTTTCTCTCTTCTTGCAATTAACCATTTAATTTAGATAAGAGAAAGGTGCTCAACACATGATCAAATGAGAGAGATGAGAAGTGAAAGTGGCGGCCTAGAGAGAAGGCAAGAGAGGAGAGACAAAAAGCTAGGGTTGGAGCCACCAAGGGATCCTTATATAGAGCTCAAATTCTAAGGAACCAACTTTCCATAAATTACACCTCATGTCACTCCTACCTACCACCAAGGCCGGCCATAAAAAGGGCCTTTATGGGCCACTTAACACTCTCACTTTGGTCTCTAATTTTATTGATTAAAGCCTCTCAAGTTTGCTCTTCAACTGAACAATTTTGCTATCAAACAACAGCCTAATTAATAACCATTTATATTAAAATATGTTGAACTAAATTAATTATTAACTCATTAATAATTATTTTAGAATTAGTTAATGCATTAATTTATTTCTATATGATTCCATTGAATTAATTATCAACTATCATCAATAACATAAATTAAATTAATTATCAACTATCATTAATAACATAAACTAATATTTAAGTCATTAAATTATTGACTTCTAGGACATAACTCCAACAGTATTCATGAACTTAATAGCTTTTAATTATCACATGCCATGATTAATTAAAACAGTTTGACCATATTTTCTATCACATCATGTAGGTGGGGAACAAATCGACAATACACATGTATGAACAGTACATGCATAGTGTTCTAGTTTGGCAGTTGGCAACTTGGACTGAACTGATTGTCTTTTATTTCTATTAGTATGATATTATGTTACTGATTAATGTAAAACACTTGAAACATTGAACACTAGTTTTGAAGCATTTATTGCTTAATTTATTTTTTGGTATTTTGATATATAGAAAGAGTACTTAAATCTTAGCAGCAATTAATTTTCTTTACCTAATATTTGCTAATCATGGGGCCTTAACCGGGTGGTTTCAATATTCTAAGATAATTTTAAGATGATTTCAGAACTATGATACATTTGAACTAAATGTTCTTCGTGCAATGGTTGAAAGCAAAAGAAATACACAATTCAAAATTAAACATGTCACTATACTCCTTGTTTGTTTTCACCATAACATTGTCGGTGGACATTTTTTCTCTGAAAATAAATTGTACGCATGGATAATAAAGTGAGGTAGTTGTCTTAGAATCAACCATAAAATAGTTTACACTACTAAAATCAACCTTTCTAATTTTTGAAGGCTGAAACACATAACTTCGTGTCTACCCACAACAGCACATCCGATCCGACCCACAACAGCCGAGCGTAAGTATACTCTCTTCCGCCCTGTAACTAACCTCTTCGTTTTTTCTCTCCCCTCTCTAAACTGATTTTTCCTTACACCTAACAATGTTCTCCTTATTATAATACGTGGACCATTATTTGGTTATGAATTTTATAGGAGCTTTGCAAATACTGTGCAACTAATTAACAAAGGACTGATTAATTGCCCCTGATTAGGTCCTATGCTTAACACTAATGCAATTAACGATTCCAATTAATAATCTGAAAATAATTCAATTTTGCCGCTCGTTTAAATTTTAATTCGGAAAAGTTTTTCTTTTTTCCGTGATCTTAACAGTAGCTATCAAGAAATTAATTCGGCAAAGTTAGTTCTATATTGAACTGTTTTTCTGTGCAGAGAGGTGCGTTTTTGGTACATTGAACCAGAGGAGATAAATGATTCTCCTTCACAATTGAACCAGAGGAGAAATGATTCTCCTTCATTAGACTAGATTGTGATGGCATTGTTGAATCAAGGAATTCCAGAATCTAGTCTAATTAAAAAAAATAAAAAGAATTAATTTGAATCAACATATCATCAAAACTAAAATAGGGTTTAGGGTTTAGGTTGATTGAAGGGTAAATGTGCATATGTGCTCAACTTCAATAAGTATGCGACAAATTTTTTTTTGAGAGGATTGAAATGAGGTTTAGGGTTTGTTCAATTTCAGCTCCGAAATGGTGCTTATATATACGGCTCCTTTTGACAAAAGCCCATTATCTTTTTTTCTGTTTTGTTTTTCTTTTCCTTTTAAAGAATATAAGAATTAGACCTGTCAACATTAACGTTTCGTTTCGTGTTCCGTCGAAACAGAACGTTAAACGAAAGATGAAATGGGTTCCGTTTTCAGAAACAGAACGGAAACAGAATTAAAATTTATTAACGTAAATGAAACGAAACATGAAAATAAGGCTGAAATCAATAAAAAATAGAGACGGAACGTTAAACGGAACATGTTTCTATTTCGCTTAACGAAACGGAACAGAACGGAAATGAAACAGAAATTTTATTCCGTTACCAAAATGGAAATCTCTGTTTCCCTTTTCCGGTATAAACGTTTGACAGGTCTAATCAGGATATATATCTTTCTTGGGCCTAGGCCATACTACTCTGTTTATTTAGGGCCTGTATTAATAATAGATACTTGCCTACGGGCTTCATTCTCAAAAAAAAAAGTATGCGACAAATTAGGAATGATAACTGCCATACGTAGTTTTGTCATCCCTGCCATCGCTAAATACAAAGTGAACATATATAACAAACAAGATGAACATATAAATGTTCTAAGTGAACATTTATAAACAAATAAGTGTTGTCATCACTTGTTCAGAAGTTTACATGTATAATGAAAATAATGTATATTCAACTTATTTTCATTGAACTTATTATAATATATAATAATAAATGCACCGACCAGCGTAAGATTTACGGGAGTGATAACCGTCATCCAAGAAAAAACCATCCACGCCATCCATAGTGTATTTTTCCGCATCCATCTGTGCGCGCTCCCTCCCTCTCCTTTCCTTCCCCTCCGCGCGCTTACTTCCTCTCCTTCTCTTTCCCTTGCGCGCTCCATTTCTCTGCACCCTCCCTCTGCCCTGGCATCTCTCCCTCTCTCTTCTTCCCTTTTCCACACTTACAACAACAAAGTGAAGAGACACAAATATTGGTTAAATAAAGAAATAAACTGAACATATACAACAAAAAAATTGAGTAGATATAACAACTAATTGAACAGATACAACGAACAACTTGAACTCAAACAAAAGCTAAACATGAACATATATACATAAACAAAGTGAATATATAACACAATAAATTGAATACATATATCACATAAATTGAACAGATATAGCAAATAATGTATATTCAAGCAAAAAGATAAAAGTGAACATTTATAAAACAAATATAACAAATAAATTGAACATATATAACAAATAAATTAAACAATTATAACAATGAATTGAACAGATATAACAAGCACAGGGAACTCATAAAGAAGTGAACATAAACTAATTGAACATATGTAGCAAATAAATTGAACAGATATAGCAAACAAATTGAACATTCATAACAAATAAATTGAACAGATATAGCACATAAATGGAACAAATAACAAACATGTGTACTCGCACAAAATAGATAAAGTTGAACATAAATTTAACAGATATATCAACTAATTGAACATATATATCAAATAAATTGAACAGATATAGCAAATAATGTATATTCAAGCAAAAAGATAAAAGTGAACATTTATAAAACATATATAACAAATAAATTAAACATATGTAACAAATAAATTGAACAGTTATAACAATAAATTGAACATATATTACAAGCACAGTGAACTCATAAAGAAGTGAACATAAACAAATTGAACATATGTAGCAAATAAATTGAACATATATTACAAACAATTTGAACTCGTGAAAAAAAATAAAGGTGAACATATATTAAACATATATAACAAACAAATTAAACATAAATAACAAATAAATTGAATAGATATAACAACTAATTGAAGAACCAGTGAGAAAGGGAAAAAAAATAGAGGGGAGATAGAAGAGAGCACAAAGGAAAGGAGAAGGGAAAAAGAAGAAGGGAACAAAGGGAGGGAGGGGAAACTTACGCAGGAAGAGAGAAGGTAGAGGGAGACGCTGAAGAGAGGGGCGGACGGGTCTGAGAGCGAAGGGAGGGAGGGAGGGGAAACTTTTCGCCTGAAGAGAGGGGCGGACGGGTCTGGGATCGAAAGAAAGGGAGGGGAGCGCTTTGTGATGACGCTGGATGACTCTAGAGTGGATGGTAAGTAGTAATTACCTAAGATTTACGCAAGGCATCAGATGCAATTTAAAATAAATGAATAAACACATAAAAAAATGAAAAAGGAAAAGTAAAAAAAAAAGCAAGGCATCGAATTGCAATTTTAAAAAAATATAAAAAAAAGAAAAGGGAGGAAAAAAAAAGGAGAATCTATTGGGATAACCGGGCAAATAATGCAAGTAATGCAATGGTACAGGTTGGTCCGTAATATAGATATGTTGCCAGAAAAAAAAAAAAAAAGAGTTAGCAGTTACCTTTTTACTTACTGCATGCATATAAGTTCATGATTGTGGGAAAAAAAGAGAAACAAAGTTTGAAGCAAAATATAACATTTTATGGATTTTGTTTGGATGAACAATCAAAAGAATGTGAGCAATGTTAATAAAAAAATATTAATTTATTTTCTTAACAGAGTAGAATAATGACGTTAATTTATTCCAACTGCTATAATGCATTTGGTTATGAATTTAAAGTTGAAAATTATCGTTAATCCTATTCAAGTCTGCAATTATTCTTCACTCGTCTAAATATACACCGTTAGGGCTCCGTTTGGATGGCTTCTTTCCGGAATAAGGAATAAGGAATAACCACTTTTTACCAATAAATTTATTTCTAGTCATCCAAACTCTTCACAAAAGTTACACACTTCCCAATAAATTTACCCCTTCTCAATAAATTTCTTCCCTTCTTCCTTCTTCCTACCTTATTCTCAACGCATCCAAACGGAGCCTAGAACAACTTCATTCAAGAAATACCTTGCTATTTGCTATAAATAGTTTGTTTTACAACCGGACTGGAAGTTAACATGCATCAAAAAGAAATATAAATAAAAGAAAAAAAAAGTTAATTTACACAAGTCATGGGACGATATTGACTCCCAAAACCACCCTTCAGCCGATCTTACTCTTCAAGCACTGGAGAGCAAAGAGATAAATGATGAATCAGTCTGTTGTAAGAACCATCCATATCTTGGCAGTTTAACAGAGGTTACAGAGCAAAGGAAACGCACATGTCGACATAGGAAACGCAACAAAACGAACTACAAGCTATACAGATTAAGCAAACAACAGTTAATCTTGGTTATTAAACAAACAGTTTTTGTTAAACCTAGACCGATAATAATAAATTCAAAATTTTTACTGTTTCATTTTATGATTTTTCCATCAATCTGTAATATTCATCATTAAGATAACAGTCATAGAAGTTGAAACGCTAAGCCTAAAATTAAGGCTCATTAATTGAGAAAACTAAAAAGTCCAACCAGGCGGTAATTCCAGTTTTCTACATAGTAGGAACAGATGGACCCCGCTTCATAGTGACACTAGTACATAACGCCGTGTCCATGCAACTTATTAAAGAGTTATGCGACGACTCACCAATTCCTCTGTGATACAATACTTGTAAGAAAATAGATGCCAAGTCTCTGACAACTTGTGCCACCATACTTAAATATTTGTCTGTTCCGTGGTTGTAACAATCTGAAATTCTAGAGTACCTTTTCTCTGCCACAGAAGATCTCAACTCACACCCCAAACCCCACTCGCTTTTTTTCTCCATCTTCTGCTTTGAAAATTGAAACCCTCCATGCTTCCACTCGTAGTTTTATTGTTAGACTAAATCTCAGATATGTCCTTCAAAGTATCAGTTATTACTATTTTTATGTTAAAGTTGTAACAAGTATTATATTACTTTATTCCTTACAAACTTCCAATTTAAACTACATTACTTCTATAGTTCTATTATTATCACCATACAAGACATTTGCGTTGAGATATGTGTAATTTTTTTAAAGTTAATTTACATTGGCACAAAAATTGGCATTATGATAATTTAATTGATATTTAACGTCATGATAAATTATATTATATTTTGACCGTGGTCTAACTCTCAACACAATATATATGTTGTGTAGTAAATTTATATTAGTCGTAAAGCTAAAATGATACTCTATAAATAAATTGTTATTTTCTTAATAAAAAAATTTAAATATAAAACTAATTTTATATGGACTGAAAATTGTAAGGACAACTTGTACAATTAATTAATATATTAAGGACCATGTTCATAATTTACTCTTATTGTTAAAAAAAAAAAAGTAACGAGAAGCATATACGAAGCCGAAGGTACAAGACAAGAAGAGAGAGAGAGAGAGAGAGAGTGTAGCGCTCAATTCTATAGAGAAGCTTCAATGGCGCAACGGACGGTTAGAGTGTCGGCTGATGGTACCGGGAACTACACGAAGGTACAAGACGCGATCGACTCGGTACCACTCGGCAACCGTGTGCGTACAATCATTGTCATCTCCCCTGGAGTGTACCGGGAACCGGTTTACATACCCAAAACCAAGAATTTCATCACTTTCTGTGGTCTTCAGCCGGAGACCACTATCATTTCTTGGGATAACACCTCTTCCCGGATCAATCATCACCAGGCATGTCAATCTTATTTCATTGTTTTTTTTATTGACCTTAGATATATGTTGTCAAATAAATTTGCTAGTTTTGTTGTTTTTCCTTTTCTATTTAAGTGATGCTAGTCTTTATTGATGGGTTTTTTTTTTTGTATTTTAAGTAAACATATAATTCAAACACTGGTACCAACTTTATGGTCTCTATTTATTCCTATTTATATCCCGCTATCGATATATTAAATTGTTCAAAATCACTATAAAATTGATCAAATTGGTTAACTACACACAACACTCTAATAACCATTGACATTGGTACCGAGCGCTGGTACCGACTTTTAGATCTCTTTTTATTCATGTCCCACTATCCATATATTAAATAGTTCAAATCGCAATATAAAAACATCAGTTTTTTAATTACACACAACAGTTTAAGCATTTATTCAGAACAAGTTTGTTTGTTTTTTCTTTTTTTTTTCAATTTTTTCCAAGAAAGTGGCAGTCAGCCTGTCAACGAATCTTGATGATATTAAGTCGTTGGACAGAACGGATTATAGTTGGATCGACGATATGCAATTTCTATAATTGTTTCTTTATGTACATTACCAATTAATTGATGGCGTGCAACTGACTGTACTGCTCAAATGAAATCAATAGCGAGATTACGGATGTACCAGAAAATTGGATGTACATTGATTGTTTGATGTCACAATCACCTGTATTACATGTATCATATTACAGTCATAATTTCTTTTCTTTTTTTTTCTTTTGCAGTCATCTCGAGTGATCGGCACTGGAACTTTTGGCTGTGGAACCACCATTGTTGAAGGAGAAGACTTCATTGCAGAGAATATCACTTTTGAAAATTCTTCCCCTCAGGTGTTTGTTTATATCTTTTTAGCTCAAATTTTTATTTTGTTTTTGCCATTAGATATTGAATAATCTTTTCATGGTGTGACCTTAAAAGGGTTCAGGGCAAGCAGTTGCGATCCGTGTCACGGCTGATAGATGTGCTTTCTATAACTGCCGTTTTCTTGGATGGCAGGTAATAATGCATTTTGTATATTGGCATTTGCAAAATAGAAAAAGGCCCTTCTAATTACAACTCTACAAAGAGCAATCTAAACTATATATTTGTTATTGTACTCAAGGAGTTTTTGCCCTGAAGTAAATTCAGTGGGACCAAAACAATTGATTAATTCAGTTTGAACTAAAGTGAGGATATTAGATGGATGGGGCAAAAATGTATGAAGGTGTATTAGTTATTAAATCTGCATAAATTTTAGTAGTGTTTCTTTTCTTTCTTATCTGTAGTTGCGTAGGAGAATATCAAACAGGTTGAAAATGTTGGGGTTTCTGTGTTAAGGATGATGTGATTAATATCTGTTACTTCTAGCACCTAAGTCTTTCTGTTGTTTGATTTATTTTTTTTAATAAAACAACAGTCATGTTTACTTTTGCTAATATACAGTATGTGTGTGTTGGTAAAAGTTCAATATAATAAGTAAAATCTCAATCATGCACAGGATACTTTGTATTTACATTATGGGAGACAATACCTGAGAGATTGCTACATTGAAGGTAGTGTTGATTTCATATTTGGAAATTCAACTGCACTTCTTGAGCACTGCCATATACACTGTAAATCCCCTGGTTTTATTACTGCCCAAAGTCGCAAAACCTCCCAAGAAGGCACTGGTTACGTATTTCTCAGGTACTTTATTTTCTGTGATACCTTATCTGGCTAAGAGATTGTTACCATAACTATATTTATTGTTGACTATTTTATTGTATGTGACTAGATGTGTTATTACCGGGAATGGAGGCACTGGGTACTCATACCTTGGGCGACCATGGGGGCCTTATGCAAGGGTAGTTTTTGCATATACATATATAGATGCATGTGTTAAACCTCATGGTTGGCACAATTGGGACAAAGCCGAAAATGAGAGAACAGCTTGCTTCTATGAATACAGGTAACTATTTCTGTACTAGACAAAAAAGTGAAAAAAAAAATGAAAAAGAATAAATGAAATTGAGTTGATGGAACTGTATTTGGCATCAACATATTGCCGCCAGTAAAATCCTTCTTTTGAGAAGTGATTGTTTCTTGATTTTCACACTCTATTTAACCTGTAAAACCTGTAAACTTGCAGTGGTGCTTTGAGTGATTTTAAATAAAGGAGCTGAGCTCAACTTTATTTAACCTATAGAACTGTCATCTATAATTACAAAAAAAACTGTTTTTTTTACATATAAATTTGGGGTCAAGCCTCCCAACTTATTTTTAAATTAAATGTCCACAAAGGCCCCTAGCTTTCGATACTGCGAGCTTTCATTCTATGATACACCTTTTAATTCTTTGTAGATGCTTTGGACCTGGTTGTGCTGTCTCAAACCGAGTTATGTGGTGTCGAGAATTGGTTGATGAAGAAGTCGAACAGTTCCTCTCACACTCATTTATTGATCCAAATGCTGAACAATCTTGGCTTCTACAGCGCATGGCTATCAAAATACCAGCCTCTGCCTAGGCGATTTCAGAAAATTTTCACCACGGTTGTCTATTACTATGCATGTATTTTATATTTATATATCACTTGTGTGATGGCCCACAGAGGCAGACTTGATGAGCAACTTTTGTAATCGTAAAGTCATATGTACTAGTGAATCTAGAATAAATAGAGTGGTGTTATTTATATTTTATTTTGAAGGTTAGGCGGCAACTGTCATAGCAGCAAATTTTATTTAAGCAACCTCAATTACCCAGTTAAGAAACTAAAAAAAGTACATGACAATGGTGTAATAAAAAAGCGACACGAAATTCTCGCTAACCATCCTATACAGTAGCAGGTAGAACACTGACAGTAGCTTTCACTACTAAGTCCTAAGCTGCCTAATACAAGTAAGTCGTAATCAACTGGAGGTAGAACACTGACAATAGCCTTCACTACTAAGTCCTAATCAACTGGAGTACCAGCATTTAGTATGGTTTCATAAAAAAAATATAGGATGAGATACTCATTGATAAACTGTAAGATTCTTTTATTTGTCTGGAGCATGAAAGTGATGTAGTCCTTTTCGAATGCCCATTTTCAAGTTCTCATATGGCCAAATTTAGTAATTAGATCAGCAATTGAGCGAGCTTTGAATAGATGATTAGGGATTTAAATCTTATAGGCTTTGCTGTGACTGGTCAAGACTTCCTCATTTATGTTCTCATGATAGGATTCATGGCTCCACCCTCCCTTGCTTTAGAGCCTATTAATCTTGGTACACATTTGTTTGCCTCTAAATTCTGCTGCGCAAAACCCTGAACAATTCTCTATTTTATCACCAAGATCCAAAACCATATAATCAAAATCCCATCCACATAACCAATGACCCAACAAAACAGCCCTGATAATTGGTCATAATGCATGAAAGGAAAAACACAGAAATTCTTAAAAATGGACGGTAAATTAATTAATTACGAGGAATGCCATTATGCGCCTGTGATATCCTTATAATTAATTACTGGAGTCCTAAAAATAGAAAATCTGTGGCAACTAAGTTCTCCATATTTTTATGAGAAACCATGCAAAATTTCATGTCAAATTGACCTATAGAAGGGCACCAAACAATTTTTCTAAGAATGAAGCAGCTCAATTAACCTCAAAATTCAGTCAAATGGACACCTCCATTTTGAAACAAATGGAGATAAACCCCCACCAGAGTAAATAAATGGAAATGATTTTCAGATGGGCCTCTAAGTCAATATTAAAAATTTACCTCGGGCCGAGACTGAGGCCCATTCGAATTGCTTTTGACCCAATAACAATTACAACTAAAAAATTCGCATTGATCCAATGGCTACGATAAATACTGTTGATATTATCTAAAACCAACGGTTGGATCTTGAGCCGGGACTAAAACGTTGAATGACATTTTTTTGATTGGCTGAAATAGTGGGTCCCACAATTCCTATTATAAAAAAAAAAGAAGAAAAGAAGGAACGGTACTGTCTGACACAGTCGACGTACGCCAGCGCAAGAAGGAGGTTTGTCTCCGTCCTACACCACCTCAGCCCCCAACCAACCTCAGCAACGAATTGCCGACGCCTTCACGATTCTGACGACACTAAACGCAAGGGGATAGAAACACTGGAAATGACAATTTAAGAGAAGTGCGAATAAGAAACTGACAGACGGAAACACGAAATTATACCAAGTTGCTGAAAATTGACAAAGGAGCTAACCTATTGAAGTCTCTAGCAAGCCTGAGATGATGTCTGGGTGAGTTACCAAAAGCCAATTTAGCAGGAGGAGGAAGCAATGCCATCGCTCACCATGGCTGTGTTGTCGAAAGGCTGCCAGACTCAAGGAATTTCAAATGCACTTTGAGTCAGTATTGGAGGAATGGCGCGGGGCTAGCATGAAGCATAGTGAAAAGGGGAAGAGAAATAAGAGAAGATGATATGAGGCAAAGATACCGTAACTGGAGATACCCAGTGTGAAAGTGCTTGGCGAAATTGACCCAAAAATTTAACTGGAGAGAGAGTATTACCTTCTACAACCTATATTCTGAAAAGGAGAAGCTATCCCTGCAACTGTCCTTGGCGCCAGGAAGTGTGGTAACAAGGGGTGAACTCACCACCTCAATTGGGACCATCGGATATGAAATAGATTTCAAATCAACGCTGAGATGCTCCCCATGCTTTAGTTGCAACAGTACACCCATCAATTCACCTATGTCATGCATAAAAAAGAGGGGCACAAAAGAAATAGCATGCTTAAAGGAAAAGCAGTGCATCTGGCTGTCTACTTACATCTCAAGATAAGACCAAAACATGGATGAACGGCTTGAGATGAGGCCGCATACTTCCTTTCACTATAAAGTGAATACATCATATAATACCTGGAGAATGAATGAGTCATGCGTGACCCCCTTTGACCATGGGTAAATCAGTCATTTAGAAGAAAAAGACAAAGAAAATGAAATGGACAGCAAATGAATTTGGAAAGTATGCATACCGATACTACCCCTGGAATATCCCTATGTGATCATTGCTGGCCAAATGGCAAAAAGGAATGCAACTCAATTTAGAATAAAATTAAATGAGAAATGCAATGACAGACCAATGAAGACAGTGCAAAAAAAAAATATATAAATAAATAAGTAAATGAACATCAAAGTAAAGCATCAAAGGCAACAGCAAATTGGGGTAAAACTCAGAGAAAATGGGATGAGTTCCAAGCACAAGAAGTAATAATCATGAAAAATGAGGATTAAAAAAGAGGCAGCTGCGTGAGGGACCCAGCTGACAGTGACACTTCAGTATGTGCAACAAGGATGAATGTACCAGTGCTTACCATAGGGAGCCAATGAAGGCACAAATGGAGAAGAGGAATGATAGCCTGCTAACATGACAGGCCTACATCCCTAGAAGCAACAGTCACATACTAAAGGAGATACCTCACCTATGTAAATCACAGCCACTGATCAATACATGGCTCATTGGATGGGAGACAACACATCATCTGGCGCCAAAGTAAACACGACTCCTCCTCCAAGCACACTGTAAGAAGAAGTAAAACCACAAAGGCCAAGTGTCATGTTATCATTGGTCAGTAAAAGGATGTAAAAAGGAAGAGAAGTGAAAGTAGAATTATAAAAGTATGGCGGCAGCTTCATACCACATCCAGCCCCTCCATCACCAAGTGCAAGACAGGAGATGCTGCCATGTGTCAAGGAGATGAAGCCAAGCCCTAAGAATTTCGGCTATAAAAGAAGACCAAGAGGAAGAAGAAAAAAAAGAGCCAGCTGAAACTCTGCCAATCTGTTTAGTTACATTACAATTGAGTTTTAAAACAAGTAGGAGCAATTTAAAAGAAAGGTAGGGGATTCCATTGTATCAAATCCAATGCATAAATTCCATTTCTAAAAGTTTCTCTGTTTGATTTCCATTTTCAGTCTTTGTGCTTCTTTTGTTTTCTTCTTCCTTTGAAGCTAAGTGTTAATTGTAGAAAAGGTCACCATGTGAATCATCATCTATTACTGTTCTGGGGCTCAAAGGCATAGGTAAGGGGTGCTTGCCAGAGAGCGCACACTTGCCTGTGCCAATGAGTGGCTTGATATAAACAATATGCTAAAAAAAAAAAGTAAAGTTTTGTGGAGGAGCATAGTTTGTGTGTGAGGGGTGCTTGCCTGAGAGCGCACACTCATGCATTTAACTGTGTTCTAACATTAATAATAATGATTTAAGGAATTACATCTGAAGCCTGTGTCAATGAGTTGTTAAGGATATGAAAAAAAAATAAAGTTTTGTGGAGAGGCATGGTTCTGTGCCTAGTAAAAAAAAAAAAACCAAAAAAGAGGAGTTTTAACATATAACAAATAGGGACTACTTTGATAGAAATATGAGTTATCAGATCTTTTTTTTTCTCTTTTTTTCTTTTTTTTTTCTAAAAAAAAAGATATTAAACATGTTTGAGGGGTATAGCTGCAATATAAGCTAGAATTGAGTCTATAAAACAATATACAAAGGAGGGAGGGTTAAATTGAAAATGTCAAGGAGATATAACAAACAAGAATAAAGAAACCATTCTACTCTTCAAAAAAAAAAGGGGTCTTTTGTCGTAATCTTCTTAAAGATACCTCATCTGGCTTAAGTAAAGGGCATGTTTATAACATCAGTAAGTTTGTGTTCGATTATGGAAGTAAAATTAATAAAAATTTCAATAGATTTTGATAAAACCATGCACATGAACTGCATCTGTGTTAAGTAGAGTTTCCCTGCATAAATTTCATTTCAGTCTGTAACTTTTTCATGAAGAAGTAAGAATGTACCTCTAAAATCAAATGACTAATGACACTTCAGTACCTCTTTTGTCTAAAGAAGATATATGGTCTCCTCAGAAGCAAAGAAATTGTTAGCATTTCTGTCACAACTGCATAAGGTTCAGTAGGCACAATAAAAAAAATGAATGAAAGAAGTATAATAAACTAAATACTATCCTGTGTGACAATCTGTGTAAGTAACATGAATGAACAACCAGACGATAGAAGTTTAGCATGACAATGAAAAGTTTCATAGCTTGGTTAGTGTAAGGATGGTGACCAAGGATGAGCCTCAAAATTTGAATATTTAGTAAGATACTGTGGGAACTTGAGGCTTCATGGCTTATGAAAGGTGAATGTGAGTGAATACAATGAGGTATTAGAATAAGATACCCTTCATCATTTGTCACAAATGTACACCATGGGCTATCCCAAGCATTGAAGTGCCGATTTTAAAGTACCTATGAAATGAACAATATGTATATATATATGCATAAACTTCAATAGCCAAAACTAAATCAAAAGTCATTATGTTAAGCCAAACCTGTAAGCCCAGTTATGACCAAAATTAAAGTGTCCATACTCAAATTGTTGTTACTAGTAGCTTCGTGGAGTCTCTTTGATGCTCGACGAATAGTCTCCAACAAGGGATCGCTGTCAATTGTCCTGAATTCCCTTTTCAATTCGTCGACTGATGGCGAATGTAAAGAGAGAAATACTCTCTCAATAGACAGATACGGATAAAATTGAGGGTATAACTAAAGAGAGAAGAAGGAGACGATCTCATAGAACCTGGGTATGATCTAAATGGCGGTCGAAACATCGGAGTCAACGCCGACCGTTGCGAGGGTCAACAAAAGTCGGGGAAGTCGCGAAAGAGAAAGGAAAAGGTTGGGAGAAAGGAGCGAAATGAGCTCGGTGTGTGACCTCGAACATGGACCAAGCGACTAAGCCAATTTCAGATCCGACCTCCCCTGATCCTCTGTGACGTCCAGTACGAGACGAATCCCTGACGGACGCAACACAAAACACCAAAATCTCAACCAATCAAAAAATTCTGCAAAGCAGGAAATTTCAAAAATACATTTAAAATAGTTAGATTATCAGAAAAATTCTCATAAAATATCAAAACATCAAGAAAAATATGGAGAATATTTTGATGTGTCATGTTATGCTAAAACACCAAAGCACAAAATATTTTAAAATTAATAGGTTTAAGGGATAACCATAAATAAAAAAAAATAATAAAATAATATAATCATAATAATAATAATAATGATAAAATTATATTCATATGGTTAAAAAAAAAAAAAAGAAGAGAAGAAAAGGAAATAAGGCAAAAGAAAATCATTCTGAATATTCTATGTTCTGGACAGCAGGTACATCTGAATAGCTTATGTTCTGGACAGCAAGTACACTTGACATTCCTTGTTCTGAGCAATAGGTACAGTCAAACATTAAGACCCGCAAACAAAAGTGAAATAAACAAAGTATACATATCACCAAGAAGATAAAAAAAATAGGAATTTAAAAGTACAAATTTAAAAGTCCAAACTAAAAATCTCAACTAAACACCGAAAACCTAAAACTCAGAGGTCACAACTAAAAGTCCAAAGTCCAGAACGCCAAAAGGCAAAACTTCAAACTTTAAACCAAACCCGAAAATGTCAAGAACTAAGAGTTAAACTCAAAAGTTAAAATCCAAAAGTGCTAACTCAAGAGTGCAAATTTAAAAGTCTAAACTCAAAAGTCCAAAATCCTAAGGTGAAAATTAAAATCCTAAACCTGAAAATGACGCAAAGTCAAAAGTGACACAAAGTCTAAATGACACAAAACCTGAAAATGACACAAAGTCAAAAGTGACACAAAGTCAAAAGTGACACAAAGTCAAAAGTGACACAAAGTCTAAATGACACAAAACCTGAAAATGACACAAAGTTAAAAGTGACACAAAGTCTAAATGACACAAAATCTAAAAGTGACACAAAGCCTAAATGACACAAAGTCTAAATGACACCAAATCTAAAAGTGACACAAAGTCAAAATGGCACAAAGCCTAAAAGTGACCCAAAAGACACAAAGTCTAAAGTGACATAAAGTCTTAAAAGTCAAAAGTTCGTCCCTTCAAGACTGCATCGCGTTTCGCCTTGAAGGAGACACCCTCCTGATATGCAGATTGAGATAAAGGAAGAGTCAATTCTGAATTATCGCTGAAGTTCCGGTCAAGAGAAGGCATAGCGCATCTGTACTCGCGACTTGAACGAAGATCCCAAAAAAATCCCTAAGTTTCCCCAAACGATTGAGAACTGACCTAGAATACCCTATCTTCTAGCGTTGGACTCAAATCTAACAGTCTGTTTCTACAAGTTCACAGCATGTTTGACCGGAAGCAGGCTGAAATCTGATGCCCAAGTGACCAGAAGAAAAGTCAACCAGTGGCCATCACCCAAGTTCATGTCAAGAGAAGGCATAGCGCACCTGTACTCAAGACTTGAACGAAATCCCAAAATCTCTAAATTCCCAAACGATTGAGGATTGATCTAGGATACCAAGTTTCCTAGTGTCGAACTCAAAAATCTCTGTAATGGCACTAAGCCTGACACAGCAAAGTAAAAGCAACCTAAATGTTTTAAAAATGTGAGACTAAAGAATTAAACCACATCATTCATGTTTGCATGGCCCTGTTAAAATGGCTGCCTTTCTGCATTGTTTTCTTCTACCCTGAAACTCCCTATCAAGATACAAGACACAATCCTTTTTTATTGAAATGGACTTCAGCCACTTACGACATTTAAACTTTGATTATCCCGATCTAGAGGTGCTCTTAGCTCAGTTCGTGACTGAGTCCGGAGGTAATTAACAGTAGGGGCTTGCGCCTACTGGAAAAAAAGGACCTACGACAAACAATCAACTCTCGAGGTACTTAGAACCGCATTAGTGCCCTTCGCTCGTTTGGAATGGGCAGTAACGACGGGTCTCAAGATGCTCGAGGGGTATCTGATCCGCATTTTCTTCGCCCCATAGAGGACTATCTGATCTTCCGTGGTCGGACTGAAAAAGTGCGAGACAGGTTCTGGCACGCCCGGTGGGACATTTTTCTCCTCTCATCAGGGCATAATCAAAGTTTAAATGTATAGGTGGAATTAAGTCCATAATATTCAAAAAAAAATATACTAATGATTGACTCTGAGTTCTCTCCATTGCAGGAATCATGTTTACCTGGAGTCAAATCGTGAAGGGCGAGCGTCTTCGCCACATGAAGACAGCAGCAACCGGGACTCTCTATGTGCCCGTCCAAGCTGTCGTGCAAATCTCTCCTGTGATGCTTGCTGGTGAAGCATCGGTGAAAGTCTCTGGAAAGCCTGCCCTTAACACCAAAAAGGGTCGGGCGGCAAACACCCACATCAAGGGGGCGACAGCCCCGAAACTCAAAAAGGAAAAGAGGACTAGGATCTCGAGGGCCCAAGCTCTCCACCTGGTCCAGCAACCTGATACCATCACTGATCTGTCCCTCAGCAACACCTTCGCCCCCCTACATGTGCTCAAAAAGGGAGGCGAGGCGATGCGCCTCAGAGAGGATTGGGAGCTCCCCATGTACGCCCCAGTCTCTGAGACAGAGAAAGTGACCCACCCAAAACACAAGGCAGTAGAGGCCATTCACACGGCCTTCAGAATTGTCAAAAGATCCCGCAAATCCCGCAGGATTGTCACTGCAATCCCTGCCAACCCCAACAAGCCGTCCATCAAGGACAGGCTCAAGTTCCCGGCGCACCAAAGACTCCGCTTTCCCTACCGCGAGGACAACCGAGAGGGAGACGCGGACTATAGTGCGTCAGAAAAAAGGACTGTGGCCCACCCGCCTTCAGTCTTCGACCGGCTTACCTTTCCATCACTCCAACCCAATGCCCGCTCAATGAAGGCCAAAGGAAAAGTGAAGAAGGTCTGGAAGCCCAAGCAACCGGAACCCATCCCCGCTCCTGAGCAAAACACAGGGGGCACCAAGCGATGGGTGCCAAAAGGAAAAGATAGCTCTCTGGCTAGCCAGGTGGCGAGTCAGATGATGAAAAATAAAACCAAAAAGAAATATGTGATGAGGAAGAGACGGAATGCTGATTCTGCCTCAGTACATCATGTATCAATTGATGATAATGATGATGATGACGAGGAAACGGCGGAAGTCCGTATGGTCGGGACAGGTTCCCAGGAACCGCCTCATTCTGAAAGTGTCCCCGTGGAAACACGAGGACAGAAAGGAAAAGCTTCGGCATCTAAACCTCCCAAACGGGTAGGGCGGCCCAGGAATCGCAGCCCGGTAATAGAGGAAATTGTCCAACAGACTACTGATAACATTGCAAGTGATGAAGAGGATCCAAATCCGGACCATGGAAGTTCATCTGAAGATGTTGACGAGGAAATTGAAATCCTCGAGGAAATATCTGATGAGATGGCCCAGCTTCGCAAGGAGCTGGAAGAGAAAACCAAGCAACTTGAGCAACTCCAAGCGGAGAATGCTCGGGTAACCGCGGCATGCGCGGAAGTCCAGAAACACATAGCCAAAAAGGAGGCACGCCCAAGCTATGCTGTTTCAAACAACGATGTACCAAAATCAACCGAAACCCAAGGAATGGCTTCTAAGCCAAAATCCAAAAACAAAAAGAAAACCAAGAAATCCCACTCTAAAATAGTGCCGGAAAAGGATAGCAGCTCCAGTGAAACCTCTGAAGAAGAGTTGCTTGAAAGAAAGGAAACTAATGTCATTGACCCTGAGGCCATAATGGAGAAGATGCAAAGGGCCATGGATCAAAAACTGCAATCTCTCGGGATTGGGGGCACTCAACTGCCCGTCAATTTCACAGGCCGGCCTTACCCCGCAAGGTTTGACCAGCTGGATTACCCGAAGGGCCATATAGTGCCGAAATTCAAGGTGTTTGATGGGGTCGGAAACAAAATCACCCCGAGTCAACATCTGTCACACTTTATAACCTCCTGTGGAAACACTGCCCGAAGGGAGGAATGGCTATTAAGGCAATTTTCACAAAGTCTGTCTGGAGTAGCGTTCGACTGGTATGCTTCTCTCGAGGCAGATAGCATCAAAAGCTGGAAAGAAATGGCAAATGCCTTTTGCGCAAGGTTCAGGACGACCCCGCATCGGGTCTCCGTTACCAATCTAGTCAATGCCAGACAAAAACAAGGCGAGTCCGTCTCCGATTACGTGTCAAGGTGGGAAACCATGTACACAGGATGTCAGTCCAACATAAGTGAATCTGAGGCGGTGCGTATGCTTCTGAACATCATCCATGCACCGATGAAAGTATGGATGGTGGGACACAATGTCACCACCTTTGAACATTTGGTAGCCATGGTTGCTCGGTATGAGGAAGTGGAGCCTGAAATGAACCAGCTATACTATTCCACCAAGGAAAAAGATAAAGAAAAGGGAAAGAAGCTGGAAACCAAAACAACAAAGGCAGTCAAAGCCATCACTAACCAGGCTGAAGGCACTGGTAGTGCCCAATGGGGAAAGAATGGCGAAACGAAGGACGGAAATCCACAGTCCAGGGCTCAAAGGCCAACACTCAGGAGCTGAAAAGCAAACCTTACTCATTCAAAAAGGAGAAAACTATGAAACTGTTCAAGCAAGCTATGGAAGTTCTCGAAGTTCGATTGCCCCAATGCAAAAGGCCCGAAGAAGAAGACAAAGTAAACCACCCTAATTACTGTGTGTATCACAGAGTTTTGGGTCATAACATAGAGGATTGCTATGTCTTTAAGGATTGGCTCGAACAGAAAATCCAAGAAGGAGCAATCTCCCTCCATGATGACGCTAGGCAGGAACCGGCTCCTCATGCCATCTCAAACGGAGCCCCAAGTGCCAGCTCTCGTCGTGTCTCGGTCACTACTGACGGAAAACCGCCCACGACATGGAGCGTATATTTGAACAAAAACACCAGAAAGAAGTTGAGAGCCTTGCAGGCCGAACCTCAACTCAAATGGAAAAGCCCTATCATGCCAGTAGTCCCAAAGAGACTCAGACCAATGAAAACACAACCGAAACCAATAACCCGTAACGCAACAACGGGTAATGTGAGATCTAGACAGGCGTTCTGGAGGAAAACCTCTCCCGAAACCGTCGAAGATCCCTATGTTCAAGAAAAACCAACACAAACAACCCTCGCTGATTTCATCTCCCCCAAAGTCGCTGCTCAAATTAGCGGACAAGTGTGGCAGGAGTTGAAAGGCGAAGGAAAAGAAAAGAAAGAAGAGGAGTTCTGGACGGCAGCGTGCCACCATGTCTCAGGTAATGAGGAAGAACATGAAGAATCCTCTAACCAACAGGAGCCGGCACAAGCAGACACCAGACCCTCCGAAACCTCAACAACAAATGAACAAAACCCTACTGAGTCGTCATCCAGCTCAGTCCCAACCCAACATGCCTGGTCGACGGTCACTGTTCAACCTATGACCCAATCAGGAAAGAAAAAGAAAGAGATCCTTGAAATAAAGAAATTGGATAAGGCCCTCATCCGCAAAGGAAAAAAGCCGGACCGAATGACCCTACCTTTCAAGATCAATGGTCAAGATCGCAAAGTGTTTGTAGACATTCATGATGAGTGTCTGGATTCAGAAGGCGTCCCAAGCCTAAAGAATCTAGGGTTCAACCTTGTCATACCAAAGAAAAAGGGAGAATCCGGGATTCCACCAGAAACCATTGCGATACTAGCAGAGCATGTGTCTGAACTGATGAAACAAACCATTGCTGTGACTAGTTTTGTAAGAAACCAAGTAAACAAAGAGGCTTCCACCTCTACCAATACCCAAAATGCCCAAGACATTCCTGGTTTCACTGATGAGGAATATGAATGGTCTGATCCGGACCCTCCTAGCCAGGATGAAAGCTACGATTTTGGTAGCAACTTTGACAGTGATGAGGAAAGAGGAGGTGGTGGCTCTGGTGGAATCTTCTGCAACGCCATCTCAACACCGGCCATAAACGCACACCCGGAGGATAACCCGGGAGAAAAAGAGGAAAAGCTCACTAAAGAAGAGGAAATAGAAATGATTGCGCAAATAGAGAAAGCTACACAGGCCATTCTCTCTTCCGCGGTCACAAACCAAAACCCACAAGAAGATGATGATGCCTTCTATGAGGCGCTGGAGGGATGCCAGCCGGCCAGTTACAGGAGGATAAAAATATACATGAAAGCAAGGGAACAATGGAGGGACCTCTCCTACTGGTGCAGCCAAACCAACCTCCATCCCATCCTGGAGACAGAAATCGCCTTAAATCCATCCTGGTGGATCCAAGAGCTCATACATGGCGATGATGTGGACCAATTGCTAGCATCATGGCTGGCAAATAGGTTTTGGACCAAAGAAATGCCTCTTGACATCTCTAAACAAAAAACCCATGAACCCGCAGAGCACTGCAGATACCTGAGTGATGCCGGGGAATCAGAAGAAGAAGCCGAGGAAGAAGGCGATGATTCACTACCACATATCTCTTTCAATGTTGTGGCAGAGTATGTGGACTTCTTGATGCAACTAAAAATTCAAGAGCCTGACTTGTTCCAACAGGAATTAAGGGTTGACGAGGAGATAGAAAACATGTCAGACTCCGATACCTATGAACAACAAGTTGAAAATATGGCAATAAGGAAAGCCGCGGTGGATATTGTGGTGCAAAATGAGTGGGACAAGAAAGACCCAGACCCAAACCACCCTACAGATTTTGAAATCATGCGTGCACACTTGGCAAACACGGAGGACTCACGCCTCTGGGAGAATATTGAGGTTACTGAAACTGACCTCGCGGAATATGAAAACAACATGGGTAGCCAAGCCCACCTCAACCAGAACAGTCAAACTTTCCTGGCTGAGGAGGACCAGGCTAATGAATTCTCCCAGTACCTCAGGAGCCTGAGAATCTCAGACCCGGTCGGCTACCATGGTGTGCTAAACCCTGAAAACCCTCAACAATACCAGGGATATGAAAGGCAAGCCATAGCCAGGACCGTAAGGGAAATAGCTGATGAGACGGGGCGCGAGAAAGGAGAAATAAATCCAGAAGCAACCCCACCAAGAATCACTCGACGCCGTAGATCCAGGAGGATTCGGCGCTCCAGGCATACATCAGGCCCCAAGGCCGAGGTGACATTCCCCACCCAAATAGAAATAGTTGAGACTTCTAACCAAGTCGATACCACTCAGGGTGAGTCATCCCAGCAAGCCCCTGAGGAAGAAGAATACAATGAACATGACAGCCTGGTAGAATGGTATGTGTCTGAGCTCAGGGAACTGAGAATCACAGACCCAAGGGCCTTCCGCCGAGCTACCCACCCCAAAGATCCAGATTTTACGGAGGAATTTGAAAGAGAAGCCATAGCAACCGTCCTAAAAGAGGTTAACAAAGGCAAAACTCCCCAGTGCTCTGACTCTGAAGATAGCGGAGATTCTCCGCGATTCTTCTTCTGTGGAAAAACATCTGATGGAAACGCCCAAAATAGCGAATCCGATAGCGATGAAGAAGAGGCCGAAAGGGAGCCTGAGGTGGAATCTGACCATGAAGAACCTCAACCAAGCACCCTCCAAGGAAGTTCAATCCTGATGGCATCTGGGTCTGGTCCGCCAGCCGATATAACCTCAGCTTTTGAAGGGTTGAATATCTCACAAGCAACCAGGACCCTCTCATACATGGAACACCTGAGACGGGAAGACCCTGCATTCCTAAACTTCATAGCTCAGCACGCTGAGATATTACAACAACCAGGGGCCAGTTACGAAAGGCTCAGGAGAACCCATCCACGGGAAACCGCCCGTTTCCGGGCACAAATAGAAAGGCTGTACAAGATCTCAAACGATATTGACAATAACAGTAGTGATGATGACGGCTCTGATACGGGAAACTGCCGTTACATCAGCGGTTCAGGGTCTGATGACTCTGAGTCCGAAAATTATGATCACCGTTCCGCCCGAATTGCAGCTTGGACGGATGATGATGAACCTTCCTTAAAACCATGTAATAAAAGAAGACAACAAGGAAGAAACGCTCGCATGACTGTCCGGCCACAACCCGAATGGGATGAAAATGCGCGGCGTGAGCTGGAACAAGCCATCGCTGAAACTGAGGCTATGACAACCAATGAGCTCATGAGAAACCTAAGGGTAAATAGCGATGATGATACTTATTGTCCCACCGAGGATGATGAGGAAGAGGTCAAGAGCCCTAAAGCCCTTAGAGTATACCAAAGAAGAAAGAAGCCAGCAAATGAGAAGGAAATAATAACCTATCAAAGAAGAAACAAAGGAACCAACAAAGGAAAGAACAAGTTGCTCAAAGGTGAATCCTCTCGTGATGACGCCACTTGTCATCGAGTTGGCCATCATGATTCCGACAAAGGCGAGTCCTCTGAGGTGCCACAGCCGCAGACCGAAGCCACAGAAGAACATCAAACCAACTCAGAGGAGATGGCATATGACTATGAGATCGTGCTAGACCCTGCTGAACAAATGGACCCTGCCGATCTACAAGGACGGCAACCAAGAATGGTAAACTTGGATATCCATATCCCTAACATTCCAGGTCAACCTGACCTTACTCTCGAGGAGTTGGGGGAAATAGTGCGGCAAATGGTCAACCAGATCTGGGAGGCCACGTCTACTGAGCAGGGATGTGAAGAGAATGAACCCGCTGAATCAGAGACGGAGGAAAATGCTAGTACTGAACAGGGGGCAGCTGCCACCTCTACTGAAGACCCAGCTGAAAATACCGCCCCTTCAAATCAAAACCAGGAAGAAAACCAAAACCAAAACTCTGAATTATGCCAAGGTACTTCTGAAAATTGTCGGACAATAACTGTGAGTGAGTCCGACACAGATAGCGAAGAGGAGGAATCTCCAGCAACCCAAGGTGACAGCTCACAAAGTGAACCAAAACTCACTCAAAAGAAAATAGCCAAGCCAAAAGAAAGCCCGTTTGAATCACGCGCGGCGGACAGCTCAAGAGAAATAGCTCAAGAAGTTGCAACAGATGGCCCCGCCCACCGCACAAGGTCAAAGCAAGCACAACCGAGCATCGCTTTAGATAGGGGGCAAGCCCAACAACCGTCGAAGGAAGATAGCGCTGCCTTTACTTCAAGGGAAAAGCGTCAACTCCTAATAGACCTGGATTTCTGCACAAATGCTCTGAGAAGAATGACCAGGCAAAATATTGAGATACAAACCTTAGTCGAGACTCTAATAGCTAGGCTAAAGACTGAGCGAAAGGAAAGGATCTCGATAGAAGCGGAACTCAAAGCATTGAAGGACCACGCCCAGAAAAAGGGGGTAGGTCAGAAAAAGGCCATGAAGTCTGGCCATGCTACCTCAGGCAACTCAGGAAGCCTCCCACAAAGAAGGAGAGAGGCTGGCATTGTCATCCAGGAGGGACAAAGGCCAAAACCCAAAACTAATCATCCCCCAGGAAAAGGAAAAGGGAAAGCCAATGCAGAAAATCATCACCATAGACCAAAACACCTCTGGTCCCATGACAACACGTTCGAGGGGCCTGAAACAGACCGGCAAGAAAGAGGTGAGAGCTCACGTACGCGGGTGTGCCCTCCCATGAGGGATGGGTCTGGCCATTTGAGACACAGAAATGCCGAAACCAATTCAACCCAACAAATAGAAAATAGACAAAACCACTCAGGGCAATACCATATGAAAATGAAATTGGTTAAGCTCGACAATGCTTCCCCTTACAACCAATTACCACATAAAATCAAGATAACAGGGAAACTGAAACCGAAACATGGAGGTTCCGATGGGCACTTCAGACACAGGAACCGTGTAAACCCTTGGGAGATGCCAGAAGCTGAAAATGGGGCACTCCGGGCACAAACCATAAATAGACAACCAAAACCATATAAAGCAAAGAAAGAAAATAATGCCGGAAGAAAGGCGTACTGCCGATACCACCAAGTCTGGGGGCACTCCAGAGAGGAATGCCTGACATGGTCTTGGAATGACAATGACTCGTCAGATGAAGAAACAAAAGACGAAGTGTGCCGTACCATAACCCGGGGTACAAGCTCTCAAACCTATGATGAGGAAACTGCCTCTGAATGTGAACATGATACTGAAGGGGAACTACAGTACAGTAGCCCAGAAGAGGAGCCTGTTGTACTGACGATCAACTCCGCTGCAGTTAGACCACTGGGAAGTGATACTGACCAAAGCGAAACAGAGGAAAGAGAAATCAAATCACCACCAAAACCAAACAAGGTGTCCAACCTAGTCCGGCAGGTCTCTACTAGAATCCGGCCAAATATGAAAAACCACTGCAATGTTAGTCTGAGATCGGGCACTAGGATACCTGAGAGACAACCCCCCAGGGAAACGACCAACAATGAAATAAGAAACAGAAATAATACAACAGCAGAAAGCGAAACAAGGTCCGATGGCAGACCTAAAATGTCCGTGGGAGATTACAATGTGGTCGCTCATTTGCGGAAAATCCCCTCACTGCTCAGTGTCTTTGATGCCTTGATGGTATCTCAGGAGCTGCGTGATGCCTTAATCTATGCACTGCAAAACCCTGCCAGCTTCCAGGCCTATTTTGCCCAAGAAACCCGCGAGGAGGTGGCACAGATCGACCAGGAACCGTACATTACCTTCACAGACGAGGACCTGATGGCGGGCACAGCCGATCATAATCGACCCTTGTACACCACAGGCACCATCTATGGCCGAAAAATCAACAAAATCCTCATTGATCCTGGGTCCTCAATCAGCATCATGCCATTAAAAACGCTGGTACAGTTGTCGCTCAGCATTAAAGAAACAAGGAAAGATAAAATCCGGATCCATGGGTTTAACCACCAATACCAAAAGGCTCTTGGTTCCACGGTGATCGATATTACCTTTGGGAACCTAGTCACTCCGGTCAAATTCTTCATCATCGAAGCTGATACAACATACAAGGCACTGTTGGGGAGACCATGGCTCCACGCCAATGGATTGGTTCCCTCCACCCTGCACCAGTGCATTAAATATGTCAAAGACGGAAAACAATACGTGATTAAAGGAGATGATCAACCATTTGAGGCACACGAAGCCGAATTGGATGATGCTAAATACTACAAACCCAAGTCCGGAAAGGGGGCAGCCACCAAACAAGGAAAGCTCTCTCCTGAAACCGTGAAGGAAGCAGTCAAAAATGCTGTGCTCAAAGCGGCCATAAAATCACAAATGCTCTTGGGTAGTGATAGTGAGACGGGATCGTCGGAAGGCACGGCCGAGGACATTAACTTACCCGCTCGAATGCAACCAAATTATTCCAGTGAGGGTGAGGAGCAAAATACTCTGTCCATAGAAATCCTACCCCTAGAACACTGTAAAGACCTAACACCTCGGGAAAGTGAAGAAGTCATCCCGTTCAAAACCTTCACTGTCCCGCCCAAAATAGAAGAGCTTGAAACAGGGCACGTTGTTCATCCCAGTATACAATTTGTCAAAATAGGAGAAATCGAACCTCAAAATGAAGAGTCAAACTTCGAAGACTGGGAACAATGGCTCGTAGAGGAAACCAGGAAGAAGGGGATTCCCCCTCAGCTTCAAGACACCACCAGCACACGGTTGGTTGAATTGTTTCGTAAGGCACAATGCCTAGAGCCCATTCCTGAAAAGCGAGCAAGAATGTTCCGAGATATGTGGAATGGCTACTCTAATGAAGTCGTAAAACTCAATGGGAAGATTGCTAACACAAGGGGCCTAGGATTCGAACCTCGAACCAAGGGCTCAGGGTCAAACACTCCTCAAAGACCACGACAGCACTCTTGCTGTCGCATAACAATCACCGAAATCAAGGAAGGCGAAACAACCCCAGATGAAGGGGAATCTTCAGAAACAGAACAATTTATCCTAGCAGCCAAAAATGCGCCAAAGGAGCTAGAAGAAGGTGGTCAAAATACCATCGATAAATTGAAGGAAATCAACCTAGGAACTGAGGAAAATCCAAAACCTACGTTCATTAGCACCTCCCTTCCTCAGGAGATGCAGGATGAACTGACCAAACTGCTAAAGGAATATCAGGATTGCTTCGCATGGAGCTACAGTGAAATGCCCGGGCTAGATCCAGCAATAGCAGTCCACAAACTCAAAATTGACAAAGAGCTCAAACCAGTCAAACAAGGACCCCGGAGAATGAGGGTCGAATTGGAAGAAAAGGTGACAGCCGAAGTCAAAAAGCTCATCAGTGCTGGATTCATAAGGGAAGAAGAAACGCCCGACTGGGTGGCTAACATTGTCCCAGTGAAGAAAAAGAACGGACAAATCAGAGTCTGTGTCGATTTCAGGGATTTAAACAAGGCTTGCCCTAAAGATGACTTCCCTCTGCCAGTGACAGAAATTATAATAGACCACACCTCGTCCCACGGGATATATTCCTTTGTAGACGGATACTTAGGATACAACCAAATCAAAATGGATGAGAGTGACCAAAAGCACACTGCCTTCCGTACCCCAATTGGTATCTACTGCTATAAAGTCATGCCTTTCGGCCTCAAAAATGCAGGAGCCACATACCAAAGAGCCATGACCAAAATCTTTGACGACCTCATACATAAGGTGGTAGAATGTTATGTAGACGACCTTGTTGTGAAGTCCCATACCCATGAACAACACTTAGAGAACCTGAGGCTGATGTTTGAGCGGTTGAGACAACACACTCTGAAACTCAACCCCCTGAAATGCGCCTTCATGGTGTCATCAGGAAAATTTCTAGGCTTCGTGGTGCGGCACCGAGGCATTGAAATTGATCCTGATAAAATCAAAGCCATCCAAGAACTGTCCCCTCCACGGACACTTAAACAACTCCGGTCTCTCCAAGGGCGCTTGGCGTATATTAGGAGATTCATAGCCAACCTGTCAGGCAAAATCAAACCTTTTACCAGGCTCACAACAAAGGATGTCCCCTTTAAATGGGACGAGGAGTGCCAGAAATCTTTTGAAGATATCAAACAATATCTACAAAAACCTCCTGTATTGGCAGCACCCATCCAGGGAAAACCTCTCATTCTCTATACCACCGCCTTGGACGGATCCCTGGGGGCATTGCTTGCCCAGGAGAATGAAGAAGGAAAGGAAAATGCCCTGTATTACCTCAGCAGAATGCTTGTGGGGGCAGAACATGCATACACGCCAATCGAAAAGCATTGCCTAGCCTTGATCTTCGCAGTAAAGAAGCTTAGGCATTATATGTTGGCCCATAAAGTCACGTTAATCTCCAAAACTGACCCATTGAAGTACCTCATGACCCGACCGATGCTTACCGGAAGGCTGGCAAGGTGGGCAGTGGCTCTGATGGAATTTGATATAGCATATGCGCCCCAAAAGGCTATCAAAGGACAAGCACTAGCTGATTTCCTAGCTGCTCATCCTATACCTGATGATTCCCCACTAGCATGCGACTTCCCTGATGAGGAGGCTATGCAGCTAGAGGAAAATGAAACTTGCTGGAAGCTATACTTCGATGGATCTTCCTCCATTCGACCAGCAGTCAAACCAAACTTACCAAAACGACAAGCAGGTGTAGGATTGGTGTTTGTCACCCCAGAGAAAGGCATTCTCCGACATGCTCTGAGCCTAACCGAACCATGCACAAACAACGAAGCTGAATATGAGGCCCTGATAGTTGGACTTGAAATTGCCCTTCAAATGGGTATTGAGCAGTTAGAAGTCTACGGAGATTCTCAGCTCATCCTGAGTCAGATCGAAGGCCTCTTCAAAATAAGAAAACCAGAATTGGTCAAGTACCATGAAAAGGCCCTAGAATTGATGGCCAAATAGAAAGTCCCGAGGTCTCTGAATGGCAAAGCGGATGCATTGGCTAGGCTGGCAAATGAACTCGGTGACCCGAATCAGGAAGAAATCCAAGTCCTGGTTCACCGCAGAAGATCCTTGTCCTCTTGCTTCCCAAAAGAAAGAAACGAGGAGGAAGAAACCCTGTTTACTGACATCCAAATACTCGAAAGAGAACATGAAAAAGAATGGAGGGAAATCGCACAAGCCATGACAACCGAAGGTTCGAACCAAGAGGACTGGAGACAACCCTTTCTTGACTACTTCCAACAAGGAAAACTACCTCTAAACAAGGCCATTAGGGAGTAAATCAGAAAAAGGGCCCTAAGGTTCGTGTATGTGAACAACACACTCTATTGGAGATCCTATGAAGGATCATGGCTTAGATGCATATCGAAAACCGAAGCCAACCAAGTTATGCAAGAAATTCACTCGGGAGTATGCGGAGCCCATCAATCGGGCTCTCGGATGCGAGTACAAATCAAGCTAATGGGCTACTACTGGCCCACCATGATCAATGACTGCGAAAACTTCTCCAGACGATGCCACATGTGCCAAATTCATGGAGATTTTATACACCAACACCCAAACGCACTACATCCAACCGTGGTATCATGGCCCTTCGAAATCTGGGGGACAGATATCATAGGTCCCATTGACCCACCAGCCTCAAATGGGCACCGCTTTATATTGGCCGCTACGGACTACTTCTCCAAATGGGCCGAAGCCAGGTCATACCGTGAAATTAAGGCCTCTGATGTGGTCAGGTTCTTCACCACTCAAGTGCTTTATAGATATGGAAATCCAAGGAAAATAATCTCCGACAATGGGACGGCCTTCAAGAATGCCAAAATTGAGGCCTTCGCCGATAAACACAAAATTGAATGGAGATATTCCTCCATCTATAACCCAAGAGCCAATGGACTAGCGGAGGCCTTCAACAAAACACTGATCAAGATCCTTCGCAAAACCATTGGAGATAATCAAAGAAACTGGCATGAAAAGCTGCATGAAGCATTGTGGGCATACCGCATCACCCATAAAACAGCAACCCAAGCCACACCTTATTCTTTAGTGTATGGGGCAGAAGCAGTCCTACCAATCGAAGTGGAACTCCCGTCACTAAGAGTAGCTATGGCAGCACAAATCCCTCTGACTAAACAAACGCAACTGAGGTTGCAAGAGTTGGACGGAATGGATGAAAAAAGACTGGCAGCTCAACAAAACTTGGAGTTATATCAAGCCAGAATGACGCGGGCTTATGAAAAGCTATCAAGACCCAGAACATTCAAGAAAGGAGAACTAGTGTTAGTTTTGAGGCGACCTATCCTCGGCCGACACCATGGTCCTAAATTTGTACCAAATTGGGAAGGCCCCTATGTCATAGAACAAGCATATGAAGGTGGAGCCTACCTACTTGCAGATTCAAATGGAAAACACCCTGTCTCCTCCATAAATGGGAGATACCTGAAGAAATATTATGGACAAAACTACCCCGACATTTCCGCAACCCACCAAAGCCAAAGGAAGAGCAACCAACAAACCGACTGGGCAGATAATTGCGAGGCGGTCAACCACCTCTTCGCTTAGGTAAAAAAAATCTCTCACGTCCCACCGGGTCAAGGCTCGACAGGGTACTCCGTTCCTTTGAACACTATGGGGTATCCCTGAGTCAAAACCCTAAAGTAATAAATTAACCTTTAAATAAAATAAACCCTTCAAAATTCCCTAAAATGACCCCAAGTTGAAATCCTAAATAAAATCCAAGCCCAACAAAAAATGCATCTTATTCCAAAGCATAAAAGCATGTGACCAAAAGAAACTAGACCAAGCTAAAAGTATAGCTCAAATAAAAGATTAAAACCAAATCTCCCTAAATATTCTCAAATCCCTAAATAAAAAGGCAAATTTCAAAGTCCAAAATCCAAAACTTCTAAAATATACACAAAACATTCTGTCCCACCGGGCCAAAGATAAAAGGAGTGTTCTGTCCTTATGGACATTCATAGAACATTTCCTTTACAAATGGCCTACACCCCGAAATATGACCCTAAAAAGTCTTGTGCTTTGTCCTTAAGACGAAGTACTAGGTGCCTGTTCATCTCACCAAACTAAAGGATGAACAAAAGTTCCGTGTCTTGAACTCTAAATTAAGACACAAACGGTGAAACTTACCAAACGGTGAAACTTACCTAACGGTGAAACTTACCAAACGCTGAAACTTACCATGGGATTAGTCAAAACCACATCCTCAATAGTTACAGATTGAAAAAAGACAACCTGTCTATTCAAAATGTAATCCTTGCCAAAACCTACCAAAAAATGGATGAAGACCAAACCAAACCTGAAAGCCCCTCTGAAAACGGAAAATACCACGGCTGATGTCCGCCAACCATGTCAAGGAATAGGCCTCATAAATTCTAATACCCAGAGGGGCCCATGGTCGTGTTGGGCCTTAAACCACCGAGAAGAAAAAAAAAAAAACCAATCTCACAACATAAGCAAGTCCCTACGGTATGTTCCTAGCTGCCGTACCCAAAGAGCCAGGAGAAAACCCATCTCACCACATCAGAAGAGTGATATGGAACAGACAAGTCCCGACGGTACGTCCCTTACCGTCATACCAAAACAACCAACAGAAAATGATGTACAAAGTCCCGCCGCGGCCATGCTCATTGCACGCCGTACCCACTGCGTGCCATACCCGGAACGCCTATTCTACATGTCAGAGCGGTAGTATGGAGCAAACAAGTCCCATCGGAATGGTCCTAACTACCGAGGCAACGATGTAGAGTAGACAAACCCCACCGGTATGTTCCTTGCTGCCGTAACCAAAGAGCAGGGAGAATAACAAAAATATCTGTCCCACTAGCGATATCTAAGGTCGCTACCTACGACAATCTAAACCAAATCACTAATAAACCTCAACAGATGTCCATAAATCAAGATCAACAGACCAAAAGCTATTAGGGTTCCAAATCGCCCTAATCAAGTCATAAAAAATCAAAATACCAAACATAAACCATCCAAAATTACCACAGTTTGAACAACAACAAAAAAAAATATACTAAGCGAAGCAACAAAGCAACGAAACCAAATAACCAAACATCCGAGACCTCTTCACATCAGAGGCACAGGAGGCGCCTGAGCTGCGGCCATCGCCCCTGCAAGGGTCTCCAAAGTGTTATGAATTGACTGAAGCACTGCCTCGACATTCTCCAGTCGCTGGTCTAGCTCCTTAAAACGCTGGTCTATGTGTTCCTGGAGCGGAGAAGATTCTTCAATGGCTGAGCCATCTGGAGAAGGGGGAGATGCCTCTCTTACCGGACTATACTGATTCACAACAGCAAACCTATGAAGGATATGACTGTTCACCGGGTAGTTGGGGTCAGGGACCAGAGTGCCATGAGCCATCTCCACCCACCCAAAGGAAGTCAAATCTAAGAGCAGGTTGCGCGGATACAGGATAAGCCGCTCAGTGATTGGATTCCCCCACAGTGTCTCAGGCAATGGAATCTGAGCCCGCTCTATCAAAGCCTCAATTAAGTTCCCATAAGGCAAATGGCCTTTGGGAAACCTCGTGACATGATGCATGTTTTGGAGGATGAGGCTAGGAAGATTAGCTTTCCCACGTTTGAGAAGCAATAAGCGAAGGTAGAACAAAGTCCCTGGGCGAGTCAAACCTGATAACTCACCCTGAGGAAAGAGGATGTAGTTAATGATCAAGAAAAATAACCTGAAAGGGACATATAAACTTCATGGCCATGAACTTGTCCTTCAGAAACAAAAAAAAAAAAAAAAAAAAAAAAAAAAAACACAAATAGCAAAATTACCGATGAAGCGCGGGCAAATGCGCAGTAGAGACCAGTTCAGAACCCGCCTCAGATCTGGGTATCTTGAACCACTCACAATGGCCCCGGTATGTCCCTTGCTCACGAGGCCAACTTCCAAAGGCATAAACTGACAAGCCATTTAAAGTATCTGCGGCACCAATCAAGTCAGCCAAATCCTCCACCCCTATGTGAAAGAGCCTGCCAAAAAGATAAGAAGAGGCAGAAGGAGTATCATGGTGGTCAAATGTGACACGGAGGTTAGCATAAAATAGCTTGGTGATGTCCGGATGGTAAGGAGTATCAAGCCTTGACAAGCCGTGGAGGCTCCAGGCATTGAGCCACCCTGTTATTAAATTCATATAAGGGGTGGTGAAACGCCCTTGAGAATGAAAGAAAAAGCAGGCGGAAGCTTCACGCCCCCCTTCACCAATGTTACTTTGATAACACTCAAAAGCCTCGTCGTCTCGAAACAGATAACGGTTGCCTGGGTCATATGACCAGTTAGGCTTGGAAGGTGGCGCGCCTTGGACAGAGGAACTGCCCTCATCTCTGGGACGCTTGGGATTCCTTGGATCTATGACGCCGGCCATGGAAAATGAAGTCCAAGAAAGAAAGTTCAGAAGAAGAAGGAAATGATACGAGATACGTACGCATGATGCCATATATATATATAAAGGAAATTAGGGCACCAGAAAGCATACGTCTTCTCGAATTTACCCATAAATACAAAAGATCAAAAGGCGTGGCGGTTTGCAAGGAACATGATCGCTTCGCGATCCAAGGATTTTAATGAAAAATGATGAGCCCAATGACACCAAAATATAATATCCATGCCCATAAATCAACTACAAGAGCCCAACAAAGGCCTAAAACATCACATAATCATGATCAGAAGGTCCAGCCGCTACAAAGTCAGGAGCGACCAACTAAAACCAAGTCTAAAACTAAAACCATAACAAAAGAAAAGATACAAAGCGCCACCGCGCTACATAACTCCTACTCAAAAGAAACCCATCATCAACTCAACCTCTCGAGAAGCGTCCGCCACGAGAGAGGCAAAACAAGGAAGGGCTAACACTACACCTGCGAGAGCTCTCTCTGAATCATCATCAGAACCAACGTCCCTCCGGTGAGCTGACACCCCAACTATCGGCTCAACCAACACAGTATCTGGCGACAATGGCAAACTCGCCCCACCAGCAAATGGTGACACGGCCAAAGGAGTGGAATCAATGAGAAGAGCCTCCCACTCAGAGTAATCCAATGACGCCTCATCGAAAGACACCGGAACCATGTCCAACTCAGGAAAAAAGAAATCATGGAGGGTCTGAAAGGTAGGACTGTCCGAGGGAGTCTCTGCTGAATGAAAAGGAGAAGGTTATAGTACAAAATGATGAATGAAATACACGTCGTAATGTCAAAGGAAGCATAGATACGTACTTGAGCATGAGATGGAAGCATGATCCAGAATGTCTAACTCCATGCCAAGGACATGGCTCGTCAGCTCATCAACACTCATGAAGCTCCGGAGGGACAGCCGATATAAATGACATAAATCCCGTAAGCCCAAAGCCCAAAACTCAATGCTAAAGGCCATCAGGATATAAGGAAGTCGACCTAAATGAAACGTGATAAGGAAAATATAAAATGAAACAGAAGGAAAATTAAGGTAAAAAGCTCAGTGAAATAAGGCATACCTAGACCTCGAAGCGCTGGAAAGATGGCCGGTGTCGGAGCAGTCTCACAGGAAAAGACGGTAACGGCAACAATCGCCATAGAATCATCCGTGACAGGGAAGTCACTCGCCTGGATAAATGGAGCCGGAGAGATCAGCCTGGGGCGCAGAATCTCCTCAAATGGCACGGCGACGGTCTCCACCTCGACCTCCTCCATCTCAGTGTCCTCTGTAGCAACCACGGACTCAGCCAGAATGGCGCTACCCCATATACCGGAGCATGCAGTCCCTGGAAAGTAATACCATGACAAGTTTATAGCAAATCAAAATCAAATGAAATGAAGTCAGAAAGAAAAATGGAAATAACGTACATGAATGTGGTGCAAGGAGAGGAGGCTCCATGGAAAACCCGTCATCTGAAGGACTCTCCCTCAGCCGCCGCCGAAGCTCATACCGGGCCACTTCTTCCTCCACCAAAGAATCCTCACGTTGCCTCTTCAGCAGCCTAGCTGCTTCCTCAGCCAGCTCATCAGGGTATTCAGGAGAAGGACAACATGAAGGGGCTAACTCCTCATTTTCCACTGAAGGAGGGAGCCTATGAACACCTATAAAACCAAACCATGACAAACATACATTGATGATAAAATTAAACAGAAAAGAAGAGAAATGTAATACCTGAGTAGATAGCCCAGCGTCTATAAGGCTCTAATATAAGAGCTTGGGAAGACTCTCCCTCAAGAGGAGAAATACCCTCTACCTTGAAGTGAAAATGATCAAAGTCATATCCACCGAGACCTGCCTCGAGGAACAAAGCACCATAAGAAAGAAAGAAGGTAACCAGGAAAGCAATGTGAATGAGAAAGGAAAATAACGAACCAGGGAAACGGCCGTCCGGAAGTGGAGGGGGGTCTACATACTCCAAGGACTTCACGCCAACCGGCACAAAACCGTCAGCTCCAAAAGAATTCTTCAGTGGTCTGAAACCGCCTTGTCTAACCTCCGGATTTTGTGGAACAATCCGGGAACGAGGGTAAACCTTCTCCTTTAGGATGGCCACACTAACATCATGAGGAATCTTAGACCAACCTCTGAACCACCTGTCATAATCTCCAGTCAATGTCCCCAGGCGAGAAGCCGGAGGAACAATACAACTAGTGTCGGTGCCCAAACGCACTGAAAATGCACTAAAAGCTGCACATGACGGCAAAGTGACTCGAGGAGGGTCAGAAAAGCTGAAAACTGCTGGAATAGCCTGGTCATACCCAAACTGCCAAGCGCAACGGTGAGGGCTGTAAACCTCATGGATCACCCTATTCCCCATGCGCAGGGATAAACACCCCGCTCTGATACTGACGGCATAGTCTCGATCCCGCCTGTGTCGAGGGGAACACAACTTAGGACAGGCCCCCTTCTGACGAGGCGCCACGTCCTTAATGATGTATGACTTCCCGGTATCTTTAGGCCATCCCTTATTGAAAGCCTCAGGGCGATAATCCATGATAAACTGACTACTCTGAGTAAAGCACAAATGGGCGGTAATCTGATCCGGATCACGGACGGTGCAACCAGCAATATGAATCAAACCTGGCAGTGACTGCCTCATGCCAGCAGAAGTCAACGGAGTATAACACTTCTCCCAGTAAAGATAAAACCAACCAGAAAGGATGTGTAAAGGCATAACCACTGTGGCCCTGGAAGGATCCCTCGAAGAAGTAAGCTCTCTCATGGACCTATAGAGGTTCACTAAAGCTGGAATAGCCAATGAGACCCGCTTACCGCGAGCCAAGGCATTCGCCACCACAAAGACCCCAGGACGGATATACCCAGCTGGCTCGTAGATAATCAAGAAATAGCACAACCACCAAGCCAAAAAAGCAGTTAAGACTGTCTCATCGTCCAACTCATGGGAACAGAAATCTGAGAATGATACCCGCTCAGAGGGAATATATGTCTTGTCGGAACCCAATTTGATCGGCTCCAAAGGATTAGCAAAATGCGCAGCCCTCTTCTCGGGTACCAAATCCGTGAAATAACGAACCCAGTCTCTCAAAGGAACATCCCTGTCCAAACCACGCCGACCACGTGACATGGCAATCTCATAATAAATCTGGAAAACTATAGAGCTCAAAGTCAGGCGGTATCCTCTCCTCATAAACCAACCCCTCTACTGGCACCCCCATAAGGCCAGACATCTGCTGAAGATCGATGGTGGCGTCACGATCCTCTAAGGGAAACGTGTTATGAACGTAATTCCAATTGGAGGCCATTGCTTTCAGAAGGTTGGAACTCCATGTATACTCAAATAAAGCCAAAATCACACCTCCAAAAATTTCTACCTTGTCCAATTTCTTCCCCATACTACACAGGATGTACCGGGTCCATTCAACTTGCCCGGGACTCCATTTCAAATCACCCTGAACCCTCAAGTTCCCAGGAGACCAAGGAATAACATGTCCCTCCATCATCTCCATACTCAACAGGTGAAAATCAGCAGAAAAAGTAGAACGACCAGTGGGGCTCAGAAAAATACCTGCAAGATCACCAGAGGGAATGCCACGCCGATCTCGATTGATGGAACAATGGGAGGTATAGTACCTATCTCGACGCTCCTCAGTGCGTGAAGGAGGATCAACAGCAAGGCTTGGATAATCATAGATGGCTGATAAGGGTAGGCGGTTGTGTCGAACCAAAAGCCCGTGAAAATTATCTCTTCCTCTGAGAATAGCACGCCTCCATAGGCGGTGAAGATGCACATGAATCCTCTGAGGATCCAAATAATCACTGATATAAGACTCAATGGCCTCGTCCGAAGGACCATAGAAACCCGTCCTGACAATCTCAAACCGAGGGACAGTATCATAAATATCATCAACCGAAGCCATAACTACCTGCGAGAAAAGTAAAGACCATGTCAAATACCCAGAAAATGCCCAGAAAATGCCCACAAATTACTAAGAAAATGCCTAGAAATCGGGGACACCAGAGTAGACTGATCGATGTGTCTCACAGTCCACTCTGGTGGGGGGCATTTGTTTGCCTCTAAATTCTGCTGCGCAAAACCCTGAACAATTCTCTATTTTATCACCAAGATCCAAAACCATATAATCAAAATCCCATCCACATAACCAATGACCCAACAAAACAGCCCTGATAATTGGTCATAATGCATGAAAGGAAAAACACAGAAATTCTTAAAAATGGACGGTAAATTAATTAATTACGAGGAATGCCATTATGCGCCTGTGATATCCTTATAATTAATTACTGGAGTCCTAAAAATAGAAAATCTGTGGCAACTAAGTTCTCCATATTTTTATGAGAAACCATGCAAAATTTCATGTCAAATTGACCTATAGAAGGGCACCAAACAATTTTTCTAAGAATGAAGCAGCTCAATTAACCTCAAAATTCAGTCAAATGGACACCTCCATTTTGAAACAAATGGAGATAAACCCCCACCAGAGTAAATAAATGGAAATGATTTTCAGATGGGCCTCTAAGTCAATATTAAAAATTTACCTCGGGCCGAGACTGAGGCCCATTCGAATTGCTTTTGACCCAATAACAATTACAACTAAAAAATTCGCATTGATCCAATGGCTACGATAAATACTGTTGATATTATCTAAAACCAACGGTTGGATCTTGAGCCGGGACTAAAACGTTGAATGGCATTTTTTGATTGGCTGAAATAGTGGGTCCCACAATTCCTATTATAAAAAAAAAAGAAGAAAAGAAGGAACGGTACTGTCTGACACAGTCGACGTACGCCAGCGCAAGAAGGAGGTTTGTCTCCGTCCTACACCACCTCAGCCCCCAACCAACCTCAGCAACGAATTGCCGACGCCTTCACGATTCTGACGACACCAAACGCAAGGGGATAGAAACACTGGAAATGACAATTTAAGAGAAGTGCGAATAAGAAACTGACAGACGGAAACACGAAATTATACCAAGTTGCTGAAAATTGACAAAGGAGCTAACCTATTGAAGTCTCTAGCAAGCCTGAGATGATGTCTGGGTGAGTTACCAAAAGCCAATTTAGCAGGAGGAGGAAGCAATGCCATCGCTCACCATGGCTGTGTTGTCGAAAGGCTGCCAGACTCAAGGAATTTCAAATGCACTTTGAGTCAGTATTGGAGGAATGGCGCGGGGCTAGCATGAAGCATAGTGAAAAGGGGAAGAGAAATAAGAGAAGATGATATGAGGCAAAGATACCGTAACTGGAGATACCCAGTGTGAAAGTGCTTGGCGAAATTGACCCAAAAATTTAACTGGAGAGAGAGTATTACCTTCTACAACCTATATTCTGAAAAGGAGAAGCTATCCCTGCAACTGTCCTTGGCGCCAGGAAGTGTGGTAACAAGGGGTGAACTCACCACCTCAATTGGGACCATCGGATATGAAATAGATTTCAAATCAACGCTGAGATGCTCCCCATGCTTTAGTTGCAACAGTACACCCATCAATTCACCTATGTCATGCATAAAAAAGAGGGGCACAAAAGAAATAGCATGCTTAAAGGAAAAGCAGTGCATCTGGCTGTCTACTTACATCTCAAGATAAGACCAAAACATGGATGAACGGCTTGAGATGAGGCCGCATACTTCCTTTCACTATAAAGTGAATACATCATATAATACCTGGAGAATGAATGAGTCATGCGTGACCCCCTTTGACCATGGGTAAATCAGTCATTTAGAAGAAAAAGACAAAGAAAATGAAATGGACAGCAAATGAATTTGGAAAGTATGCATACCGATACTACCCCTGGAATATCCCTATGTGATCATTGCTGGCCAAATGGCAAAAAGGAATGCAACTCAATTTAGAATAAAATTAAATGAGAAATGCAATGACAGACCAATGAAGACAGTGCAAAAAAAAATATATAAATAAATAAGTAAATGAACATCAAAGTAAAGCATCAAAGGCAACAGCAAATTGGGGTAAAACTCAGAGAAAATGGGATGAGTTCCAAGCACAAGAAGTAATAATCATGAAAAATGAGGATTAAAAAAGAGGCAGCTGCGTGAGGGACCCAGCTGACAGTGACACTTCAGTATGTGCAACAAGGATGAATGTACCAGTGCTTACCATAGGGAGCCAATGAAGGCACAAATGGAGAAGAGGAATGATAGCCTGCTAACATGACAGGCCTACATCCCTAGAAGCAACAGTCACATACTAAAGGAGATACCTCACCTATGTAAATCACAGCCACTGATCAATACATGGCTCATTGGATGGGAGACAACACATCATCTGGCGCCAAAGTAAACACGACTCCTCCTCCAAGCACACTGTAAGAAGAAGTAAAACCACAAAGGCCAAGTGTCATGTTATCATTGGTCAGTAAAAGGATGTAAAAAGGAAGAGAAGTGAAAGTAGAATTATAAAAGTATGGCGGCAGCTTCATACCACATCCAGCCCCTCCATCACCAAGTGCAAGACAGGAGATGCTGCCATGTGTCAAGGAGATGAAGCCAAGCCCTAAGAATTTCGGCTATAAAAGAAGACCAAGAGGAAGAAGAAAAAAAAGAGCCAGCTGAAACTCTGCCAATCTGTTTAGTTACATTACAATTGAGTTTTAAAACAAGTAGGAGCAATTTAAAAGAAAGGTAGGGGATTCCATTGTATCAAATCCAATGCATAAATTCCATTTCTAAAAGTTTCTCTGTTTGATTTCCATTTTCAGTCTTTGTGCTTCTTTTGTTTTCTTCTTCCTTTGAAGCTAAGTGTTAATTGTAGAAAAGGTCACCATGTGAATCATCATCTATTACTGTTCTGGGGCTCAAAGGCATAGGTAAGGGGTGCTTGCCAGAGAGCGCACACTTGCCTGTGCCAATGAGTGGCTTGATATAAACAATATGCTAAAAAAAAAAGTAAAGTTTTGTGGAGGAGCATAGTTTGTGTGTGAGGGGTGCTTGCCTGAGAGCGCACACTCATGCATTTAACTGTGTTCTAACATTAATAATAATGATTTAAGGAATTACATCTGAAGCCTGTGTCAATGAGTTGTTAAGGATATGAAAAAAAAATAAAGTTTTGTGGAGAGGCATGGTTCTGTGCCTAGTAAAAAAAAAAAACAAAAAAAGAGGAGTTTTAACATATAACAAATAGGGACTACTTTGATAGAAATATGAGTTATCAGATCTTTTTTTTTCTCTTTTTTTCTTTTTTTTTCTAAAAAAAAAGATATTAAACATGTTTGAGGGGTATAGCTGCAATATAAGCTAGAATTGAGTCTATAAAACAATATACAAAGGAGGGAGGGTTAAATTGAAAATGTCAAGGAGATATAACAAACAAGAATAAAGAAACCATTCTACTCTTCAAAAAAAAAAGGGGTCTTTTGTCGTAATCTTCTTAAAGATACCTCATCTGGCTTAAGTAAAGGGCATGTTTATAACATCAGTAAGTTTGTGTTCGATTATGGAAGTAAAATTAATAAAAATTTCAATAGATTTTGATAAAACCATGCACATGAACTGCATCTGTGTTAAGTAGAGTTTCCCTGCATAAATTTCATTTCAGTCTGTAACTTTTTCATGAAGAAGTAAGAATGTACCTCTAAAATCAAATGACTAATGACACTTCAGTACCTCTTTTGTCTAAAGAAGATATATGGTCTCCTCAGAAGCAAAGAAATTGTTAGCATTTCTGTCACAACTGCATAAGGTTCAGTAGGCACAATAAAAAAAATGAATGAAAGAAGTATAATAAACTAAATACTATCCTGTGTGACAATCTGTGTAAGTAACATGAATGAACAACCAGACGATAGAAGTTTAGCATGACAATGAAAAGTTTCATAGCTTGGTTAGTGTAAGGATGGTGACCAAGGATGAGCCTCAAAATTTGAATATTTAGTAAGATACTGTGGGAACTTGAGGCTTCATGGCTTATGAAAGGTGAATGTGAGTGAATACAATGAGGTATTAGAATAAGATACCCTTCATCATTTGTCACAAATGTACACCATGGGCTATCCCAAGCATTGAAGTGCCGATTTTAAAGTACCTATGAAATGAACAATATGTATATATATATGCATAAACTTCAATAGCCAAAACTAAATCAAAAGTCATTATGTTAAGCCAAACCTGTAAGCCCAGTTATGACCAAAATTAAAGTGTCCATACTCAAATTGTTGTTACTAGTAGCTTCGTGGAGTCTCTTTGATGCTCGACGAATAGTCTCCAACAAGGGATCGCTGTCAATTGTCCTGAATTCCCTTTTCAATTCGTCGACTGATGGCGAATGTAAAGAGAGAAATACTCTCTCAATAGACAGATACGGATAAAATTGAGGGTATAACTAAAGAGAGAAGAAGGAGACGATCTCATAGAACCTGGGTATGATCTAAATGGCGGTCGAAACATCGGAGTCAACGCCGACCGTTGCGAGGGTCAACAAAAGTCGGGGAAGTCGCGAAAGAGAAAGGAAAAGGTTGGGAGAAAGGAGCGAAATGAGCTCGGTGTGTGACCTCGAACATGGACCAAGCGACTAAGCCAATTTCAGATCCGACCTCCCCTGATCCTCTGTGACGTCCAGTACGAGACGAATCCCTGACGGACGCAACACAAAACACCAAAATCTCAACCAATCAAAAAATTCTGCAAAGCAGGAAATTTCAAAAATACATTTAAAATAGTTAGATTATCAGAAAAATTCTCATAAAATATCAAAACATCAAGAAAAATATGGAGAATATTTTGATGTGTCATGTTATGCTAAAACACCAAAGCACAAAATATTTTAAAATTAATAGGTTTAAGGGATAACCATAAATAAAAAAAAAAAATAAAATAATATAATCATAATAATAATAATAATGATAAAATTATATTCATATGGTTAAAAAAAAAAAAAGAAGAGAAGAAAAGGAAATAAGGCAAAAGAAAATCATTCTGAATATTCTATGTTCTGGACAGCAGGTACATCTGAATAGCTTATGTTCTGGACAGCAAGTACACTTGACATTCCTTGTTCTGAGCAATAGGTACAGTCAAACATTAAGACCCGCAAACAAAAGTGAAATAAACAAAGTATACATATCACCAAGAAGATAAAAAAAATAGGAATTTAAAAGTACAAATTTAAAAGTCCAAACTAAAAATCTCAACTAAACACCGAAAACCTAAAACTCAGAGGTCACAACTAAAAGTCCAAAGTCCAGAACGCCAAAAGGCAAAACTTCAAACTTTAAACCAAACCCGAAAATGTCAAGAACTAAGAGTTAAACTCAAAAGTTAAAATCCAAAAGTGCTAACTCAAGAGTGCAAATTTAAAAGTCTAAACTCAAAAGTCCAAAATCCTAAGGTGAAAATTAAAATCCTAAACCTGAAAATGACGCAAAGTCAAAAGTGACACAAAGTCTAAATGACACAAAACCTGAAAATGACACAAAGTCAAAAGTGACACAAAGTCAAAAGTGACACAAAGTCAAAAGTGACACAAAGTCTAAATGACACAAAACCTGAAAATGACACAAAGTCAAAAGTGACACAAAGTCTAAATGACACAAAATCTAAAAGTGACACAAAGCCTAAATGACACAAAGTCTAAATGACACCAAATCTAAAAGTGACACAAAGTCAAAATGGCACAAAGCCTAAAAGTGACCCAAAAGACACAAAGTCTTAAGTGACATAAAGTCTTAAAAGTCAAAAGTTCGTCCCTTCAAGACTGCATCGCGTTTCGCCTTGAAGGAGACACCCTCCTGATATGCAGATTGAGATAAAGGAAGAGTCAATTCTGAATTATCGCTGAAGTTCCGGTCAAGAGAAGGCATAGCGCATCTGTACTCGCGACTTGAACGAAAATCCCAAAAAAATCCCTAAGTTTCCCCAAACGATTGAGAACTGACCTAGAATACCCTATCTTCTAGCGTTGGACTCAAATCTAACAGTCTGTTTCTACAAGTTCACAGCATGTTTGACCGGAAGCAGGCTGAAATCTGATGCCCAAGTGACCAGAAGAAAAGTCAACCAGTGGCCATCACCCAAGTTCATGTCAAGAGAAGGCATAGCGCACCTGTACTCAAGACTTGAACGAAATCCCAAAATCTCTAAATCCCCAAACGATTGAGGATTGATCTAGGATACCAAGTTTCCTAGTGTCGAACTCAAAAATCTCTGTAATGGCACTAAGCCTGACACAGCAAAGTAAAAGCAACCTAAATGTTTTAAAAATGTGAGACTAAAGAATTAAACCACATCATTCATGTTTGCATGGCCCTGTTAAAATGGCTGCCTTTCTGCATTGTTTTCTTCTACCCTGAAACTCCCTATCAAGATACAAGACACAATCCTTTTTTATTGAAATGGACTTCAGCCACTTACGACATTTAAACTTTGATTATCCCGATCTAGAGGTGCTCTTAGCTCAGTTCGTGACTGAGTCCGGAGGTAATTAACAGTAGGGGCTTGCGCCTACTGGAAAAAAAGGACCTACGACAAACAATCAACTCTCGAGGTACTTAGAACCGCATTAGTGCCCTTCGCTCGTTTGGAATGGGCAGTAACGACGGGTCTCAAGATGCTCGAGGGGTATCTGATCCGCATTTTCTTCGCCCCATAGAGGACTATCTGATCTTCCGTGGTCGGACTGAAAAAGTGCGAGACAACATTAGATATTTCAGGTATAAACTGAAGTTAGGTTCCTGAATCCTGATCATGCACAGAAATAAACTGAGACTGATCTGGCAAAGTTTTGGTTACAAATGCTGAAATATGCACAGAAAAATACTTATTTTGAAAGGATCAAAGAGACTTGGCCACCATTCACCCTCTGAATCCATCCAAGAGAGAAGTCTGTTATATAGACTAGCCTTGATAATTGTTGGAGCAGCAGCTAACTGCCTATGAATAGGAATATATGGCGATGCTGCTTTAAATAGGATGTGCTGCGCTTGCTCCCTATGAATAGGAATACAATGATGCTGCCTTATAATTGGAGAAACATGTGATTGTCATTGTAGTTAGATTCAAATAGGGAGAAAGTTATATTCAGTTCTTTGAGAGAGATGCATGTAGCAAGAGAGAAGCTATAATGCAGCAGCATGTACTGCGTGTGGTGGCAAATGGTCCTGATAACTATGCAATGGTACAAGCAACAATTGACTCAGTGCCACTTGAAAATTATGTTTGTGCAACTATCTTTATATCCCACGAGTGTACCTTGAATCAGTTTATGTACCAGAATGAAGAATTTGACCATTTTAAAAATTCTGTTTTCTCTAGGCAAAGACCACTATCATTTCATGGGGAAACACCTTGAAACAGTGATAATGGGGAAACACCTTGAAACAGTGATACTGTTTTGGCATACCGTTTCTTTATTTTTTCCCTCTTCTTTTTGAAATTATGTAGTGAGCTTTCTATTATGGAAATATCAATGAGATTTCAGATTGTCATAAATATGCTGAACCAGATTATGCATTACAAAATTTGTGTAGTCGTAAGCAATGGTCAGCAAAATAAAATGCTCTTCAAATGTTTGATTGATTAGAGCGAAAAAATATTTTGGAAAATTAATATAATGTTGAATTGTCTGAAAATTGTTTATTGCTTCCTTCTAAGCTGCCATATTTGACAGGCACTGAAAATTACCCGTGTGGGTCAGTCTTTGTCGAGGAAGATGGCTTCATTGCAGAGAAAATCACAATTGATAACCATGCACCAGAGGTGTTTTTTTCCTCTCTTATCTTTCACCATGACCTCTAATTTCGTCTTCTCCATAAAAGTTAGTCAGATTGCTGATAATATTTTCATGGTGCGACTTGACAGGGTTCAGAGCAATCAACCAGCATTCCGAAGTACAGCTGAAAGAAGTGCTTTGTATAACTGCCCAATTCTTGGATGGCAGGTAATTCTTCGATGCTTATGTCATTTTAACTTTTATTTTAGTGGAGAGTCAGTTCAGTTTACAGATGCACCTCTTCTTTATGAATGGACAACAATTTGTATAAAATGAGTCCGGTTCATCGTCCTTCTACAATTAACACAAAATGACTGCATTTTCACATCTTTTCTGTCTATGTAAGCATTTCCTATTATTAACCAGATAGTAGCAATTTAATGATTTTAATGTGATCATTGTTTTCATATAGCTATCATTACATTCCCTTCCCATCACAGTACTTATGAATTATTTTGTACATGGAAGTATCAAAATAGTGGAGTCGCCTGTATGTGAACCAGCATCCTTAGCTGCCTTAAAACCACAGAGATTGCTGTCCTTAAAAAAAATTATTAATATTAAAACTTTTAAAATTCAAATGCTAAATCCAAATCATTGATCTTGTTCAATTTTATGAATGATGTGTTTTCATATAAGTTTTATAAAATTTGGAGTCGATTTGATTTTTCGATTAAGTGACCAAACTATGAACGCATTAGAATTAATCAATGATAGTTAACCAGATTGTTTCATTTGTTGACCACTTGATCTAATATCAAATCAATTCCAAAATTTATATGAAAATGCATCTCTCTTTAAATTGAACAAGATCAATAGTTTGAATTTTAAAATTTTTAAATATTTAAGGACGGCAGCAGAGGATTTCACCCCAATTCGTCAGTATGTACGTTCAGTTCTACACACTCTTAAAAGCCCAAATTCGTCCTCATAATCCATCCCACTGTCATCTTGGTCTAGCCTATTGGGCTTCAAATGATAAGGCCCATAATCAAAACATAGTAAGCCCTTCTGGGTTCTGACCTCCTATTCTTTTTTTTTTTTTTTTTTTGTGATACGTTCTGACCTCCTATTATACTTACTAACCCCCAATCCTCGCTTCGCTGACCTTTTACCAAATTTCAATTGGATAATAAAACAGAACCATATATTCATTTCATGAATGAATGAATGAAAAGTTGAGAACATTAAAGAAGACAGAGAACCTAATGTCATGTTACCATGTTACCCAATTAAACTACAATCAAGTATCAGAAACTTGACCATCAACCCAAAAAAAAAAAAGAAGTATCAGTAACTTCTTAATTAAGGAACCCAACGCGCTCAGGCTCAGCCGCTCAGCAAGCGGAGGCTTCCCTCGAAAGTTAACAAAATTTGCGACGATCAAAATAATAAATTCAGAAATCAGAGCTCTAAACCCCTATCTCACACGAAACCTCACCTCCTTCCATCTCCCACGAAACCCCCAACTGCATAACCTCTCTCCGACGCCAAGTAATTCCAATTCCAAACCAATTTTAACACTCAAACTCAAACTCAACCCCATATTTTTCTTAAATTTTCAAGTTCCCAAAACCAAATCAAACACAGGAAACGAGAGAGATGGAGGCTGCCAGTCCTGCTAGGTGGGTCCCACAAGCAGAAGGTCCTGAGATAGCCTTCTTCGACACCGAGACCACCGTGCCGTCCCGCAAAGGCGAGAGCTATTCCCTGCTGGAATTCGGCGCGATTCTCGTCTGCCCGAAGAGGCTGGTGGAGGTGTTTAGTTACTCCACTCTCATCAAGCCGGCCGATTTGGATGCTATTTCGGTTGCCTCGGTCAGGTGTAATGGAATTACCCGTGAGTCGGTTGGGTCTGCACCGACTTTTGCTGATGTGGCTGACACTGTCTATGCCATTCTTCATGGTTTGTTTTCTTCTTACAATTTTAGACTTTTTGTGTTGGTATTTGTATATATTGAATGGTGCTCTCTTATCATGGTGGTTATGAGTTGGGACCTTGGATACATTCAAATAAGGTTATTTAGTGTTCATCGGTCAAAACTCATTATTGTTATTGCAACAAGGCTTTTATATAATTCTTCATTTTAGTTAAAAAAAAATCTAGTTCTCCTGTAATTTTGTAAAATTTAAAATTGAACAGCTTTACAAGCAATAAAGTAAATGGGTCTACCTCCAAATGCAACTCAGTACAAGCTAATTTGATGGCAATGTTTTGTTTCAGTCTCCAATTAGAAATTTTTAATCCAGGATATTCATATTAATCTATTAATCTGTCCGAATTGGAAATACATTTGAGTGGTATGTAAAGTACTGTATGGTGTTGTTTATATGCAGGGAGAGTATGGGCAGGGCATAACATAGTGAGATTTGATTGCCCAAGAATAAAGGAGGCCTTTTCTGAGATAGGTCGGACATCACCAGAGCCAAAAGGTTTAATAGACACCTTACCGCTACTTACTCAAAGGTTTGGTCGGAGAGCTGGTGATATGAAGGTACTCAAACCTTTTCTTTTAAGGTTCTTCTTTTTTTAATTAAAAAAAGAAACCTCACTATTGCCCCTTTAAACGGGAATTCGCAGAATATTAAATTGGGTTAGAAAAATTAAAATTAGAAACTTAACATATTGGGGTTATAAGGTCTGTTTCCTTATTTTTAATGTTGCAGGTTTTGTCAAAATGATAATTCTGTTATGTTAAAGTAAAATTTCAAGGCATAATTTTTTGGTATTCTTTCCCTTTTCCAGTACTAGTTATAGTAGGAAAGTTCAGTGTTGAAAATAATTATCAAGTATATAATAATATTGAGGCTAAACGATGTTATTTGCAGATGGCTAGCTTGGCAACTTATTTTGGCCTTGGACGGCAATCACACAGGTAAAAGAGGCACTTTTTTATTATTTAATTTTGCTTCAATATCTATATGTTGTGCTTTTTAACATTGACAAATTACTAACAGGAGCTTGGATGATGTGAGGATGAACCTTGAGGTTGTCAAGAATTGTGCTACTGTGCTTTTCCTAGTAAGCAATTTTCTCTGCATTTTAGACGATTTTTCTTACAAAGCCAATTTTATTGTATACTCCTCAATCCTTAAAATATGATGCATACCACTGCAGATAATATAACAACACATGTGCTTCCGTGCAAAACATGGAACATATCACAAAGCATTAAAATTGTCAAGATGTTTACAGTGTTTTTAGGGTATGGTGTTGTTTCATATTCTGCAGGGATATTATGAAGTTAGGAACCTTTTCAGGTCTAACACAGATGAGAAAATGCCTAAAACAAGTATGTTTTGCAGGAAGCAAGTTTACCAGATGTGCTATCTGTTGCCACACCATTAGATGAACTTCCTATAACAAGAACCAATACAAACATAGCTTCACCATCTAATGAAACCTCTTTACTAGTAGCACATATAGAAGAAATGAAACTTGACAGCTCGAATGCCAGGACAGCCCAATCATACACAATCATACCAATTGACGAAGGCTCGAGTGGTTTCTCAGGATACTTAGAACCTGATGAAGTTTTGACCCATCAAATTAAGGTTTCACCCCTTCCTTTTGGTCAATTTGCAAAGACAGCGGTGTTCCACAAGGATGTACCATTGCATTTATGTTGTACCAGTATGAAAATATGTTTCGGCGTTAGCACAAAATTTCTGGATAGTGCCGGGCGACCAAAACTTAATGTAGTTGTGGAAGTACCAGAAAAATTGTGCAAAGTATTAGAACAATGTGATGAGATGGCACTTAAGATGTCTATGGAATCTGGAAGCATTTCTCAGTGGAGACCTTTGGTGAAGAAAGATGGTTACGTTAATCAGCCAACTGTCCGTCTACAGTATGTTTTTTTTTATCTGTCATTGCCAATTTAGTATTTTGGAGTTAACTTTTACAACAGTGATATACTATAAAGTTTTATGTCCTCAGCAGTAAATTAAAATAATGAATTAAATTAAGATTAGTTCAACTATAGACCCTCAATAGACAATCAAACAAGAAGTAATACATTTTTTTGTAGATCCTTAAATTGAATTTGCTTATTCTGGCATCTCTTTGCAGCATACCCACTGTGGCCAATGGAGACCGTGCCATATACTCGACAGAGATATACCAGAGAGAATTATCTGGAAATGTTCAGAAGCTTGTTTTCACCAAGGTTGATGCATCAGAGTTGGATTCTCTTTTCATCCCTGGTCATACACTAGACGCATTCTTTAATTTAGATGCATATGATTATCAACAAAACGCTGGGATCCGGTTGGTGGCCAAGAGGCTTGTTTTGCATTCTAAGTAACTAACAATTGCTGAATCCTCTTTGGAATGAATGGTAACACATGGGATTTGATGTAACAGATGTAATTAGACATTAATTTAGGATTGATTCAGTTTCCTGTAAATGTTGAAGGACTAATTTAATGGAAATAGAAGATACACTGTTAATTAATTTTCTCTGTTCTTTTCAATGTAAATAAATTTATTACAAGTTCACTTGGCATTTTTGGGAATTAAATTTAGCAGCTGTAGCATAATGGTGGCCCATTTGTATTGCCTCTCTAATTTAGGTTTTAATGGAATGTTATTGGTTGGATCTAGGGCTGTATACGAGCCGAGTTCGAGCGAGTTAGCCTCAACTCGAACTCGAACTCGTCACAACTCGAGCCAACTCGTGACTCGACAGCAAAGTAGTTCCGAGCTATTCGAGTTTACTCGAACTCGGTTTATTTTAACTCGAGTCAACTCGTGACTCGGCAATGAATTCGTGAGAAGGTGTTGAGGTCTTGGTCGCCTAAGAATTTTGCTCGAAAATAGAAAAAGGTCTGGAGACTTGAGGACTAGGGTTAGTGAACGAATTATTGGGCTGCAAATTAATAAAATTGTTGGGCTATATATTAATATGATAACATTTTATTTTTTGCATCATGTATATTCTGACTCGAGTTGAACCGAGTCGAGTTGGGCCCAACTCAAACTCGGCTCATAAAATTAATGAGTTGGCATAACTCGAGTTGTTATAACTAGAGTTCTTCTAACTCGACTTTTCATCGAGCTTTTTTCGAGTCGAGTTCGAGTAACTCACGAGTTATGAGTTTTTTGCTCACCCCCAGTTGGATTTCTTTTATTAAAAAAAAAAAAAGAATGAACGTTCCCTCTTCCTTTACTTTCAGTCGATCAGCTCTGTATACCATATTATTGTATTTTCATGATTTCATCCAATGCTGTAAATTGTTATCCCATGCTTTCAGACCTGGATACTGGAAATCCGAAATGCATAGGTGATACAAAATGCTCAAGAAAATAATACTCGTTTTTTTTTTTATTTCCCATCAATATGCATCTGTTGTCGGCGTCATCACGGAGTTAATAATGCTCATTTTATAATAACACGTAGTTATTGATCATTATCTCTTTCATTACGGACAGAATATGTTCATGCATGTGCCGAGAACCCAAGAGTAAAAGTGTAAACGAAACGTATGCATATTTTATTAAGCGGATACTAATACAGATGCATATTTCAAAATGTAAAATCAAATCAGACCAAAAAGGACGTTCGTGGTGACTGGTGAGCAAATAATTAGTAATTCTGGATTTTGATACTAATACATTATAATAAGGGTTAATTAGATTTATGCCACTGTGAAAATTTGAAACAGTAAAATGTCATCACTAAATGACAAATTAGTAGTTTATGCCATTATAAAATAGTAAAATTAGTTTTTTTGCCATCAACAAATTGATTTGCTAATTTTATCCTTTTAAATATGCCACCGCAACAAATTAAAATTAGAAAAATATTATTACTAAATGACAAATTAGTTTCATGCCGCTATAATAATTTGATATTAGAAAAATTCCATCACTTGAAAAACAATAAACCCAAATTATTATTATTGGTAATGAAATATAATGGGTAACAATTAGTACATCCGTTCACGCTGAAATAGAATTAATTTTGTGTGTAATTCATTTTTCATTAAATTACCATGGTAGTTTTGTCCAAATGCAAATGTAACATATGGACCAAAATATGTTCATATTTCCCCCAAATTAATACCTTTGTTCGTATTTTCCTGAATTAACATATGCGAAAATAACATATATATGGGCCAAAATCTATGCAAAGCTTTCTCTAAATTACTACACTAAATGTCACTTGGTTGTTCAGTGCTTTTGGTTTTAGGATTTATTAATGAGGACAGTTTGGAAATTTTTATAAATAATGAGAAATTTTATGATGGCATTTTTAGAACTAAATTTTTTTGGAATAATATAATGGCATATATCTAATTTAAGCAATTTGATAATGTCACAAATCTAATTAGCAATCTAACAATGGCGCCATATTTCTAATTATCTAATTTTGACAGTGGCATAAACCTAATTAATCCTTAATAAACATATATAATATGTTTTACAAAATACATATACTAACAAATATGCACATACAATAAAAATATATATATTTGAATAATAAAATGAAAATTTTTAATAAGATGTTAAAACTTACATTTATTAATTGACGTGATAATTATATGGCCATCTTCCGTGTTATAGATTTTTCATTCATGCACTGTTTGCTCAAATAAATCAACAATCATTCATAATTTTGAAAGAATAATCTTTATTGTGGAGAAAAAGTCCATATAAGAAAATTAGTTCACTCAGAAGTCACCTCAAAGGCTCAAATATATAAAGGGAAAATTAGTTATTTGCCACCCAAAAACAAGGAAATTGGGATTTTGCCACTTTACCCACCTTTAAATGCTTTAGGAACACCAAAAACTGTCCCCAAGAGAAACCAGATGTTGTAATAGAGAAAAATTCAGGATTTTGAATTGAACACTAAATAAAATGGTATAATTGAACCCGAAATGCCAGCCTAGAATATTTTGAAATTAAAGGTCATTCGGAAATTAAGAATAAATCTTGATTAAAATATTTTTTTTTATGAGCGACTGGCGTCTCACTGCTGAAAGTTCAGTATACAGAGAAGCCTTACGAGCAACAGAATCATTAGAAGAGCCAGCCCTTGGTTTTGTTAAACCATCCGAAGCAACACAAAAGGGCACCTCAACAATTATCAAGCAGAACAACACAATCATTCAACTGCTTGTTAAAATCAAGGAAGAACTTGAAGATTGCAAGGACCAAATAAGAGAACTCAGAAGGGCAAAAGCACCTGAGGGGTCTGACACATCCGAGGCCCTAGAGCAAATCCAAAATCAACTCAAAAATTTGAGTCTCGGTCCACCAACAACCTCAAAACGGCCAACCATAACGGGCAAATTTTTCGTATACCGTGACCCAAAGAAGATATACGAAGAAGAAAAGAAAAAGATACAATGAGTCGCACTGAAACAGAAACAGTGGGTAGACCATCTGTATCAGGCCACGAAAACCAAATACCAACCGTTAAAGATCAAATCCGAGATTACAGACTTGGAATCGGTTACGGTATGAGGCACAAAGAAGATTGCCAAGGCGTAGGCGATATAGAAGGACATTAGAATCTCAACTAAGTCCTGATGCGGAGCTAAGCGTCTCACAGTTCCGCAGAGCACAACAAGTCCCGGCAGAAACACTATACCAAGCCGGATGGAGCGAAAGAAATCATCGGGTATACCAACATTATTCCGATGAAAGAATTTTGGTGGTTGGAGATCAAAGGATATTCCCTTTATCTCTCAGGAAAGTTACAACAGGCTCGTTGAAGAAGGATTACAGCACTTACACATAGGTGTTGTAATGGTCAGGTTATACGCTCTGCACAGAAGAAATGCAGGGGTAAATGCTCTAGTTGTTTTAAGAGACACAAGATGGGGGAATGATACCTCACTAATAAGTTCCATGGAAATGGACTTAACAGACAACACACAACTGGCGTACGCAGTTCCTGACATGATGGTTAGTATTCATGATTTCTACAATCACATCCAATTGGTTGTACAAACTCATGGGTATGAATCATGGCGAGGTGGAGAAAGCAACCTCTTAATCTCTCGATCTTTAATAGGGAGGTTATCAAACACCAGCCACACAAACTTCCGGTACAATGTCCAAGGTGTAACAGAGCACCTAGCAAGCAGAGGCATAAGGGCTATACCGGGACAACCGAGATCAACCGAAGAATTGAGAGGCCAACGATGGATAATCAGACCACCAGCAATTCCAGAAGTGCAACACCCACAAACAATTCGAGTCAGATCAAGAACTGATGGCTCTCTAGCCATTAGATTTGGTGGATATACAGCAACTGCACCAACGGAACCAGCAGTTGTCGGGCCTAATGGTGAAGAAGAACTAGATGGAGAAATGGCCTTGATGGTCACAATTGAGGAACCAGAAACCTCATTTGAAGAAGAATTGAAAGCAATCCAACTATTGGCATCCCTGTCTAGAGAAGGACCGATGCTAGATTATTGTCCAATCTGGGATAAAGATGATGAATTAGAGGAAGAATGGCTCAATCCTTTCGCCTCCGAAGGTGATAAAGACAAACTGTCGCATTTTGCATACGCGGCAGAAGAAACAGAACTAGAATATCCTAAGATGAAGGCTTTCACAAAAATGATGGAATCAGCTTTTTCAACAGCTGAGAGTTCACTTACCCAGAGAAGGCCAACAGAACCAGTAATGGGTCCTGTTAACTATCCACCGGCGAGCACATCAAGGCAAACACCGATGCCAACAATACATGAAATCAGAGATCATGTTGGCAGACTCAAAGGAGGTTATGCACAATAGCATAGCGGGAGATTCAACCTTCCAGATGCTCAAAGTGACAAAGGTGCAATTCTGGTATTACCAGAAGATATCGGGCAATACAGTGATGTAATTTCTCGATGGGAATCAATTACTCTCAATGTGGTTAATGACCGCAACTGGACAGATAACAAGAGTAAGGTGATTTTCATTGAAAATCTCCTAGGGGATGTAGAGAAAAAGATGTTCATCCAATGGAGAATGGCGTATCCTCATGAATATGAAGAATTAATAGCAGTCGCAGATGATCCCCAAAACGTAATCTCCTGCATTCGAAGGATGATACTGCTAGAGGACCCATACCAAGGGTCCACTGAAGAACAGACACGCGCTTACCAAGATCTTGAACGCTTGTCATGCAACCATGTCAAGGATCTGTTCAATTACATGAATGATTACAAGATCCTTGCAGCAAAATCCGGGAGGATGTACATTTCCTCAGAACTCTTGGAAAAATTCTTCAGAAAAATGCCACCTCTAATTGGGCAAGAACTAGAAAAGGCATTTTTAGATAAATACCCTGGAGCAGCGATAGGCGTTATGCCAAGAATAAATTTCTCATACCAGTACATGGCTGAAAGATGCAAACAAGCTGCACTCCAAAGGAGCTTAAAAGATCTCTCCTTTTGCAGCAAAATCCCATTACCTGGCTACTATGGAGAAAGAAAGAAGTATGGACTTCGCAAGTCCAAAACTTACAAAGGCAAACCCCACGAATCTCATGTGCGTGTGTTCAAGAGAAAACATGCTGACAAAGTCCGCAAATGCAAGTGTTTTATTTGCGGAGAAGAAGGACATTTCGCGCGAGATTGTAACCGCAAAACAGGAAACATTGCCATGGCAGCTATTATTGAAAATATGGAACTGTCAGATAGCTGGGATGTCCTCTCAGTTGATCTAAATGAACCTGATAGTGACGCAATTTGCTCATTATCTGAAGGAGAAGTTGGAAATGTTGCTTCAGCCGTAATCAATGATTTACCATTTGGCGAGCAATTACTCATGATACAAGCAGAGCAATTGAGCTGGCGGAGCTACATACAACTACCTGAAGATCAAAGAGATTGTCCCCATGACTGACAGGACAATGATTCAGTTCCAACAGGACATGAAAAATGTTCCATGTGTAAAGAAATGACGACTGAATCAACAAGGGCATACTGTAAAAACTGCCGCCTAACAGTATGTCCTATGTGTTCAAGATTCAGACTGGGCAGACGAATACGAGCTAAGGTGCAGCCAATAGCACCTTATGATAGTAAGGATCAGCTAATCAATGAGCTGGTGTCTTATGTTCAATACCTCTTGGCAGAAAATGGAAAACTCAAACAGCAACTGTTTGAGGCCAGAACAGAGGATCTCGAAGCCGAGTTTGATGAATTAATGAAGAAAGACAAAGGAAAAACCAAGCTACGGTTCGAAGACGAAGAGGTGGATGAAGAAATAGAGATGGAACCTAAAAATCCAACAGGAGCTCTTCGAATAGCTTCTGCCAATACTATCTCTACTGAGGAAATTGAACGATTCAATACAGTGGTCCAAGTCCCTGTAAGGGGCAAAAGGGTCCTAAACAGACTCTACAACATGGAGATAACCTTTGAAATACCAGGAGTCAACCCATTCAAGGTTCAAGCAATTCTTGACACAGGAGCAACTGTCTGCTGTGTCAACCAAGAAATTGTCCCACAAGAGGCATTGGAGCCAAGTGCCTATCCCATACAAATCAATGGGGTAAACTCAACTCAGATAGCCAGTCTGAAGCTCAAAAATGGTAGTATGCTGATTGAGTCGAATAGGTTCAGAATTCCCTTCACCTATTCTTTTTCGATGGGGAAGAAGGAGGGAGTTCAGATGCTGATCGGGTGCAATTTTATCCGATCCATGCAAGGTGGTTTACGAATCGAAGGCCAGAATGTAACTTTCTACAAAAACATCACGACGATCGCAACCACAACAGATGCTGAAGTGGTACAAGCCGCAATTCCTGAGCTCGACCTGACGGGTTTAGAATACATTGAAGTAAGAGAGGCCGTAGCATACCACCAAGAGCAAGAGTCACAACAGTTTAAAGAAAAGTTCAGACCACTACTCAACAGACTAAAAGAACAAGGGTTCATTGGAGAAAACCCTTTGAAACACTGGTCTAAAAATCAGGTGACATGCTCTCTCGACATCATAAATCCTGACCTCCAAATTCAGGATAAACCTTTGAAGCATGTAACGCCTCAAATGAAGGAACAATTTGAAAAACATACAAAAGCGTTATTACAACTGGGAGTAATCAGGCCTAGTAAGAGCAGGCACAGAACCATGGCTATAATGGTCAATTCTGGAACTACCATTGACCCAGTCACTGGCAAAGAAATTAAAGGCAAAGAGCGCATGGTATTCAACTACAGGTCCCTCAATGATAATACTCATAAGGACCAGTATAGCCTCCCTGGCATCAATACTATCCTTAAAAAGGTCGGTCACAGCAAGATCTACTCTAAATTCGACCTCAAGAGTGGATTTCATCAGGTGGCAATGGCACCTGAGTCAATTGAATGGACTGCTTTTGTGGTGCCTGGTGGACTATATGAATGGCTTGTTATGCCATTTGGACTAAAGAACGCACCGGCTATTTTCCAAAGAAAGATGGATCAGTGTTTTGCTGGTACCGAAGATTTTATAGCGGTGTATATTGATGATATTCTAGTATTTTCTGAGAATGAACAACAACATGCCGAGCATCTTAGAAAAATGCTAGAAATCTGTGAAAAATGGGGCCTCGTACTCTCTCCAACAAAGATGAAGATAGCAGTCAGAGAAATTGAATTCCTTGGAGCAATCATTGGAAGGAGTAAGGTGAAACTCCAACTCCATGTCATAAAGAAGATCGTCTCCTTTGATGAGGAGAAACTGAAAGAAAAGGCCGGACTCCGAGCATGGTTAGGCATACTCAATTACGCCAGAAGTTACATTCCAAAACTTGGGACTCTTCTAGGTCCCTTGTACACAAAAACCAGCCCTCATGGAGATAAGCGCCTTAAACCGTCTGATTATGAACTAATCAGAAAAATCAAGAAAAAAGTGCAAAACTTGCCAGATCTGGAGCTTCCACCAACAGGGAGCTATATCATCCTTGAAACAGACGGATGTATGGAAGGATGGGGTGGCATATGCAAATGGAAACCAAAGAAACATGACCCTAGATCCATAGAAAAGATTTGTGCCTATGCTAGCGGCAAATTTCCGGTGATTAAGTCAACTATTGATGCAGAAATACATGCTTGCATTGAAACATTGAAGGCACTAAAAATCCACTACCTTGATCAGCAGGAGATAACACTGAGGACTGATTGTCAAGCAATAATATCCTTTTTCAATAAGTCAGCCCAAAATAATCCATCAAGGGTTAGATGAATAAATTTTGTTGATTATGTAACAGGGACAGGAGTGCAGATTAACTTTGAGCACATAGATGGTAAGCTAAACAGCTTAGCTGATGCACTCTCCCGATTAACAACAAAATTGGCTATTACCAGTGAAATACAAGAACAACAAGAGCTATTCTTAGCACATCTCGAAGGAGCATTCGAAGAAGCAGACCGATTTAGTGATAGCCTAAACAAGCAGATGAATGAGCTAATTTTAAAAAATTAGCTCCTTACTCTGATTCCCCTTTAAAATCCAAACAAATGTTTAATTATTTTTTTTTTCAGGTCTGATAGTAATCTACGGAAAACCATTGATCTTTGGCTGTAATCTACGGAAAACTGTCTTTTGTTTAATAGTTTCAGTTTGTTTATATTTTTGCAGAAATTGTGCTGGAATATTTAACCCATATTTTTAGAAGCTATGAAGGATCTCCACGTTATAGTCTTAGGCCAGATTCCAGGATAGCGCTTAACAACGCTGTTCGCTGGGGAGCGTCATGTGGCCAAACAGAAGAAATAGAAGACTATGAGACAATCACTTGTGATTTATTGTTTTCAAGGCCGACTTTAAACATGGAGGGAGGAATGAGAACAAGGCTCATGGAATTACACCAAGCCCAAATTCAAAAGTCCCTTACGGAGCTTGAAAAATTGCTAGTCATGAGCAATTTGCAAAAAGTCAGACTTGAACAACATGCTAGCAAAGATAATTGGGCAAGGGATGCCCTCGAACCTGTTAACGATAATATCGAAAAGTTGATTGAAGCTCACAGTAAGCTTCGAATAATCCAGCAGAGCATCTATTATTAGGTAGTGTGCATAATATGCTTACTTTCGGTGCCAACCTATTTGGTCTGTTAGTGGGCATCTTTTCTAAAAGGGCATCTTTATAATGGTGCCAGTATGTAATAATTGTACTGGTGTGTTTTAGTGCGCCACTTGGTGCATCTTTAGGCGCATTATTGATGTAGTGCGCTTTTCTTTATTTTGCTTTTGGACAGCACTGAGGTAGTGCTTTCCTTTATTCCATTTTCAGATCGCACTAAGTATGTCAGTGCGCATCTTTTTATTTAAGTGGGAGACAAAAGTATGTGGTAATCCAATTAATTGCATGACGATGGGGCCCAATGAGCACCCGATGCATTATTGAGATACCAGACTCGAGTCTCTATAAAAGAGTGTCATTCAGAAGTTGCAAGACACACAGAAAAACTCTGAAGTCTTACTTCTTCTCTTGTAATCTTATTCTATCAATAAAAACTTTCTCTTGCAATTCCATAAAAATCTTTGAAGCCAGCATTACTTATAATCCGAAGTTTCAAAGTCGATCAGTTCGTTTCCACTTTGGTATCAGAGCAAGGTTTGTTTCTTAATACCATTTATGGCTTTCTAAATTTCTGTGTGTTCTAGGTAGGCACTTAAGGGGGAGATTATTCCAAATTCTTAGAAAGTTCAAAGCTTGAAACATATATTAAATTGATTAAGTCTGAGAACGTTAATTTAAAATTGAAAATTCTAAAAATTTTGGAAGAATCAAAAGAATCACACTGCCGTACAGTACTTATTAGAAAGGAAGATCGCGGATAAACACTGTGATGTGAGAGGAACCTAAGATCAATAAAAATTTTCATTCTAAAAATTAAATTCAAAGACTGTTAATTATTAACCCGGGTGCACAATTGGAGTGACTCTAGTATAAATACCAGGGAATATTCCCTCTAGAGTGGCAAAAACACAATTTTGAAGATTTCGGGTGGCACAAACAAAATTGCCCCATATATAAACTATGGGGGCGTTTGTTTGTGTAGTAAGGAGTTGCATAACTTAAGGATGCCTAAGTGTTTATGTAGTGTTATGTAATAGATGTTTGGTTGTGTAGTAAGGATGACTAACTTAATGCATGCATATATTCATGTCAAAAGACTAAAATGCCCTTAAATTTGAATTAGTATTATGTATTATATGTTGTGACCTAATTATTGTTAATTATTAATTATTATAAAAATTAATTATTAATGATGATAATAAATCATTTTTACTATTATGAAATATTAATAATTACTTTTAATTAAATATTATAAATATTATTATTTATTTTATAATAAAAATTATTATTGATTAATTATCTTCAATTAATTATTATTCTTAAATCATTATTATTAATAATTAATATTACTTGTTAAATATTATTAATTATAATAATTAAACTTTGTTATTAATTATGATTTTTTAATAATTATTGCTACTTATTAAGTATTATTATTTATTAATTAATATTAATTAAATTTTAATTTTTAATTATTATAAAAATTAATTATTAATGATAATAAGAAATTATTTTATTATTATGAAATATTATTAATTATTTAATAATAAATCAATATTGTTTATTAATTATTATTATTACTTGTTATATATTATTATTTATTAATTATAATAATTAATATTTATTATTAATTATGATTTTTTAATAGTTATTGTTACTTATTAAATATTATTATTTATTAATTATTATTAATTATTATAGATTATTAAATATTATTATTAATTATTTCTAAAGGGTATTGTTAGAAAAAAAAAATAAAGGGGACCATAACTTATGCAACCTATTTAGGTTGCATAACTTATGTACCTTTAAGGCATCTTATGTAAGAGGTGTTTGGTGACTTAAGATACATAACTTAAGTTATGCATCCTTTAAGTCACAAACAAACGCCCCCTAGAGTATTTAAACAAATCATTTGTTTGTCACCGTTGTTCATTGAAATGATGGCTACTTTACACATGAATAAATCCAAAATAGCAAACAAAGTATTTTTTTTTTCAAAGAGGCCCAGTTTCTCAAACATATTCATTTTCTAGTCAAACAAAATGACAAGAACGATGACATCTTTAAACCAGTAACACCTGGCTTGAAACTTCCACATGTGGAAGCTTAATAACGCTTTCGTGCACGCAAAAATAAACCAACTTCCTCTTCTGAAACGGATGCTTTTAAATAAACCAAACTTTAAGAAATCAATTGTTACCCAACCTCATCTAACCCGATCCAATTACTCTCGGCATGACCATGAAATAACCATAACCATATGCACATGTGCAACATAATATATGTTTTAAATGCATGCTGCATCATTTTTACATTCTATTTAAATATATGCATATTGTTATTCGATATTTTTAGTTTTTCCCTACAAAGTGAGATAATTTAAAATTTAAGCAAAGTTCATTACAATAAACCAAACCCGATAAGCCAAGTGGTATCAAAACATGAACCGACCCCACCAAATTGATATCTCAATTTTTGGTTACCAGTCAAACTATCAACTAAATCTCAGAAATTAAATTGTAAACTAAAAAGTGCACGATAAGCTAACAGATTGAAAACATGACTCGACCCCACTCAATTTCTATTTTTGGTAACCTGTTAATAGAGCTGTCAAAATTCCGTTCCGCATGGATGTTCCGTTCCGTTCCGTCCAAACGGAACATTAAATGGAAGAAATTTTAGTTTCGTTTCTGAAAGCGGAACGGAAACGGAACTGAAATTTATAAACGTTTTTGAAACGAAAAACGAAATTCCGCTGAAATAAATGGTAAATAAAGGACGCAACGTTAAACGGAATAGAATTTTGTTACGTTTGACGAAAAGGAACGTTAAACGGAATCAATTTCTGTTCCGTCGACTGAAACGGAACGGAAGCGGAACAGGTCTGTTCCGTCTTCCGTTTCAACGTTTGACACCCCTACCTGTTAAGCTATTGAAATAATTATCTTGAAATGGATTAATATCTAAATAGAGTTAGAGAGAGATATCTTGAAATGGATTAATATCAACCAATTAATCAATCAAAGTGGGTCCGACACAAAAATTCAAAACTATGATCGTTGGCAAAGTATATATTGAGTGTAGTTTATAAGTTAAACTTACAACGCTTCCGTTTTCCCTCATAAGTAATGCAAAGAAAAGCTTCATTTCATTTCAAGACAGGGACGCAAACAGTTGCACACGCAAGACATTAGTAGAGATCAAAGAACAATAATACGACAAGGAAGAAGAAGAAATAACAAACAACTGTGTGTGTGTGTGTGAGAGAGAGAGAGAGAGAGAGAGAGAGAGAAAGAAATGTCTCTTGTTGCAACTAAACCTCTACGTGTGCATCATGGAACAATTAAGACAGAAACATGGAAAAAAAGAGGGAAGCATCAGGTGATTGCCATGAAAAGATCAAATTACACAAATTTGCCGAACTCCTATGCTGCCAATTCAACCTTCTCGGCTTCAAAAAAGGGGAATACCGTGACTTATTCTTCAATAATTTCCAGCAATATCCCTCTGTATGAATCCCCTGAGGTAGATTTTATCCTCTATAAATTTTGATTGCACTAAGGCAAATGATTGTTAACTCTTTTGACTACAAAACATAAATTGTTGATCCTAATTATTTATTTTTCTTTTTTTTTTGGTACATTTCGTAAAACCTTAATTATTTGTTCTTTTCAAACCAAATCTGTTGTTTACCTGATGACTATTATACAACCTATCTAATTTGTAGGTTTCCTTTGATGAATACCTTCAAGACCGGCCAAGGGTATTCAAAGCCGTATTCCCTTCTCATCACCGAAGCAATAGACTAAATGAAGTGAGAAAACATATTCTCTTCATGCATTTCCTTTTTTATTACAGTTAATCTGAGATATCCTGGTTGATATAGGCACTATGAATTGTAGGAAGAATGGAAAATTCAGATGGTACCGTTTCAATTTCTCTTAGTATCAGCTCACGTTGTGGTTGTCATGAGGTTGAGATGCAAAACACATGGCAAGGAATATCCATCCAACGTACCAGTTAACGCTACAACTGTTTTAGAATTGCAAACGGTAAGTACCAAGTACATATAAATATCTTGGTTCAAGTCGATGTTGCACTCACAGCAAACATCTTGGAAAATGATTGGATCAAATTAATGCAGACTAAATGGGAGCTAAGAGGTTTGCAAAGCTCATCTATACCGTCCGAATTCACTCTGTGTGTGAAAGGTACAGTCTACCCTGAAAGGAAAGAAAAACAGAGCCTTCTAAAGGGAAACTTAGAGATAGGCATTAGCTTGGTACGACCGCCGCTGCTCAGTTTAGTTCCTGACAAGGTGCTTGAAGGCATGGCTGAGACAGTAAGGATCAATGTCCTCTCCGATTTTAGTCCGTTTCTATTTGGTTACTGTGTTCGGTCTTTTGATTTAAAATAAATGTTTACATTTGGATCATTTATTGTAGATTTTGAGAAGCCTGGCTGAGGAGATGAAACATAGCATGAATGTTTCTTTGCCAAAAGATTTTAACAATTTCCGAAGAGAAAGGCTAATTATGCTTCAACAATCTTCACATAATAGTGGTTCTAATTCAATTGACAAGCTCAAAAGAGACTCTTGAAGTTGCATATCCATTTGATTTGGCTTGAAGTGACACAACCAGAACTGTGTGAGATTTCGAGTAAGGAGAACAACCCATGTCATCTCTGTGCAGAAAATAAAACGTGTTAGGTGTGAATTTTCTTTAATAAATTTGGTGCTAATTGGTTAGTCTAGGGTGCATTAGAGATGCAATAATCTGGTGTTGTGTTTCGTGTTGTCCTTTTTTCAGAAATTGATGGCATGCCAAATCCTTCCTTTGAAATTGGAAATTAATGCTTCGATATATAATAAGTTGATGTTCTGATTGTAAGTCGTTATGTTTAGTAAATGAAAAATTATCTTTTAGAGTTTTATCTGTTAATTTTTCGTGCTATGAGCTGAGTGAACCTCTCATCCGAGCGAACTGCTGCGCGTCCAGATGTTACAAAGAATAACATCATAAAAAGTATAGCTATAATAGAATAGATATACCAAGTTTTTGTATGCTATACCCACTCAATACTCATTCAGTATATAACTATTCCGAAAGTATTCTAACTCTTTTTCGATGTGCTATATAGTTGCGCTTGTTTAATCCTCTAAACCTCAGTTCTTACGACGCCATAAATTGCAAATTTTACCCTCTTTCATCTTCTTATGGTCAAATTAAAAGCATTCATGTCGATGAAAGACTATTTCCGGATTGCACAACATATTGTGACCAAAACAACCCTATGTTCACCTTGGCATAGTAATGGTATTATCATGGCTGTTTTAGATACTACACCAATCAAATTATGTTGGCATACACGATGAAGTGATATCTTCCACCCAACAGAAGACAGTACAAACTTAATTTGGACATGGGCATGATTTTCATATAGACGAAATTATCACTATATACTTCAAATTTTTTGACATAAGATCGAGATCTTACTCAGCTCAAATCTCGACTCTTTCATGGCCTTCCTAGTTCCTTCTACTGTAACATCTGTGGTTAATAGTCTATACTAAGTTACTTCTATACAACAAGCAATATAAAGAGAAGCTGAACTAATCTTCAAGCGACCTCTTTCTAGCCTTCAAATTTCTCTCCAAGCTTGTTGGCAACGGAGGTGATCTTCCTTTACGAAACAGAACAGCAAGCGCCTTCATCTTGTGACAGATGTCAAACACCTACAAAATTGATGGAGAAATAATAATTTTCAATACAGTATAATACAACAGTATAAGATTAGTAAAGTTAAACAAGGCGGCAATAGTACATAATGTAAAGGTAAACAGCATAGAGAGTACTCACAGATGAAGCCTCGAGCTCAGCAATGCCTTCACATCCCTGACCCCCTCCTTGAAGAATGTCACAATACTTTGCTGCATCATTTTCATCTTCGAAAACCTACAATAAAAGGGTTTTCATAATAATATTAGCAATGCAAGCATACAAATACAATTTTGTCTGAATTTTCCTCAATCTAATATTATGAGAATTTATCAACGACCATCAACATCATAGGAAAAATCTTCCAGCCATTTGTTCTATTGAGTCATTTGGTGCAGCACCTCCCGAAGGGAAATACAAAGCCAGAGATTCTTTTGCAATTCCGAAGCATCATTTGATTTCAGAATGTCTAAATCTAAATTGGCAACCAAACACTCTCTCTAAATCAGACTCTCTGGTTTGGACAGCTATCCAATCAGGAAAACTTAAACAATGATCTAAACCGTTATAGATGGAAAGTAAGGATTACAGGATGGGGTTGTCAGTTTAGGTTTATATAGGATTGGGCTTACAGCTGAAATTTGTACACTGGTGTCAGTGGCTTGGTAGGGTGTTAATCTGCATAGATGCAGGATTTTTTCTACGTGTGTACTTGTACTGTTTTTGCCATATGAAACGGTAGTCCTTGAGAGTACTTTAAAAAAAATGATCTAAACAAACAATAAGATTTCCACTATAACCTGTACTTGCCTGTACACATCGAAGAGGAACTAAACCATGAAGATTAATATAAAAGTAAATTAAAGTTGCACTTTGGTAAAAGATTTAGAAACTTACAAGAACTCCTTCCCTAATATCTTCAACAAGCATGTTAAATCCAACACCCGAAGTTCTAGTTTTGGTACCGACCCCCAACCCCTTCTTATTGCCTCCTTTTGAAAAGAGCATTCCAAGTTCCCTTTCCACCTCACTGTTATTTATTATTTAAAAGATACAATTCCAATTAGGAATTTACCATAAGCTATTAAATTTCATAAGATGTAATTAATACACGGAAAATGAGAGCGGCTCTGACCTGCGACTCCTCCGGGTTTTCATTGTCCACAAATGATTGTCCCTCTGAGTTAACACATAAACAGGTTTTGTGTCTTCCCTCCATGGATTCTTCTCTAATACTACAAAAGCAAAGAAATTAAAACGAACACTACTTTTAAAAAAAATAAAAAAAATTGAATTGCAAATGCCAATATTCTGAAATCTAAATAGAAATGCAAGTAATACCATCGTATCCTAGAGAATCAATAGATTGAATCAGATTCCGACGCATCTCATAAGCGCGAGAAGAAACGCGCCGGACGAACTCTTGCGAACTCCCAGGGATGCTCCCATCCATGCCTAGAGCTCTCTCCACATCCTCCCCTTCTTCATTCGCCTCTCCTCTTCCGCCAGACGACGAAGGCAAGCAACTGACGCTCGTTGAAGGAACGGATCTGCTTCCGCCATGGCTTCTGAGGTCGAGGAAAACAGGGGAGGAGGAGAGCTTGGATAGGAGGCGATGGTTGGTGCGCACTAGAGAGAGGAAAGACGAAGGCTTGGCGGCGGATCTCGCCGTCGGAAGCTTGATCGGCGCCGGAGAAAGAGTAGTAGCCATTGATTTTTCGTTATTGGAATCTCAATTCCAATTTTTTTTTGGAGAGGAGGGTTTATGAAGAAAAAAGATCTTTTTAGTTTTTTAAATTTTTATTTATTATTGCTTCTGAGGTAGTAGGAAAAAAAAGGAAGCGTAGTGGAGTTTGCACTTTGCAGTTTGGGTTTTTATTACTTTATTCAGATCTTCTGTGACGCAATTCACGAAACATCTACCGGAAGGGTGACTGACAAATTAAGTCAATGTAATTGACTCGCTTTGTGGGTCCCGATTACGGGACTTGCTATAAAACTATAGGTACAGTGGTTGTATGATTGTATCAGGAAATAACTTGGTCAAAGGAAAATGTTGACCATGGAATGTGAATCTGATTCACTTACCCGGACGAAAGAAGGGAGAACTTTCTAAAAAAGTCTGATACGTCACTCAAATGATTTCTTTTTTTTTTTTCCCTTAAACTAGATAGCTGCTATCTAGTATTTCTAAAAAAAAAATTCTTTTTTTTTGGGTAATATCCTCTTTTCTGATATCCAAAATAATAACAACAACAAAAATAATAATACCGTGCCTAAAATGAAGTAATATTATTTATTTAAATTTCTGGTTCTTATAATTTTCATTATCACAACTCATACTACCATAATGCTTTTGAATGGAAACATTAAATTTTCAATAATCATTTTAAGATCGAAAATATTCTTGATTTTTTGAATAAAAAAGGGGAAAATGGGCAAATCAAAATAGATAATCATTCTTAATCGTTTCATTCAAATGATAGAAGAGTAAATTTTTTTTTTTATCCTGGCCTGCACTAGATGACCAGGCAAAACTAAATAATAAACAAATTAGAATAGGATGAGATAATACATCGATAATAATATATAATTTTATGCAAAGTTCTATCATAGACTAATTTTGTCAGCTCTGTTTGGATCCTATTTTTGTTCAAACAATCACAAACGTTTATAATTTTTTAGGAATTATATTTTTCATTGAGGAAAATTTCATATAAGAAAATTGATCTAACTGCAATTTATTTAATTTATAACTATCTGACAAATGGAGAAACTTATATTAAAAGTATAGAAAAATCAACAGAATTTGAAATTCTCAGCGAGTTTTTTTTTTTTTTTTGAGGGCCAGGTGGCAAGTGCCACACTGACAAATTTTATTAATAAGTAAAATATTTACAAGGTAGATAAAGGAAAATAAAAAAGAAACAAAAAAAAACTAAAGCCTACACACGGCAAAAAAAAGAAAAAAAGAAAAAAAAAAGGGTAAGCTAATTTCTCAGCGAGTTAAAAATGTCAATCGATCTTATCATCAATAGCAATTGATGAACCAGCCTTGGTCAGAATTTAGGAATGAAGTCGACAATATGGTTCTGTCACTAATAGGTCTATTTTATTGGGTCGCATTTTAAAATTTTAGTGCTTTACAATTGAAAGACAATTATAAAATATACAAAAAAAAAATCGAGTTATGAATTTCTCTAGTCATACATATCATATTTTATTATCCTGATCTACAATATTTTATATTTTTCTCCTCCTTTTGTCTCTATTAACCGAGTTACGTATTTCATTGCCTTTTTGCTTAAGTTAGAAATAATATGTTTGATTTCTGTTTAACCGAACTGACGAACTCGGAAGTAAAACATTTGTTCTGTAATTATCTATTAAGTAAAATATTTTTTTAAGAATAAAATCCAGAAAAGGTCTTAACTACCCTATATTTTGTTAACCTAAAAAGAAAACAAGAAATTACAGAATGAAGTAAACTGGAATTTATCATTTTATGTTCTGGTTTTATATTTTTATTTTAATCACATTTATATACTTGCTATTACAATATTCCTCTGATATGTGGGCCGACAAACCATGCCTCTGAAATCTCAATAAAGCCCATGTTGCTGTCCAAGTGTCCATATTAGAGGCCTTCTCTTTTGGTACTAAGCTGTTTTTAATTTTTCTTTTCCGGCTCTTGGTACTAAGCTGTCTGGACAACGCTTTGGTTGATAAAGATGCAACCCAAGCCGACATGCCAATATGCCACCTTACTAGGCACCTGTCACCCCAGCAACAGCCTCCCAGCAAAAGCATCACACGTGTCCAACTTCCCTCCTCGGTAACTCTTTTCAAAATCCTTCTAGGCTCATCTCACACTAGCATATATAATATGATTCATATCGAGCCAAGATTAGTAATTGCCAATCCAATCTGAGCCATAATCATAGTGAAAGAATACTAAAGAAGAAAACATAATGAAGATCTCCAGGAGAGCAGCTGTTCCTTTGGTGGTACTCGTTGGGCTGTTGCTAGTTGCTGCCGTTGTGCCGGCGGCGAAAGTCGACACAGAGGAGGATGAGGAGTCGTGGACCGGCTGGGCTAAGGAGAAGATCAGTGAAGGATTGGGATTAAAACATAAAGCTGATGAGGAGGAGGTCGGGAGGAAGGCCGGCGAGACTGTCAGTGGTGAGTCCTCAATTTTATTTTATTTTTGTTATGAACAGACCACTAATTAATGTTGTGTATCAAAAGAAAGAGTCTATATATATCATTTAGGCAGAAAGGTATAGTGAACTATGTAAATTAAGTTGGTGGTATAATATATTTATATGATGCTATCAACTTCCAATTAATTGAAAGCACATTGGAGAAGCAAATGAGATGATCTTAGGGACCCTTTTTTTATTTTATTATTATTTTTTTTGGCACACCTATTTGTGTACTGCTCAATCAATTGGTTTATTATAATTATGGTTTTCTGTTGCAATAGAGAAAGCAAAGGAAGCAAAAGAAGCTACAAAAATGGGCACTGAGAAAATTGAGGAAGTAACCTCAGGTATTGTTGTCTAATTCTGATACATTCTTCTATCACTAGCAAATTTAAATGCATTACTGTTTGAAGACACAATAATAATCGATCTTGTTCTAAAATATTCATATTGTTTTCAAACTCAACAGAGGCGGGAAAGAGAGCAGCAGAGAAGGCGGGACCAACAAAGGAGAGTGCGAAGCAGACGGCATATGAGGCCACAGAGGCGGCGAAAAAGAAGGCTGATGAAACAAGCGCGAAAACGAAGGAAGCAAAAGAGAAGGCTAAAGAGAGAACAAAGGAAGCAAAAGAGAAGGCCAAAGAGAAAGCCGGACAAGCGCAAGAAAAGATGGATGAATCGAAGGAGACGGCAAAACAGAAAATTTATGAGGGTTACGAGACGGCAAAAGAGAAAGCAAAGGAGGCTGTCGATGCCGCAAAGGAGAAGCTCGAGGCGACAAAAGAGAATGTAGTTGGCGGTGCACACAAAAAGGAGGAGCTTTAATTTCTTCTTCCTATCAAATTTTATCTTTGCTCGTGTTTTTGTGTTTTTGCTTCCATTTCCTCTTTGTTGAGCACGTGTTGCTGTAAGTAGAAATGTTTTATGGGGTTTGTGGTATGTTTCTGTATAGTATAATAATCTAGTAATTCACTTGACGTTGCAGAGTAATAAATTTACTTGAGGTTTAATCTGGTACTGGCATTAAGATGCAAATGTGGTGCTGTTGCTTTTTTCTGAGATGACTAATCAAGTGAGGAGTACGTAGGCAAATTTATTGATTATTGGCTCGGTATAATTTTTGTTTCTTTTTTTGAGGATTATTAGTGCGTAATGATAGACGATTAGGCGTGTTAATGATCGCATAACCTGGGTGTTGTCCCTTAATTGAAGTGTCACTTCAGTATTTGGCAAAGGGTTGAGGTGGAGGGTGGTCATAAAGATAGCATGAGCTCATACTAATATCCAGTTAATAATTCTTTTCAATCAGAGCAATTGTGCCTAGCCATTTATTATTATTATTATTATTATTATTATTGATAAGCTGCTCGTAGGCTATTTCATTAAATCCAAATAAAAAGTACAGATGAAGTGTACGCATAGAGCATAAAGACGATCCCCCAAAGAAACACAAATTCCCCTAGGAGGGAAGCAACTATCTAGGAAAATATTAAGAAAAAAAAAACCATACAACTATAAATATAAGTAGTATTTTTTCTAAAAGAACTTAATTGAGAATAAAAATATACACAAAAGTCGTCGGTTCAGAGTTCGAGCATTGTAAATTTTCAGCTAGAACTACGCTTCATTTATAATCGAACTAATCTAGAGCTAAAAAATGGGTATATAAATTATTAAAAGTAATAGTTATAGAGCTAAAATCACAGGAGCTTAGTCGCTTAGACTTGCATACTACTCTAGAGCAAGGGGGGCATAGCTCATAGTTATAGCTCACTGCCCATAGAGATACTCCACGGTCAGGCTGCAATGTTGTGCAATAAATGTTACTGTGCTTGTTCAAAGGTGTCAGAGGATCAAAGAGATGGAATGGACTTGCCTCGAAATGGCATTATTTAGTACCAGATTTGAGCACTGCTGAGCTTTCAAAGGCCACACACTCGAAATGGTTGTTTGGTACATGACTACAAGCACAGAGTCATCTTTCTCAGTAAATTCCGAATATTCAGCCACCACCAAGCTTTTTGTAATGAAAAGCTTTACATAGAATTGATTTCCTTGAATTTGCGACAGATATTTTGTGAAAATTCATGTTCTGAATTAAATTGATATATGCCGAAACTTCAGTGAACTGTGAACTTTTGATAGTGCATGTATATATACCAGTAAATCAGGTAAAGCAGCCACACAGAAAAAAGCATAAAATATATCACTGAACAACAGTATAATTATTATTATTCTTTTTTCCAGTACTATAAAATAAGTTCCAATATAGATAATCCAGCACCAAAGGTGAAACACATCCAGAGATGAACAAATAGAATGAACCCAACATTACCGTCCCCTATAACCTAACCCCAAGTATTGTAATGTCTTCAAAACCTAATTAAGACCAAATTTCTCTGAACTATTTCACATCTGTGCTCCAGCACTTAAACATTATCTAGCTAGCAACAGAACCTCAACATCCTGTCTCTAAATATCACCATCAACCCCCCAACAGAACTACAAAAAATGTTTTTCATCTCCTAATTGATATACCATCATCAGGCCGCAAAACTGAAATGAAAATTGGTCTATCTCTGTTCACAAATCCCACTGAAACTCAGCAAGGAGTAAATGCACCTAAGCCACAGAAACTAATTTCGACCTAATCTTCTTTCAGAGAACTTACCACACCTTTCCTAAGGATTTGAATCAATGGACCTGTGAAAACTCTGGTGTGAAAACATATGGAGGTGGCTCCAGGAAAAAGAAAAGCTATTTACAACGGTATTTTATATTATAGTTAATGTGGCTTTGGTGCAATCACCCCTCTGAGAAGAAAGCTATATCCTAGATTACCTAGCATCATCAAGCTATACTTGAAGCACCTGACAGTGCACGATATGGCTCTTCAAACCGCCCCGTCCTGCAATGGTTGACCACAGATTGGCCATAAAGGATCTTTGCTGGTGAACCTTGGCCCCAATAGTCTCCCACAAAGGAGCATTACCTGTCTCCAGAATCGAACCAGAGATATCAACCAGACTAATACTCATATCATTTCTTATCACACATAATTTACCATTTAGCGACACTAAAGCAGCAGCGTCAAAGATACGAGAGCTTCCCATATGATTTTTACTGTCAGTAAACCGGGTCCATGAACAGGTGGACCTGTCATAAACCCTAATCTTGCAACCATCCTTGCAATCAACTGCATAAAGCCGACCATTATAGCACAAACTAGGGTTTCGCCAACCTGTCACCATGCCATCTACAACTGTTGACCATGCATTTGAGCTAGGCAAATACATCTCGCTCACCACCTGTCGGTGGGAATCAAGCCCCTTGAGAAACCACTTGCCTTCATAAACAACCCCTATAAATGGTACCATACCAGTACTCATTTCAGCCACACAAGCCCACCTATTTCGATTTGGATCATACATCTCAACTGACCTTAATGTTCTTTGAATACCTTCACACTCACCTCCAGCCACATAAAGACAGTTGTTTATGACACATGAGCCGAAGAAGTGTCTTTTGCGTAACATATCAGGTGCTCGTTGCCATTTATTGGTCCGGGCATTGTAAAAGACCACCCGCCTCATGGAGCCCTTTATTGGGTCTTTACCACCAAAGAGATACAGGTAACACCCACTAAGGACCGCTGACCCAAAACCAAGTGCCTCAGAGTATTCAGGAGGGACGGGTGGAAGTGGCTTCCACAGTTGATAAATTGGGTCAAAAGCTTGCCATGATATTTTGCCTTCTCGGTCTCTTTTAAACACATAGACCCATTCTTCAGCCATGCCTAAAATTTTTTGGCTACATAGTTAAGAAGTGCACAAAGCTTGTACATGTATAATTTTGTACTGTTTCTCACCAATACTACCTATTGATCTTATTCTGTAGTGAAATGTCAAATCAAAAGGGGCTTCAGAGTAGCAAAAGCATTTTTGCTGTTTATATCTGTATAACTGCACACACAATACCCTTTTAAGATAAATCCTGTGTACCCTCAAACATGAGCATTAGCACTTATGAGTATGACCCTCTTTTGTTAAAAGAACCTTTCATTAAAAATCCAAAAAAACCCTTCTACCCGTTGAGTGCAGATAAACAATGAGTGAGAGGACTGGCAATAAATGGATACTTCTTGTTTTGCAAGTGTACTGAAATCTACTTGGTGGTTCAGAAAACACAGGCAGTTTCCTTCATTTTTAAAATACTTTCCAATAGTTGAAGAAAGAGAGAAATTGGGGTTAGCAGCTAACATATAAGATATAACACATGATTATTCTAAAAAAGAAAATTTAAACCAATACCTGTTTTCTTCCTGAGGGAGTAGAAATAATTTCCAGACAAGAGACGATTCCACCTCTTACACACCAGACGCAGATTTGGATGCACAGCACGGTGAACACGAATCAGACAAGCAATTGCTAGGTCATCAGGTAAACCAGGCAGAAGTGGGGCCTGTGTGCGGGCCCGGTCTTTGCGTGAACTTCTTGGCTTCCGCCTAATGTTGGGTTTAATTTCAGGTTGTAGGCAGAGCTTCGCACCGGGTACAAACTTTCGGGCCCCTACTACAGTTTTCAGACCCGCATCCACACGACAATAGCATGAAACCGAATCAACCTGTTGCAGAGTAAAGCTAGTTAAACAGTGAGAATTACTACTAATTGAACTTCGGATTTCTCACATTGTGCAATTGTTTAATTTAATCAATTTTAAACTAATTTTCACAAACTTGGCAAAAGTATTTTTAACGATATTTGAGCATCACAATTCGCTTATTCCAAAAAAGGATGAGTCCCAACTACTAAATTCACCACTACAAAGTCTAATAAATACTCTACAGCATTAAATTACACAAAAAATTGGTAGAGATCATATAAAATCAACACATATGGGCAGAAATTAGCAAGATTAGAAAGTAAATTTACAACAAGAAAGCCTGAATGTACAAATTGAGATCGCCCAAAACCCTAAGCCGAGCTCAATTGAAGGATTCAACAAATAGATCCAAAATTAAGCAAACACCGAATCAAAACTCCACCAAATCCCCAAATTAACCTCAAAAGAGAAAAACCCACAGCGCGAGCTTACCAATGGAGCTTGAACACGAACGCCTCTGAGCACACTTGGCGAAGCTTCAGTGGCTCCATCCATGGATCCAAGCAAAAAGGAAGGAAAGAGAATGAGGGAGAGAGAGAGAGGTGAGGCGAACAATTAGCGCATGAAAAAGGTTCTCTCTTTTAACTTAACTAGTTGTTGTTTCGACTTTCGAGTCGCGCTTCTCCCGACATTTTGAAACCGAGTACGAGAAATGAATAAAGAGGTAAGAGAGTAGGAGGAGAAATGTCAGAAGAAGAAATTAAGAAAAGAGCACTTATAATCGCGCTGCCGCTTCTCTCTCTCTCTCACTTGCTTCGGTCTTTTTGCTACTGGCGAGATTTCTGGTGTGATTCCTCAACTCAAGTTTTGGAACATTTCGTAATTTACCCTATAAAATGTTATATTATGATATAACCTCCTCAGAGTATTTTATGTAATGTGTAGCTGTGTTTTATATATTTTTTCCCCTTGATTGTTCGTTCGCAAATCGCAAGAAATCATTGAGGTATTTATCCATGAAACTGTTATCCTAAAGTTCTCTTGAAAAGTTGAAATTATGAAATTAAAGTACAAAAATACTTATTCCAAACACATTAGTTTTACACAAAATGAAATATTTGATCATATTTCTTTTGAAGGTTGATTATTTTCGTATCTCATTTTAAGTAAACGCTAGTATTTCAATTGGTGACTAGCATACATTATTACTGATTAAAAATTTATCAAAAGAAAAATAGATATATGTACATTTAATTATGTATTTTTAATTTAGATAGATTGTGTAACAAATTAAGTGCAATTTGGAGATCCAATTGACGATCGAACGCTTTAAAGAAATAGCAGTTCCTTTTTATTAGTACTGGACATGAGCAAATATTTGTCAAATTTGTCCTAAATTTAATATAGAATTTTTTTTAACTATTTTGTTTATAAATATTTATACTGATTGTCGCTGTTCGTCAAGTATATGTGATTGCTAATATGTTACGTGTTTTTATTTTTTAAATCAGAATTTGTTTACTAATCTAAACTTTGAAGAGGCCATATGTAAGATATTTTGATCTTGTAATGGTATATAGGAAATTTGGCCTTTTGAGTGTATGATTACGTACTATATCTTACTGGGAAGGGAGCACAGAAGTCGTCGCTTTCTACTGTATCCCTACTTACTACAATTTTTTTTGCAATTTCTAACTAAAACCTTCACACACAAAAAGTCGTACGTCTGGACCAGATTCACATTTTACGTCGCCACCAACTTCCTCTTTCAACATTTCTTTTTTCGCTTTTGTATTACTATTAATTTAGGAAATATTTTCCGAGTCAAAAAGTTCATTGCAAAAGCGCCGCAAGACACAATTTTCTGTGACTAAATAGCGTATAATAACTGGTTATCCCATTCATTGTTAAAAATTAATTATCTCATATAATGTTTTTCTTATTTACGCTGGGTTGATTTGACAACAAAATTGGTACTCATATGAAATTTACCAAAAGAACTTTGTTGTGCAGCAGAGACTTAAAAGAGGTTTGATGGCTATTAAAAGGTTGTTAGCCTATACTACCCCTATAGATGGTGTCCTTTAATGAGTAGTAATTCAAGGTTGATTATGTGCTGGCTCCCACATGATAAATTATGAACATTGTCAAGGTTATTCATGACCCCATTAATACAGTAGAAGAAACTTGGGTCTATTAAATAAAAAAATATTTTGCTAGAAATTAAATCCATGAACTGTTCTCCTTGATGAATAAGAATTTTATTTTGTTATTTTTATTGTAAAAGATGTTTATATATAGTCACTTAACGTTACTATTTGTTGCCTTGATGTTGTGTGATATCCCTTTATAAATAGGAAAAAAAAGTATTGTAAAAATGCAACAATTTTTTATATGTATATATGTTACTTGTGTATAATTGAAATTGCGCTGGTGCCTCTTTATCAAAGTAATTTGTACAAAGTGATCTATTACCAAATTCCTTGAGTTTAATCTTTAACGGAGACAAGCTGGGTTGTTGATTTGGCTCTATTCTGTTAATTAAGTGGTTTTTTGTTCGATTCATGGAGAGAAAATTTATTTTCAAATTTCTTAAACAAAATTATTGATCTCACACCAACCTTCAAAAAAAAAAAAAACTTTAATGGAGACATGTGGTTGTATTGCAGATAACAAAAAGAAGATAATTGAATTATTGTTGCCCATAATCGAGAGGAAAAGTTCAGTTAAGATTGTATCAATGCTAAAGACTGGATAAGAGCAATGGTTTCCTTTTGGTATCCAAATCTAGGAATAGCTTTTAACATTTTCTAAGCAATCCAAGTTGTACTCTCCTTTCGCAAGGTGCTTGCCAGTTTATTGATTAGTGTATTGAGCCTTTTGTACAATGTATTGAGCTTTTTGTACATCGCGATCATTATCCGTCAACCGTTTTATAAATTGACAAATCTAATTAAACTAATTCAATCTAAATATTAAAATCTCATTACAAACCAAATTTTATATTTTTAAAAAAAAGTTTACTATTCTTTTTTCAAATTTTCTAAAACTTTCCTTTTTTGGATACCAATTAATAATGAAGAAATTTAAAAAATGACAGGTTTTAAAAAAATTGAAAAAAATAGTAAACAAATTAAAAAATATATATAAAAAATTTGATTTGTAATGAGATTTCAATATATAGATTGGATTTGTTTAGTTAAATTTTCAATTTGTAAAACTATCGACAAATATGATCGCAATGTACAAAATCCTTAATACATGACGATGCAACATAGCATTTCTCTCTCTCTCTCTCTCTCTCTCTATATATATATATATATATATATATATATATATTGTTTGCTAGATTCACAGCGAGAGATAAAATACTATTGTTATAATTTGATATATAAAATAAGAATATAAACGTTGGTTTTTGGTTCTTAATCTGATATTGGACTTGTATATAAATAATTAATTATGTGTACAAGGTTGGAAATGGTCTAATAGTTAAAAGTGGTTTGCTGATATTTAGGAATATCAGCATTTAAATGTGTATATAACAGAGTGTGAAACTTTGACGTGTATAACGTAACAGAAAATTTTTATATTATTACAACACAACAATAACAATAAAATTTTTTGTCCCAAACAAATTAGGTTAGAAAATAAACCCAACAAAATCAAGGTCACCAAAGAATATAATAAGAGAAATATTATGGTGCATCGCGATGTATTAAGACTTTTATACATCGCGATCATATTTGTCGATAGTTTTACAAATTGAAAATTTAACTAAACAAATCCAATCTATATATTGAAATCTCATTACAAACCAAATTTAATATTTTTTGAATTTTTTTTACTATTTTTTTCGATTTTTTTTAAAACCTGTCCATTTTTAGAATTTCTTTATTATTAATTGGTATCCAAAAAGAAAAGTTTTAGAAAATTCGAAAAAACAGTAAAAAAAATTTAAGAAAATATAAAATTTAGTTTGTATATGAAATTTCAATATGTAAATTGGATTAGTTTAATTAGATTTGTCAATTTATAAAATGGTATTGACGGACAATGATCGCGATGTACAAAAACCTCAATACATCACGATGCACCATAGCATATCTCAATATAATTATAATAATAATAATAATAATAATAATAATAATAATAATAACAATAACAACAACAACAACAACAACAACAACAACAACAACAACAACAACAACAACAACAACAACAACAACAACAACAACTTACACTCTCACTAGTGAATTAAAATTATGACCTAAACAACTTTCAAAAAAATAAATATGACCTAAAACTTTTGAAACCACTCTCACATCCTCTATTCCTATGCCATACAACAATTTTTGTAACTAAAAAAATTATCAATATAGGGTAAGGTTTGTCTGCATATCTTGCGGTTTGATTCGGGATATAAGAATTCGCGAAATTCAATTTTGAGTCATTTCGTCAGACGAGAAATTAGAAAAAAGGAAAGAAAAAATAATTGTGTGCTGTTTTTTCAAGATCAAATGGTAGTGAATTTAATGATTTGACTTTAACATAAATAAGTTTGAGTTAATCAAAGATGGAGTTGACCGATTCGACATGTCATATTCATCTTAGAGCCTCGGATACGTCAGGATCGTCAAGGAATTTCCAAGTATATTATAAGGTCTACTTATTTTGGAAATAATATTGAGGTCAAAGTAATTTTTTTTAATGAAATTGATGAAACAACATATCATCAAAGTAACCTTTCATGTCGAAATTATTATTATTATTATTTTTGGAATAGTAAGTGTATGTTTGCATGTAAATAATGTGAGTATTGGTCCAAGACTTGCAAATTTTTGTGCGCCCAAAGTTTTTTTTTTTTTTTTTCCCGAAAGACAGCAGCTGTCAAGAGATTGTGTCATGTGTGCCCAAACCCAAAGTTGATCATAAATGAGTGTGTTTTTCCTACAATTTCTGTATAACCCAACTCGAATTCTTCAATTTTGGAGATGGATTAAGTTCAAAACAAATTTCTGGAGACGGGCTCTTCATCTCTCGATCACAACGATACTTCATTTCGAACCGGGCTTTGTTGGGCCGAGTATGTTGTTAAAATAACCCAACACAATATAATATACGAAAGAAGCCTCTAATAGCACGTCACACATGACATATTACATGATTTTGCGCCTTCTTTTTGTGGTAATTATATCCTTGTTTCTGATAACAGAAAAAGTAATCTGATCAAAACGCAAGCAGTCATATTCTTTTGTTCCTTAGATTTTAATTTTTGTCATCTAAACGTATGCATTCATCAAATACTATTGGAAATTGATTACTGCCATCCCTATTTCTATCATCGCTACCATCGCTCGAAGCGCTCCCCTCTCCCTAGCGAAGCGCTCCCTCTCCTCACCCAGTGAAGCGCTCCCCTCTCCTCACCCGGGTACGCTCCCTCTCCTTTCTACGCACTCTTCCGTCTCTATCCCTTCTTTCTGTGCATCTCTCTCCCTTACCCCTCTCTTCCTTCTGTGCGTCATATTTGGTTCACTTTGTTTATTATATCTGTTCAATTTGTTATTTTAAGTGTTCATTTTGTTTTGTTATGCATTAGATGTTCACTTTATTCATTCATATGTTCACTTTGTTACTTTTATGTGTTCAATTTATTTTACTGTGTGTCAGTGTTTATTTTTTATGTCTCGCTTTGTTGGTGCATATGTTCACTTTGTTCATTCATATGTTCACTTCGTTACTTTTAATGTTCAATTTGTTTTACTGTGCGTCAGTGTTTATTTTTTATGTTTCATTTTGTTGGTGTATATGTTCACTTTGTTCATTTATATGTTCAATTTGTTACTTTTGTGTGTTCAATTTGTTTTGCTTCTCGTCAGACTTCTGTGTTTACTTTTTATGTCTCACTTTGTTGGTGTATATGTTCACTTTGTTCATTCATATATATGTTCACTTTGTTACTTTTATGTGTTCAATTTATTTTACCGTGTGTCAGTGTTTATTTTTTATGTCTCATTTTGTTGGTGCATATGTTCACTTTGTTCATTCATATGTTCACTTTGTTACTTTTAATGTTCAATTTGTTTTACTGTGCGTCAGTGTTTATTTTTTATGTTTCATTTTGTTGGTGCATATGTTCACTTTGTTCATTTATATGTTCAATTTGTTACTTTTGTGTGTTCAATTTGTTTTGCTGCTCGTCAGACTTATGTGTTTATTTTATATGTCTCAGTTTGTTAGTGTATATGTTCACTTTGTTCATTCATGCGTTCAATTTGTTACTTTTATGTGTTCAATTTGTTTTGCTGTGAGGCGAGGTCTAAGGAAGGCGAGGTCTAAAGGAGGCAGAAAAGGTCGGGAGTAGGAGAGAGGATCAGAGGAGAGGAGAGCGTGTCACTTTGTTGGTGAAGAGGAGGGGAGCGCGCACCAGAGAGAAGGGGAGGAGAGCGCATCTGAAGAGGAGGGGAGCGCGCAAGAGAGAAATTGAGGTTAACGATGGCAGCGATTGCATAAATCGCGATGACACTTATAATTCCTGAATACTATTGACAGCGACCATTCAGATTTCAGACATAAATTTTCTAGTACCCTTGATCCAAAGGAAAGATGATGTCGATATCTTGTATAAAACGTGGAACAGACAAGGAAAAAAAAATTATATTACCAATGTAAGGAAAAGTTTTGGAATCCTTACCCTGCATCCAGTGTAAGGAAAAGTTTCGAACGTCAAATACATCACCAAAAGGAAACAAACAGAAAAATAAAATGAGAAAAATAATAAATCATAAGATAAATTTCAATACCCAAAGCCGTTGTTTATTACTTTACTCGTGCCAATTGGACCTATTTTATTTCCAGAAAGGGGATTATAAATCCCTTTTTCCCAACATATGTGTACATAATTGTTTAATTCATAGATGCGTCTGAAGAATGATTACATAAATAGAAGTTAAATTTAACAGCATGAGGTACCTAACTTTGCAGTAAAAATCTAACTTTTAGTATAATATAACTGGATGCACAAATTTTTTTCCCTTTTTTTTTTCTAGTTTTGCTCAAGTCGAGCTAATATACAACTTCCCGATTGATCTTTGATCTGATGCATCGACCAATTACGGCATGCCTCTTCCTTTCTTAACGTGCTTCCTTAATCCTGGTATATGCACATTTGCTATATAGTCCTCCCAATCAATGCTCTCAACATCAAACTGAAAATTCTCTCTCTCTTCTTCGGACATCTCATATATCAACTCCTCCGTGTTTGTATTGTCAAACCTACATTTTTTTTCAAGGCTGTCACACTCAGTTCATGATTAAGAGGTGAAAGAAATTCTTCCTCATGATAATGTCATGATTTACTGCATGATATTTTCATTGTTAGTATTTGAAATGCAATTTTTTTTTTTCAAGTACATCGTGCATAATGTTTAGATGTGTTGATATCATAAGCAAATATGCCAAATCAGCACATACAATCTCCATATTTGCATTTGATGTCAGTTCAAACTAATCAATTTGTTTTGGCCAAGACATATAATAGGTAATTAACAAATTATGTCCAAAAGGGACTATATAATATATACTTCACCTGCCACCATAGAATGTATACGGTTCGTATATTGTGGCCAAGTACTTGGCTTGCTCCACCAACTTCATGCACAAAGCTTTCAGTCGATCCGAAACCCTTTCATTCGAAACAGGACCAGCTACTTTTGCACTCTTCTCCATTGCATCAGCATAAATAAAATCTGAAAATTTACTCATTTCATGGAACAATTTCATAGGTTGAACCGGGATTGGTTGGCCTGTTGGGTCCATGTAGGGAGACACGCTAAAATGTTCCAACATTATATTGGCCAAATGACTGAATACTAGTGGGTTCACATTTGATGAAGCGACATGGTATATGTGCATGCCCGGATCAGTGCATGAACCGTGCTTTGCCATGGCTGCTACAGTTGCATTGACAACCATGTCAGCTGGTACCTAAAGAAACAACAAATTGTTAGATAAACATATAAGAGTACAAATGCTTTTCTATATAATAATCTGTGCTATAATCTGTAGTATTAATTGAGTTAGTACAATAACTGAGCAGTAAAAATTTATTTAAAAAAACATCGAATGAGATCACGCACCACATCGAGCACTCCATGTGTCTCGACAAGAAATCCTGTTAGCTGTCCTTTACCATAGTAAAGCACAATCGGATCCATCATCCTGGAATAACCAAGCAAGAAAAAGAGACAATAAGAGAATAATGTTCAGAAAAGAAAATAATTACACAAATTAATTAAGTTAAAAGTGTCACACTTACCTGTTTCCTTCCATCCAGCCAGGGAAGGGCTCTTTGAGTGTGCTCTCGATGACACTAGGCCTTATTGTGACAACTGGTATCTCTCCACGCATGCTGTTTATGATCATTTCACCCATGGCCTTTGTAAAAACATAGGTATCTTGCCATCCGTACAATTTTGCCCTGAAGAAATATATTTTTAATCAGTAACCACAAAAAAGTTAGTTAACATGCCCATAGAGGAATATCACAAAGCCAAATTGTTGTTTTTTAAAAAAAATTTAATTAACATGCATCTGATTATTTTTTTTAAGGGATCACCTCTTTAATCCCAAATCTTTCATCTCTTGAACATTTGATGCATCATCTTTAGCTGTAGAAGAAAATGCCAATTTTATCTCTTCCTCGATGTCCAATACCGGGCAGTAGTTAGATGAGCTTATTTCACTTGCAATGGTATCACCTAGACCAAAGGGCCTTTCTAAAATAACACCTTGTCTTTGCCCATTGACATAAGCTGTCAAAAGTTTACAACGAACATGATCATAGTAAGAGAAATGTAATGTATATTAATAAATTAAATGAAATCAAATATAAATATACAATATATGGCCAGATTAAGAATTTAAACCTGTTGATACTTGCAAGAAGAGCTTGAGCCGCTTCATCCTCTTGGCAAAGCTCATTAGCCTATAAGGTCCCAAGGTGTTTATGTCCAAGGCTACATCGTACCTACAATAGGAGTGCTTTACATGATCCAGTTAGAAATTTGCATATTACAAAATCATAGAAAGATTCATTATTAATACTTGTGAGTTATTGCCTGCAGAAAAAGGGAAATTGCAAGTAGTAATATTTTGCATATAGTTAACTCGAACCTCTCATCAAAAGTAGTACTTGCTGCAGAATTCACAATGATATCTACTTCCTCTTCAATTTCTCTAGCTATTTCAGGCTTGATTCCAATGCCGGTTTCTCTAACGTTGCCTAAAACTGGTATAATTTTCTTAAGCATAAATTCTCGGTAGTTATTTCCATGAATTTCTTGCAAAGATTTGAAGAGCTCCGTGTTCACTATCTGAGCATCAAAAGAAATGAAATTCCAGTTTATACTTTGTATTAATTTCCCGGCCAATTGTGTGTATATATATATATATATATATAGAGAGAGAGAGAGAGAGAGAGAGAGAGAGGGAGACTGAGCGTCTAGTCTTTCTTCATTTTACAAAAATAGAAGAAAAAGAAAAAATCAAATGAATTTGGTTAAAAAATATATACTATTTGGCCAAAATAAAATAAGAATAAAACAAATGGATAATGTTAAAAGTGTAAAACACATAATCAGTTCAGTCTTCCAACAAACGAGAAATAAAATAAGAATTAAACAAACGGATAACATTGAAACACTGTCCATAACATATATGCAGAATGCTGCAACCATTTTTAATTACATTTTAAATTAAATTGACCATGTTTGGTGAATCATAAAAAGTTCATACTTCATTGATAAGTCTCTCTTTTGCAGCTTCATCATCCCTTGCCTTAATTATGATATAAAACTTGCCAACATCAGGATTTGTTCTCAATATTTTCTCTATTAAAACTACATAAAACAAGAAATACTATATAAGATCTTCAGAGATTATATATATAGCAACATTTTGAAATTAACAAATTAAGTGAATTATATTACCTTTTGCAAGAAAACCGGTTGCGCCAGTAACGAGGAAGTTTTTGCCCTGCAAGAAACTTACAATTCCTATACCTTCATTACCAATTTCTGAATGCACAGAAACTGCATTTTCAATGGATACAGCTTGGCACTTTGGAAAAAGAGAATTCCTGTTCGAGGTGCTGAAGGTCCCATTCAGATAGAAAGAGGTAATTTTTGTTGTATTCTTTTTTTGTAGTGGAAATGGAAAGGTACACCATGGTTGAAGTTTGACCTTCTGTGAAGAGAAAACACTTGGAGGTTTTCTCAGAACATGAGAATAATTTAGGCATGAGCTCTCCATGGTTCTAGAAATAAAGTACAGAGGTGGAAGGGAATAGAAAAACTACAAGGAGTAAAAGGTTAGGTTGAAAACCTGAACCAAACTCATCCTAAAAACATTGATGTGGAATAGAAATAAACAAGTGAACTAACAATTATAGAAAAGAGGTGGAAACAGGATGGTTGAAGGTTAAGTTGTATGGAAATTTGGAGGTTGGTAAAATATTGGGTTCGAGACTCTTTATGCCACCGGTTTTTAATTGAATTTCTGACAGAATTTATGGAGTTTGAATCCTGACCGTTTTTTGTACTTAAACCTAATACGCTCTTTGGTTGTGTTGCTAAAATGACGGGTTTTTGAAGGTCTCCTGACTCCTCAGCTTTTATAAAAGAGGCTGTGCCAAGAGAGTTTGTTAAACTATACAGGGTTCTTCTGTGGTCACACTTCTTGTGTAACATCGTGGCCAAATACAGGGGGCGTAAGTAGGATTCACAAATAGGAGGGGCAAAAAACTATAACATTTTTTTTTTTTAGGTGCGTCAAATAAGAATTTTTCAAAATTTTGAAAGGATTTGTACAAAATTTTTAAACTTGTAAGGGTCTTTTAGAAAAGTGGAGCGTGCCAAGAACACATTGCAACGTTTTTAGTTCCGAACTGATTAAACTAATTGAACAATCTAACATTAAACTTTGGTTGTGGCATGCTTGATAATGCTCATTTATGAATTCCACTAGTTCAACTGAAAAAAAATTATTTACACACTGTCTATATAATAAAATATATTGGATCATCTCAAGAAGAATATCGCACTCTCCCACTTTTCATGTGGACCTGCGCATTTTCCTTTGCATGTGCTTTGCATACGAAACATGGCCCCGCAATTTAGTAAAGTACTTCTATTATTCTACACCGGTACGTAGACCTGTCAAACGTGGAATACGGAAGCGGAAACATGCATTTCTATTCCTGTTATGTTTCCATAACGAAACGAAATTATTATTTCATTTTCGTTCCATTTTGTCAAACGAAATACATTTCTGTTTCGTTTAACTCCTTCATTTCCCTTTGATTTTAGTCCATTTTCGTGTTCTGTTTCACTTATGTTCACAAATGTCAGTTTTGTTTCTGTTCTGATTATGAAAACGGAATCTATTTCCTCTTTTGTTACCGTTCCGTTTGGAACAATGTTGTAAAACGTTAATATTGACAAGTCTACCGGTACAAGTCCAACCTACAATTGATGGCAAATTGTTTGTCATTTGTGGGCACATAAACACCAGCAAGCCATACTGTACGTAGTTATAGTTTGGTAACACTTAAATAAAGACCACTTCATAAAATCCAATGTAGATCTAGCCCATTTAACTCAAACCTACTATATAGGTGAGTGAATTCAATTTCATCATGATGTCAGGCGAATATTAGATTCTTTAAATATGCCCAAATTAGGCCTGCCGACGGAAAATTCGTCCACGTGATTCCGCAACTGTTCCGTTTCAACGGAACGGCTAACAGTTATTTCATTTCTGAAACGAAACGGATTTCGTCATTCATTTGTGTGGTATATAGTTTAATTTTAGTCGATCTGTCACATTCCGTCCAATGAAATTGTTGGTATGTACTGTTTGTGAAACGGAAACGGATATTTCTGTATCCGTTGTGGACGTTAGACAGGTCTAGCCCAAATATGCCAATTTGTTAACTGATCCGAATGGACCCATCTGATCCATATTGCGCATCTCAAACTTATCTGACAGATAAATGGATTCGGGTTATGAACCTATTGTTATTTGAGCCATTTTGACGCTCAATTTGCATATACTGATATACATATATGTTAGTAACTTATTTGAGCGGAAATATTATAAAAGTACGATAAAAAAAATACACAATTTTTAAATGAAATAATATACATATATAAAATGCTATTGAATGAAGTCATTAGTTGGTGAGAGGTGCGCACTTGATATTGGTGCTGTTAGATTCCATTTTCCATATTCTTTCTAACATTAATTTTGTCACTTCAAAGACAACAGATTTATTTTATTTGTAAGATTTAATTTTTGTCACTTCTTCAACTTGACAGTCCGTGAAACATTGAATAGCTTTTATTTGTAAGATTATATTAGACTTTTACCCAACACCTGTGTCTCTATCGAACTGAACAAGTCGAGGATTCACTTCATCTATTCCACAATCGCCATTTCAAGAACACTTTTGACAAAATTATTTCCATCCACATCAATTATCGAGGCTCAATTTAGGTGCAGCCTACCTCGCTTTGCGCCTTCTTCTGGCTACGAAACTGGAGAACGCATGTTGCTGACAAGAGACTGTTTGGGTCATTTTCGATTTCACCAGTCTACCTACGAGAAAAACGTTTTTAGAATACTGAGCACAATTTTATTTTTTGGAGTGAGATAAGGCATACAGAACGAAAGCTTCCTTCATTCATTCAGTCTTTTATATTTAAAAATATAAAATTTCAATAATGAATTTATTTCTCAACAATTTAGAATTTTAAAAACTCATTTTAAACAATTTTGGCACCCTGCCTGGAACTCCACCGGGAGCAGGGGCAGGGGTGAGGCAGGGTTGCCTCGCCCTGCCCCCACCATCACTAAATTTTGTATGTCTTCACAAATTTGGACACACTTCAATAAAAATGGATATCTACAGTGCCCTCACCTTTCTTACCTTCTTTTGGAGAGTAGTTCTCCACAAATTCAGGCAGAGAAAAACAAAATCGAAGCCAAACAAATTGCGATCTTCGACTGATAAATTTACCCTCTTTTAGAACATAAGCTACAATTATTAATCTAGTATGGTACAGTTGGTACTTGACCATCACTTCCTATGGTACAGCATTTCACATCAATACAGAAGCTGCCCTAATTTTCAGAAGGTCACAATAAGTCGATGATAAAAGTATAAAACACACACTCAGCACATATAGAAAATGATTCTTATTCACCATACAAGCAACGGAGGCAGTTGCAATGAAAACCAAATCCTTCTAAAAGGATCTTTTGTCGTGCTTCTACGTCCATGCTAGCATCAATATAGCAGATTCTGAGCTCCTCACCTATGAGAAATCCTCAAATTAAACAGCAGGACAAAATTAAAACTTAAATTCATAACTATTTATTCAATGGACTGTACCTTCTTCAATATGCCTTAGAGCCTTCATCTTCGCATCTGCACTGTCTACCCACACTATATGTGCATTTGGATCTAGAGAGAGAAAGAGAGATGTTTACTCCGAAAATAATATCAACACAAATTATGTATCCAATGAGATGATAACATACCACAATCATGATTATAAAAAGAAGAAACAATGTAAACAGCATTCCCAACTGCTGCATCATCACCAACCAGTGCAACTGCTGATGCAAGAAGATCTTCATATGAACCACAAGCTAATTCTATTCTGAATGCATTTACTCGTAACCTTGCCAGCACATTAATGTACCATTCTTTGCTGAGAACTAGAGGGGTTAAAGACAACTTCCCTAGCAGAATCTTTTTTTAGCAACAGTGATGCAGCTAAGAAATTGACTCATAAACAACTTGACTTTGTAGTATATGATAACCTCACAGAATCATTTAAAAACAAGGAAAATGTCAGGATCACCTCTCTCCTAATTCGAAAAATCAATACTCCTTTTCTCTTAACTGGTACAGGGAAAAACAGGATGACTATTCAGTGATCTGTTGAGGTAAATCAATGCAGGAGATGACTTAGAGGTACATAGCATACTTTCCATATTCGCAGGGATAAGTAGTAGTGGTCCAATGCCAAAGATTTTGTAGCGAAATTGGTGCCACTAATATTAAATCTAAATTAATATTTTTTAAATGTTCAAACAACAAAAGTAATTGATACAAATTATATATATTCAAACCACGTGCACATAAAAATGACTTCAATTCACCACATGTTTTGATATGCATAAAGAGGAAGCAAAATAAACTGACAAAATTTTGCCATTTTTTCTTTATACATATCTTGGTGGCTATCACAATGGATTCAAGTTCCTAAAAATTTCATATGTATGCATTTCAGATGATACAAAAAACACAATTTGGCAATTTAGCAAGTTCCTAAAAAAAACATTTAAAAGTTTACATTTAGCAATTTATGGACAAATCAAAGCACAATTTGCACCAAAAAAGAGTGGCATTACATCACTCCTCATGCATTAGCACACTATAATTGTAGCGGGACGAAGTACAAACAGTATTTAGTTTAGCAGAAGTTTATGTGATAAAATAAATGGGAGTCAAATCAAATCCCGATTGTTCCCTTGCCAAGAACTGGTTGCTCAAGTGTTACCTTCATAGTTTACCACAGAATTTGATAATCATAATAATGATAATTAGCAGTAGATTGCAAAATTCTGAGATAGGGATTTAATAAAATCTCAAATGGCACAGTTAGAAAGGATACATGCCATCGCGTCATCAGCAATGTTAGCTTTTTTAAATGAACTTCTCAATAACTTGTACTCATCCTCCATCTACATGGTTCAAACTGAAAATTTCTCAGAAAATTTAAACTGGTATTGCACCCATAACAAACTAAAATTACAGAACTTTGTAGAACTGCATTATTTATTCTCACCTCAAGTAGCATCTCGAAGTGTAGAGAGGTTGGTTGTAGGATATCAAGGCAGTCTGACGACACAGCCCCACCCAAAACCATACAAGCCAACCGCTTCACCATCAATGGGTATTTTAATCCTCGAGACCTTCAAAAGTTAACCACAGAAAATTCTCAACATGATCACTGACCATATTAGAAACCATCATTCTATCAATTAGAACTATCATAAAAGTTACTCAATATGACAACCTGCAATATTCATTCAACATTGACCAATCCCCTCTGTTTTCAACTTCATGAAATGCCTAACATCATATATGGAAAACAACAACTTAGTTGTGAGATTAAATAAGAAAAAAAAAAAAAATCAACCCAGTTCAATTCAAAGAGATCATACAAAAGGTACACACAATAGAATTCTCTCGGCAGCTGTTGCTACAGAAATAGTACCCACCAGTGTCCACACCATCCTCTCCTTTCTTTCTCCTCAGGCAATAATAACAAACCTAAACCCCAATTCAAGCCAATTGAATAGAGAAACAAAAAAGTGACTAAATGTGTCATTTTATAAGGTGCATCAGCATTACTTCATGAAGGCGAGAGAGAGAGGGATGTGTGACGAGAGGCTTAGCGGAGTGGATGGTGTCACCGGCGGTGATCGCACGAGTGGCGAACACACCTCTTCCAGCTGAGCTGGTATGAGCGATCCGGATAGGAGGCGGATCGGATCGGATTGGATCCGATTTGTCGGAGATACCAGTAGAGAAGATTCGGGAACGGAGGAGGTGGCGAAGATACAACGGCGCATGGCGGCGTTTGAAGGCCGATAACATTTTATTTTATTAGAGCTATCGGAGTGGAGTGGGATTGACTCGGGACACCTTTGCATTTTGCAAAACATTCTCATTTTTATGTGAAGACCAAAATGCCCTCCTTTCTTAGTTTAAGATGGATAAACAATGGAGGGTAATTTGGTCTTTTAATATTAAAGTTAAGGTAAGATGGGTTGGGTTTGGGCCGTCCCGATATTCACGGGCCGTCTCTCCTTTCAACCTAATTAATTAGGCCCATGCGCCGTCTTTTCTTTCTGGATATATATCTGTAGAATTGAAATTGGGTGTAATCGCAGGCTCGCAGCAGACCCGATGGACCCAAAATCTAACAACGTAAACGACTTTCTGGAAGAATCAGTTCTTTTAGATGAATCTCAATACCAACAAGGTTTTGAAGATGGATACAAAGATGGCTTGGTTTCTGGTAAGGAAGAAGGAAGAGAGGTGGGTTTAAGCGCTGGTTTTCAGGTAGGTGAGGAATTAGGGTTTTACCAAGGCTGTATCCATGTATGGAATTCTGTCATGCAAATTGATCCTGGTGCTTTCACTTCTAGGGTTAGAAAGAATATTGCACAACTGAAAACATTAGTAGATGGCTTTCCCTTCATGGAACCTGAGAATGAGAATGTGCAAGAGTTGATGGAGAATATCAGGTTGAAATTCAGGCTTGTTTGTGCAAATTTGCGGGTCAGGTTGGAGTATGAGGGTCAATTCAGTACTTTGAGCAAGGATGCTGACGATATGTAAATCTTTTTTTTCTGTAGTGGATGTTTGTTTTAAAATTAGTCATTATAAAACCTTAACGATATATTTTTAATTTGGTGCCTTGGTATTTCTTAGAATATATTTTGATGTTGGCATAATTGGTGACTTAATTCCATATTAATTTTCTGATTTACTTAATTAATGTGAAATGGGACTAGTACCATACCAGCTTCTGGTGCCAAGAAGAATATGTTTAACCAATTTAGTATTAGTTACTGGTTTCTTTTAGTGTTTGTCTTTGTCGAGTAATGCAAGTCTTTTCCTCTATCGCAGCTTATATACTGGCTTTTTTTTTTTTGAAATGCTAGGCAGAAGCTACCTAGTGAATACTGTGAACATGGAACAATCTGGCCGCACTTTTTGTATAGATTAGAAAATTAGAATTGCATGTGCTCAGAGAGAGAGCGGTCCAAACTGGCTAGTGAGTTAGATCCAACGGATCTGTTTGGGAATATCAAGAGTCTGTGTTTGAAATGACCAGCATTCTCAAATGGATTTGTGGAATAAGAGGAACTAAACTCATGGGACACAATTGAATCAGTCCCGTATAGATTGGTACTGGTAAGTGGTAACATTTATAAGAACAGCTGTTATCAAAAAGCAAAACTTAAAATTAGAAAAAAAGAAGGACAAGAATGATATTTAACCAAACTAATAAATGCAATCATCACGCTAGATCTCCAACATAGAATTGCTTTTCTATAACTGAAGAAAAGGAACTCTTAATATGTTAAAAATTAAAATAGTAACTTAATTTGTAATTTGAACATACAATTTAACTATTTCAGATTAGTTACAGAGAACTTATAATAGAAAATTAGGTCCATTAATTCAAAACATAATGAAATAGATTCAGTCCTTCAGTCCCTTTTGATAGGCTTAAATGCTGCAAGGAGAACAGAAACTTTACTAGCCCAAAAGCCAGCAGCACCAACAAAGAACTCAGATGGTGTCAACACAAAACTCGTTTCTCCACTTCCATATTTCACGGCGGCTGCACTTGCAGCAATCACCAATGCCAATACCAACAATGGCCTTCTCACTGAATTTTCCACATTACCACTTTCAGGGTATAGTTCAGGGCCGGGTATTTCATCAACTGACCTCTGTAAGAGAACCAAGTAAAGGAATCCACAAGAACCACCAAACAAAAATACATACGCTTCCTTCTCATAAGCAGACAAGGTCAACACTGAGAAACCAGTTAAAATAAGGGCCAGATCGTATATTAACAAAGAGAACTTGAGATCAGCATACTCTTTCATACTTTTCTCTCTTGATCCATCACTTGGTTTTAAGTTTGATGTAACTGAACTTATGGGTAGAATGGAAGCAAAATCTTTCCCTTGCAACTCGGTTGCCATAGCTGGTCTTAACTCAGCCATAGAGATACCCCGTTCTCCAAGAGATATCGCACTCGTATCAAATTTGTACTGTACGCCGTTAAACAGCAACATCTCTGATTGCACTGGATCTTCAGATAGTGAGTCAATGACAGTTAGCTGAACTCCATCTAGTCTCCATGAGCCTGACCTTTATGGTGAAAAAGCAATGTTAAATTCATCCCAACTAATAGAAAGAAAGAAATCATACTATATAAGGATTAATTTAAGTACAAGTAAATAAACGCAAAACATGCACCCTTCCATAACCTCAAAATATGACACATATCCTATAAAATGATCGGTTTGATGTCTAAACTAGCAAATTATAATTATCTGCTATATCAATTGTTTCCACATTTCACTCAGTTGATACCCATTTTATCTATTCGCTGATATTGCTACAATATGAGAGAGACTCATTCGACACTAAAGCATTTTTGAGGAAACAGTAGAAAAGACTAAATGATATGCCAATGTTGTAGGGACATAAGTGTAATATACTAATATTGCTTAAGAGAGAAAGATATAAAATAGACGAATAAAAATTACCTGATTCAAGGCCAATCCAAAGAGCCTCAATGTTGCCCAATCTGGCACCTTTAAATGTGACAGTATCAACAGAACCCCGCTGAAAGGGTACCTGTTCAACAATATCAGTTCCTTCTTCTTGTGTAAAGTGCTCCGAATAAGGAATTGATGGTATTCTTTCCAAAATCGAGTTCCCCTCAGAATCAACCAAACACAGCATTATAGCAGCATTTATGTCACTCAAGTCCGACCCAAAATCACTACTGGTACGTAACTCAACTATGTAAAATGCATCAGATTGGTCCAATGTTGAGGGGTAATAGGCTTCTTTGAGGGCATTTTGGGAATGTATCTTTGGCCCTTCAGCTGGGAGCAGACGTTCTGGCTTGACAACAACCTGAAAATCTGCAAAATTTTACGATATGAATACCAAAACTTATGAACCTGAAGGAAGTAATCCAACATGTTTATTTAGCATAAATGTCTACACTTTTAGCTAGAGTTTCTAGGTCTGCTAAACAGGAGTTTTTTAAATAAATTTAGTTTTCTCATTCCTTACAGCTATAGTTGTATCCGAGATTCCTTGTGCAAAACAAAGACAAACGAACGAGACAAAAATTGCACCTGTAAATTGGTTCCTTGTATCCCTCCCTCCCCATCTCCATTTGCGAAAGAAAAAAATCACACCAACCAAGATTGAATACCTTTAAACTAAACCTGAATAACTAATTATTACCTTGAAATGGAGATTTTTTTGACAAACGCTGTAGTTGAGCACGGTGCTTTTGCTTTCTTTCCACTCGTTTCCACAATCCGAACCCCAAATGTACGCTCGAAATCTCATTTACTAAAGAACATCTAGAAGAAAAATTCACGCGATTTAAAGAGATAATATGCTCTGTATAAGTAATCACCATTTCTCTTAGCCAAACTGAAGTAAACAAAATAAGTAAAACGAACAACTTTGAAAAGAACTGAGAAATTATGAGCCGTGGGAAAAGAGGGATTTTTACTTTCCGTGCCGTGTTTGATTTGTTTAATAAGAGATTTTTTTGGGGAAGATATCAACATATCAGGCCTTTTGGACTATTTGGTATGATTTTATATACTCGGCCTTTTGAAGTTGTAAATTAACATGCAAGTCCTTCATAGGCCTTCTTTATATTATATCACACAAATACCCATGGGCCATGGTACAGATGTTGGGAAATTACTTCTGTGAGAAATCATGCTCATATAGTCATATTTCTAGTCGGCTCTAAAATTTGTGGAACATTTCTTTTTCTTTAGTTAATTTTTTGAGATAAAAAAGCCTCCCAATTATCTACATAAGTAATCCATAATATAGTCTCTATCTAGTTTGTCTAAAAAAAAAAAAAGTAATCCATAATATAAGGAAAAAGGAAAAGAACAATGGGTCCTTTCTGCACTTAATTATAAACATAACATTGCACAATATGTTACATCACACAATTTTGTATGATTCACACTCAGGAAATAAGATAAATTTACGAAAAGCAATGCAATTTGCAGTAGTATAAGGACTACTGTCAAACACGACAGCAAACAATAAGTACCAATATTGTTTATGAGAAATAATGATAGTTTGTGTTAGGACAAAGACTAGGGTTTTACTGTTAGAGAGGAAGGAGAGGAGACGATTTTTCTAGAAGGATTAATTTTCTATTCATTTAACAGAGTTTATACAAACTAATGCAAACTTGTAAATAAGTCCCTAAAGAAACATAAAATTATACAAAGATGAGATGAGGGATATTCTAACAATCTCCACCTTAGACCGAATCTCATGTCAAACAAAAAACTAAGCTTAAACCAAAATACAAACTAGTCTAAATTAGTAACAAACAAAAGTAAACACAAGCCCTCAAATACAAATGCCAAGCGATCTCTAAATCAAAGCAAGCTCCACTTTCATCATGGCTCCCTCGACATCTTCAATAGTCGGATCAAGCATCAACTTAAAATCCCGCAACAAATCCAACTCACCAAACCTCACATGATCCAAGTGAGAAATATTGGAGCTCTAGGAATATGACACTACAAGCAATGCACCTTCCCACGAGAAGTGTTCATTGGTGCTTGTGGTCCCATCTCCATCTGAGAGGTTGATAATAAGGTTGTGGTTGTGGTGAAATATATTGAACTTGTTGTTTATATGGTTCCTCCATATTTGAATATTCTTTTACTTTTATCTTGTTCTTAAGAGTACCTTGACAAGTACTGTTGGGCGCGTGGACAATGTCTATATAAAGAGTTGCTGTTTTAGGGTCTGAAGTGGAAGGGACAGTGACGGACAACTTCTCATCCCAATCGGGATTAACACCGTTTTCTAGGTCGGCTTTGGTGGAAAACTTGCTGCTTGAATCTATCCAGACTACAGCATATGCCTGTACAAATTACAATGCCGTGGCGCCAGTTCACATTCTTCAGGTCATTTCCTGAAATTAACGACACTACGAGATCCATTGTAATGCAGCAGTGAAGTGTGTGGTCTCAAGACTGATTGAGCCAGAGAGAGGCACAATTAGAGGACTTCCATAATGGAAGTGCTTAAAAAGGAAAAATGGCAAGGTAAGGATCAATGTTGTCAGCTTCTAGTTGGTCATTGAAAAAACTTTTAGTTTGACTTTGGATCGATGTTTAAATCAGCATGGTGCAGAAATGTACTTATTAAAAGCTTGAAAGGAAGTTTTATGAATAAAACTAATTAATATATCTTCAATTAATTGCCCAGTAATTCAACAATCATAATTTTTTTGAAGATAAATTGGGGTCTAAGTCACCCAACTTATTTTTAAATCAAATGTCTATGAAAGACTCCCGCAGCTAGGTTTCGAACATGCGACCTTTCATTCAAGGTGCATTGCTCTTTGTCACTAGATCAAAAGTTGATTCTTAATTCAACTTAATCATAATTAAGTTTGATTAGTTCAATGACTTAGTTTTATCATTTTATTTTAATTAGCTGCAATATTTTCAAGAGTTTTCTGGTCCTCTCGTGTCGCATCAAATCATTAATTGGAGACCTATAGGCAGATGTAACTGCGTTTAATTTTTTTCAGACCCCATTGGTGACATTTCATATGTATGATCACAAAGTGTTCGATGAAAGATTCCTGTGACCTAGATTAGCACAGATAAAAGTTTGACAAAAATTGATAACAATTAATGACTACTCAGTTTTAGAAGTTAATTATATAGAGAAAGGTTGAATTGCCTCAGCCCCCAAACTGAAATCAGATAGTCTAAATCACGCCTGACAAAAGGACCAATTGGATGCCCTTTTTTTTGGGTTCCCTTCTTCTTTTTTTACCCCAAACAAGTGGAAAAGATGAGACCAGTTTAATGACGACGCAATTATGTTAGAGAAATATCTGCTGCCATAAAGCCAATACATAGTCGTACATAAAGGAAAAGTTCTTGACAAATTTTTGCCGTGTAGATGACTTCATTACTGTATTCCTATAAGTACAGACAAGTACCGCTAGCTGGACATAGTCATCAGAAATTGTTTATTTGCAGAAGCATTAGAAAAGTTAAAAATTTACCAATAAACAATGCAGAAATTAAAAGACCCAGTCATTAAATTTTACAGGGTTAATTAACGTAATAAATTACCAGGGATATTAGCCATATTTCCAGATTGATATGTCAGAATATCTACTTTTCGGAGATATAATCATATAAATTCATTTTTTTCTAGCTTGATGATGATAATTTCCACTCCAAGTTGCTTGTGTATACATATGGCGCAAGAATTAAAAAACAGTGAGATTTATTGGACTAAGTTCAAATTAAAAATGTGAGACATAATTATTCCCAAGTTGCTTGTGCATATATACATTTACTTAATCTGCTAATTAGTCATAATTAAATGTATTTCAAAAGTTAAATTAGTTACTAAGAGTTGAATTAAATACAGTTGGTTGTATTTAATTTAGCAAGAACTAAAAAGTTGCTTGTTTTGCTACACTTTGATCTCATTCATTTAGCATGAAAAATTAGTTATACAAATAAATGCAACGAATCAAAAAAATATATATAATTAGAAGACTAAAAAGATAACTGATATGAATTACAGTAGAAAAAAAAGGATAACATTATTTGCAATAGACATATAGTGTAGCTGAGGTAATTGGACTCATGCATTCTGCTGCTTTGTGGGCTTGTGGCAGGGATACATATTAAGTTGGACTTAATTTCTTTAAAAAAAAAAAAAGAAAGGTTAAAGCCTTTCATTATTTTTTCGAAAAAAAAAATATGCCCTAGAAATTTTCCAGTTGAATTTTGAATCAGCAATCTTCCTTAAATTGCATTATTATTCATCACAAGACAGGTCGGTTCTTAGTTGGACTCAATTTAATTTTATCCAATAATATGAATTGTGAGAATTTTATGAAAGAAAGGAATCAATTTCAGGGGGTCAAAAATTATACGGAACAAAAATTATCCAAGTGGGGCCGACACCTCATTGAATCCTCCATAAAGAAGGATATGCAGTAATGCCATAAATTCTTATGAAAAAGTAAAATTTAAAATTTTTTTAAAATTAAAAAGTTTAAAGTAACATAACATAACATAAAATATATATATTTTTCTCTATTTGCCATATGGATCATTTCCGGAGACCTTACTAAACACTTTCTAAACGCTGCAACCTTAGTTATATGATCTATATATTTTACACAAAAATAGAAAAAAAAAAAGTGACGGCAACGCAAGTGTTTACGACAAGTAATAATGGCTACAAAAATTAAGAATGTTAGATTAAACTATACCTAAGCATTGCACCAAAAACTACAATCAACAAGCAAATCTCTTCACTTCCGGCCTCTATCCCTTTCTTGAACCGGGTTTCGCAAATGAGAATCCATCTTCATCTGTACCATCTCTTCTTCTCTCTTCCACATTTAAGCGCACTTCATGTTGTGCATTATACTGGCTCACCCCAGATTCTGTTACTGGCATCTCAATTTCCGCATCTGGGATGTCAGTTTCAGAATGTGCTCTTCTGACACCATCTCCGGCATATCCGAACGGTCTGTTCTGGTATAAATGGCGAGATCTAGGGGATGTAATTGGGCTCTGACCAGGGGTTGAACTTGGAGTTATACTTGGTGAATGTGTGCTCCCTAGTTTGTGTCGTTTCTTGGCGTTGTCGCGCCATTTTTTCAGAGCCTTGGATGTGTTCTCATCAAAAATAGACATTTTGATGTGTGATCCCATCTGAATGAAGAATTTTTATATATTAATAATTGCAGTTTCAGAGATGTGGACGAATCTGCAGGGACCAACACTTATCCCATATATATATATATATACATACACACCAAATTTCCGATATTAATTAGTTAATAAATTAGAATAATTTTCTAATATGGACTCTCGTATTCTTGTAATAAGTAAAGGCACTTGTTAAGATAATAAAACATTTGAAATAGGCAATTATTGTAAACTGAAGAATAAAAAATTATGAAATATTTCCAACTTTTCAAGGAAACCATCTAATAATTTCTTAAATATTAGAATTGAATTTTATTTGGATTCTCCCTTTCATTCTATTATTTTTTGTGCAAACTTTTAAAAGGTATCACCATAATATTGTGAGGATGAAGGTGAACAGGGAAAATTATAATCACCTGAGATACGAGAGCATAGAGGGGAAGTGTGATGTAGCTGCAAAGGAGATGGACCGTAATTCTACAAAATGTCAAAAATACCACAAACATAAGTAACTTCATCATATAACAAACAATTCCACATGCTGATCAGGGTTGGTACATTGAGCAAAATCTTTTTTTTTTTTTTTTGGGTGCAATTGGGCTGATCTTGGGTCAACTAATTCACTGTTGGACTTAAATAGGATTGATTACAAACTAAAAAGTTACTGAGTCTTAATTGCACTATTGAATATAGATATCAGTTAGTTCAATCAAATACAAGTTTGGCATATAATATTTTAAAATAGGAGACACTATATCATACTATACTGGTATTAGTTATCATGCATATCAAAAATCCATTATAGTTAGCACACTCTCTGTAAGTATTTCCATTGGAAAATATATAGTAAGTTTAATTTCTAATTAGAACCAGGTGTGAACTTACCCAATTAATAGTCTCGCAATGACATAGCCAAAGTTGTCATGAAAGCAAGAATTTATGCCAAATTTATACTGCAATATTATTTAAAAAAGTTAGTGCATCCATTAAAAATAAAAAATAAAAAATAAAATAAAAGCGGAGTAGCATTTTAGTTCTATCAAATGAAAATTGAAGTACTTACCCAGATCCATAGAAAATGTGTTAGTTGGAAGGCATTCTACAAGAAAAGAACAAAAAAAAAAGAACTCGTTTAGATTTAATAAAAGCAACGTTTTGTACTAGAATTAATTACTTAATGAAGGCCTATCTAAAACAAATATTGTCATACCACGAATAATGAAAAGTGAATCAAAGACAGAACCAAATGGGGCCGACCAAACCAGAAATGATGGTCACTTAGTTTCACAACTGGCATTCCTTGAATAACTGTATGTCTATGTTGTATCTCTATAGCCATTTTTGCAATTATGGCTTGCAACTTCGTTCCAACCGCCAAAATCAACTATAATCAGAGGCAGAAACATTAATATTTCAATGCATCACTTGAGTTAGCATCCAATTTAAGAATATAACAAAAATTAATGATATATCAAGAAACTTACAACTAGTGGCAGTAATGTGACCCAGAACAATTTTTGAAAATCTGGAGGTCAAAAAGAAATAATGCTAAGAAGATTAAAAGAAGTTTACCAATGAGAATGAACGATTATAAATGTCATCTAAAAAAGTTACAAACGAGGTACTCACTGTATATATTTAGAAGCAGGATGATGCATCCACAAGCCCACAGAGTTGGACTATTAAACAAAAAAAAAAAAAGCAATTTAAGAAATAATAACTATAATAAACTGAAGAAACCAATAAGTATAATTAGTAATTACACATACTTGATTCCAACAATCTCTTTAAAATCATCATCCAGTGAACGTTTTATGTACTTCTGAAAGTTAAATTTCATTCCAGGATTCAGATGAGCCTACAAGATAATAAATGATGTCAATAAAAAAACATATTCAAATGCCCAACAAGTAAGATAATGATGTCAATATAAATAAGACTATAGAAATAGTAGAAAGATAAAAGTAAGATGCATGAATCAGACTGAGAAACCTTACATGTATGAAGCCATGGCGCAATGTCAAGTAATCAATCCTTCGGACAGACCTAATAAACTGCCTAAAAAAGCTTACCTATCAAAAATAAGGAACAGACGATCATGTTATGACTAGCTGATTTTTGGTAGGGGTTACAAAAATATGGACTTAACAAATTGTCAAGAACAGTCTTGTTGTTTTATTATATTAACTTCCCCTGTTTTGGTTGAGTACCACTCTTTGGTAGGTTACCTTCACCTCTGTACCAACTGTTAGCTTTTTTTTTTTGTTAAAAAAAAAATAGACATTATAGTGTATGCTAGGACTCACAGAGTTCATCATATGTCTATTAGAAATCTAATATGAGATGTAATTGTAAAGATATTAAAGTAGTTGACATGGCTTACAACATAATTGAGATATATATGGGCAAATAGACTACACGATGACTGTTATAAAAAAAATATTAAAATACATTTTGATATGGTTTCAGTTTTAATGTTAACTTAGAACGCTATGAGCAGCATGGATTCTCCGTCTGAATTTCGGGATACACTCTAGAGCAATAAGAAATCTCTTTTTACCAATACATATTAATGTCTTTGCAACGGTCAAATTAATTTGTAATTAATGATCATAAAAATACCTTGAACACTAACACAATAAATAATACTTAATATACAATAACAAAAACACAAAATATGAAAATTCCATTCAAATAGATCAAACCTTAATTTAAACCGCATGAACTCAGATTATTTTATACACAAAGAATGCTTACAATGTAAAGAAGAATGGTTGCTCTGTTCCCAAAGCTTGCATTTTGCTGCACAAAGGAGGTTTGGTGAGCAAACCTGAACCTCGACGGATCTGAAAGATCAAATATCAAAAGCATAGTTATACAATACAAGCAGTTCTAACTCTTATACTTTTTTTAAAGTCGTTTGTTGTAACCAATCTGGTGAAAGATTGTATTAATAGATAGTAAGTACTTTGTACAACGTTTGAAGATCTTAATTACTAGTCTTACACAATCTCTTAAAAGAATGCAGGCAATAAAGAAATATTTTCCACATTACTATCTTGTGTATTAAATTAGAGATTGCCTTACAATAAATATATCTAATGGACCAAATGTATGTTTTCAAGAATTAACTACATTTAAATCCAGAGCTATAGCCTAAGCATTCATATTCTTATTATCAAAGAAAAAAGAAACAAAAAATACCAGTGGAGAACTCATAATTAAGTGACATAGTCTCCTTTTCCCATTCTTTCCAGGAACGTATCTGCAGATGATAGTAACTAGTTAAAGCCCTAACTAAAACCTGTTGAATTTTTTTTTTTAAATACGGCATTGTTGTACAAACCTTTAATCTTCCAAGAGCCATTACTGTAGCAGTATATACAACATGAACACAAGCCAGGAAAAATATGAAAAGATGCACCGCATGTAAACTATATTCTGACATGAAAGGCACCTTACCCTGCCAATAGCAGAAAACACTCAATTAGAGTGAAACTTTACAGCTCAAAATGGCAATGAAACCACCCTATTTTATTTATAACTGAAATTATCATCAAATAGACTTTTTAATATCACATTTGACCATACGATGGAAGAAAAGTTAGAAGCGCTTTTGAAGTTCATCCAAAATTAAACAGAACCGGAATACACTTAACTTTAGACAGATCATGATGACTAAATTTAACGGTAAATAAACAAAATTAAAAGAAAGGTGAATTATAGTAAGAGACCACTTGTGATATCAGACCAGTAATTTTGTATTGTATCACATAAAATTGATTGCAGAGTCACCTTAGAGCAATATCCAATCTTTTTATCATTGTCTGGATTATGACGGCATGGAAACATGATATTGCCAGCTGATTTTGGTATACATATTTTAGCAATATACTTTTGAGAAAAGACGAGCAGCAAGGAGATGAAGCCAAGGATCATCAACTCTGCACAATTTACATGAGTAAAAAGAATTAAATATCGTATTTTTTAAAATCAACTTGCTCACAGATAAAGGATACAAGTTGGGAAAATATTAGTATGGAGCTTTTGTCTATTATTTTCCTTCATTATAAGGAGAACCGGCATAAAATTTGAAAAAAAAAAAATGGTAAAGGAACTCACCTGCTTCAAGCTTCTCGAGTGCTTCAGCCAAAGCATGCTTGTTCTTCTTCTTAAACCACTGAAAAAGGAAGCCATGTTTAGATGTTGTAGAAAGGAAACACAATGTAACTTTTTCTTTTTATTTAAATAAAATAACTGTTTCTGATCATATAAAAATAAAACAAAAGAATATAACTGAAGCGAAGTTAAGTTAAAATCAAAATAAGTTTGCCCCCATAGTCCCATATCCTTGGTCAAACCAGCTCAAAGCAAAGTAACATGACAGAACCAAAAAGTAGTTGTGAATTTAATTCGCAAGCGATATTAATTGATATTAATTAAACCTTACACATAAACTTCAACTGAAGAAATATCTCTAGCTTATCTAAACTTTATATAAATCCTTTCCCAAAACATATTTATGGACTAAACTTCAATAATTTTTCATTTTTGTTCAGGGAAAAAGTTATATTGATGTGTTTAATTACCTTTTAAACATGAAAAATAAATTGAGATTTACCAATCATACCTCACCCATATGGTGGAGAGCCTTTTCAAGCAAAAGAGAAATAATAATCATCACTGCACATACTAACGCCACAGTCCATGTCGGTGTTGCGTCTAGGTCTCGGTACTTTTCACCGGAACCCGCCATCTATCAAGCTCTCTGAGCTTTGTACAATTAGTTGTTTTGTCTTCTAAGGTAGACTTAGCTACTTTGCATAAGCTTCAAGTTCAAAGGCTGAGCTTTCTATTATTTCTTTATTTTCTTGAACCTAAAGCTCTTTATATAGTACCCAACAAAAGAGAGACGAGAAGAGTTTACCTTTCCCTTGTGTACATTAAATGGGGAAGTTCCTAGTCTATTTCTTGGGTCAAAGAGTGTTATCCGTGTTGATTTCGTCTTGTGTCAGGCTATCAGCACGAGAAGGTGTTGATAAGTATGAATTATGCCTTGCTGCTCAATTGGCTTGATTGTGATATTTGAGTGTCCACTTCTGTACTCTTTTAAATACTGTTACGTGGATATAATGACGAGATGAGAGAAATCAGATCTTTTGATCAAGAAATTAATATATATAGATATTTAAGAGGTGGTCTACATACGGATTTAATATCTAGTGCTGTTTTGATATAAGTTCATAATTGAACGCCGCTTATTTTGATATAAGTTCATAATTGCAAACGGTAAAAAAATGTTCATGAATAATTGAACGCGGCGTATATTGATTGATTGATATCAGCTCTCAAGTTTTCCATCTTAAGGAAACTATAAGACCATTTTTCCTTAATTTTGAAAAGAAAGATTGCAAAGCCTTTCAATTTATTATTTATAGAAATGCAAATTCTTATAAAGAATTTTTCGAGCCGGATTTTAAACTTATCGTATTTACTTAAAGTATAATATTTAAACCACTAAATTAAAAATTGGGTTTTTAAATAAGATAATTTTTTATATAAATATATCCGATATAAAAAAAATACCAGATGCTTTTGAAAATTTAACTTAATCAATGGTGTTTAATTTCTGACCACAAATATCTGAAAACTTAATTCAGCTATTGACAGTGACAGCCGCCACTTGATCTTATGGAAATAAATTATTTAGAAGAAAAAGAATGAAGAGTCATCAAATTGGGTCCGTTTGATGTCAGATGGAAACGGATATTGACCTATAGGGAGTAGACTTCCGGGGTTTTTGAATTGTTCTGTGTTTGGCATTTTATGATTAGAAGTTGGAACAGTTTTTTAGACTGACACAGATTATACTAGGTTCGGGTAACCAGGTCAAAGAAGGCCAACTAGTCAGAAGGGGTCTAGTCTGTCTTGGTCCAATCATTTCATACGAGCTTGATGTTTTATGGCTAGTTATATACATACTTTACGAGTGTGTTTGAAACTTTCAATTGACAATAAATAGCTAGTATCGTCCGACCAAGGGGAGACCAGTACCTCGGCTGACCTTTTAAGCAGAGTGATAATCTTCGATCTGAACCATCCGATCTAATTTTGATGGACAGATTTTTACGGGCTGCATGAATCTCGACGTTCTTGGTGTTAATCACGGAACACCTACCATTAATCAGACGGTTTAGACAATAGGTTTGCAAAGGTCAGCAGCGGATTGAGGATGTGATTGCGAGTAAGGATCTATTTCGAGATAGAATTATTATGTCATTCCGCTGAGAGGTTGTTGCTATGGGATGCTTGCTAATCTGTCTGTCTCATTATTCCAATAAAAAATAAATTACCAGTTATTTAAAGAAAAATACTCGACATGTTAATTTTATTAATTTAACTCACGGACCAAATACCTTCTAAAAAAAGAAAAAAGTAAAAAAAAAACTCACGGTCCAAAAGTATCCTACAGATATGCTAGGTGCTTAGAACTGTACAAGTCAGTTTCTGTGCATATTACAGTTAATAAATCAACATAACAAAACAATAAGTATTATAAAAGGCATAGTTCCATATGATAATTACATAATTGGTGAAAATTGATTTAACTGTAGTTCGCTATAGACTGTCAGATCGTTCAAATTTTGCTCTTTTTTACTAAGTATTACTTTGTTTTTTAGAAAACTTGGAAGCGGCTACCCAGGAGGGGATAGAAAAAGCAAATAAATAAATAAAGATTCAAGTATTAGTTGCTTTTACTATTTTATTTTAACGCTATAAGTGAAAAACAATTAACAAATATACAGATTAAGAATACGACAAGATTCTTTTATTTTTATAAATATAAATAATTTATAGGCGTAAAAATTCACAAAATGATTCGCAAGTCCATGACAGGGAGAAAGATTATGGAAAAGATTTTACATTTATCATTTTTTTTTCTCCAATATTATAAGGAGATTTTTATCTATCAAACAATACTTAAAAGAACAATTCATTGAATTAAAATTCCAACAAACCCCAATCAAAAAAGAAGGAACCAAACATAAATATGGGTGTTTGGATGAGCCGTGAATAAAAAATAAGAAATTTCGATATGTGTGCTTATTCTTATTCTTGTGCAACCCAAACAACACAAAAATAAGAAATTTCGGTCTTTATTCTTGTACTAACAAAACTATGGCATAAGAATAAATAATTTTAACAAACACACATATCGAAATTTCTTATTCTTATTCCTTATTCAGGCTCATCCAAACACACCTATAATGCACAAGGCACAGGGAATCCGTATTTGTCTTCTTTGAAGACTTCTCCGTCTGCGGAAATGATATTGAGTCGACTTTTCTAAACATCATATTTTCACTATAAATTTTCTTTTCCAAATCTCTTGTCTCTGCTCTCCACTTTCCAATTGCGGGACCCCATCCCGTTATTGTTGGATGATCTTTCTGACTTTTTTTAGAAGTAGTTGATTACTGTAAGTTTACTTTTAAGAGTAAATTATTTCTACGGTCATATGGGTGTTACTAATTGGATTCTCAATTGAATATTTAATTATAAAAAAATTTACCAAATTACGTGTGGCATTAAATAGAGGTTATCTGTACGACTGTACTCCGACAAATTAATATGTCAGGGTGATGTTATTTCTTTTGTAAAAAATAAAGTTAATTTTTCTAACTTTTCCAACTTAAATATTGACAAAGGATCTTTGAGTTAGATTTTAAACCAGCGACTTTTATTACTCAATTATAGACTGGTTTTCTTATTTTGTTATAATCTGCTAAGCAAGGTACCTATCCTTCGGAATATTACTTATTTTTTACTCCTGAGAATATTTCTGATTAACTAACAAATTAATTTTTGAAATTCTAGAAGTATCATTTTGATCGTGTATTTTCAATTTGTGATAAATTATTCTGACCGGTCATACTCATTAAAAATACATAATTGCATATATCATATAGCAATACAGATGATATAAATACTAATATATCATTATCGGTTTATCACAGCATGACATAGTAACATATATTTCTTTTTTAACAAGTGGAGATTTCTCCACCTCTTTTCATTAACGAAAAAACCAAAAAAAAAAGACCCCCCAAAGTTTACAGGCAACCAATCTGTAACAAAATAAGAAAATATTTCTCCCGACAAAAACTAAATCAGGCAAACCGCACCACAAAACATATTATTTTAGGATGAATAATGATTGGTGTAAATAACTCTTTATTGTTGTTTATCTACTGGCCCACCACAAAACATACATCTCCATCTGCAACCGACAACCTGGTAGCTCTGGTACAAAGATCATCATTTAATATATATAGGTAGTTGTGGACTTGTGGTAAGAATGATTGGAGCTAAATATCTAATTCCTGTGCTTTTTAGATTCGTGTATTTTGTCCAAATCAGAAGAAAACCCCTCTTAGAAGATCCGACGGCTATAAATTGAGGTGCTTGGCACATTAGATTTGGTCTTTTGACACTTTGACAGGGACTAATAAATGACAACTGGCTGAGCTCCATAAGTCTCCATGACTTTGACCTTTATTTAATCAAGGTAAAAAATGGAAAAATTTAATTCGCCCCAAGTAATAAAAAGTAAAAAGTCATACTATGGCTCCGTCTGGATGCGTTGAGAATAAGATAGGAAGAAGGAAAGAAATTTATTGGGAAGGGATAAATTTATTGGGAAGTGTGTAACTTTTGTGAAGAGTTTGGATGGTTAGAAATAAATTTATTGGTAAAATTTAATTATTCCTTATTCCTTATTCCGGAAAGAGGCCATCCAAACGGAGTCTAAATTAGATCAATTAAGCACAAGAAAATAATTGAGGAGCAAAGTTACTTGTACGGTGTACCCTACCCTATCCTCAAAATATCTCAAATGTCCAGTAAAATTACAATTATCACTTCTAACCCTGAAAAATTGGAGGTATCATGTACCGCATCAGCGAAAGTAGTATTTGTTATTCTAAGCAGGGGCGAAGGCACACTTTGATTGGTGGGTTCAGGGACCCACCTTGAAAAAGAAATTTACTTAGAGTAGGACTTGTATGTAAATAAAAAAAATTATATGGACCCATCTAAAAAATTCAGAGGACCCATCTTAGAAAATCAGAAATTGATTTGTTTCCTCCTCCGACTTGCATGTTTGCCTTCTCCCGTCTTCGTCGTGAAGGAACTAGCGAGTAGCGAACGGACATTTCACTGGTGGCAACGGCATCTGTCGAACGAGTATTCTCAGCAATGAATCTTATTAAGACAAAACTTAGAAATAGAATAGGAGATAGTTGGATGAATGATTGTCTTGTTACATATATAGAAAGAGATGTGTTCAATGAAATTTCTAATGAACATATTATGTAAAATTATCAGAAAATGAAAACTCGTTATAGATTTTTACTTTATTGATTGCCTTGAATTATTATTTTGGGGTGCGTTTGGATCGTTGGAAGAAAGAAGAAGAAGAAGAAGAAGGAAGAAGAAGAAAAAAAATTATAAACAATCCAAACTCTTCACAAAGTTACACACTTCTCAATACTTCTTCCCACTTCTTCCCTTCTTTCCTTCTTCCCACACCTATCCAAACGCACCCTTGGATATTTGATATGTTATTTTTTTGTGTTGTTGTTATAGATTTATTCGATTTCTAATGAAAATTTTTTTAGTTACATTATTTTAGAATTGTTTGTTTGAAAAAATATTATTATACTATATCTATATTATACGTTGTAATATATATAATTTTTTTTAAAAAAAATTATGGACCCTCTTTACATAAAATCCTAAGCTACGCCCTGATTCCAAGCCTCATAAATTTCAATATTTATAAGAATCTTCTAAAACCGAGAGAATTTCTCTAATTCGGCTTTGAGTCCACATCCTTAACTCAAATAAAATTATCCTCAAACACTAATACAAGACTATTTTGCAAATATTATATAGTTCGAACTTATATATAAACAGGGATGGTGATGAAAAATCTCACGGGAAATTTGATCCCTTTTAATTTCTTTTGTTCCATCAACCAAAATAAATAAATAAATAAATAAGAAGGAAAAGTGACGATCCATAGGCCTTGCATCTCTACGGGGGAAAATAACAAATTGAAATATTTTAAGAAAAAAAATTAAAAAGTAGATGTGGAGTTAACAGAATCGTAAGAGAAACATTTCTTTTGGTTTTATTCCGAAAATATCAAATGCCTTTATAAGTGAAAAGTAAAGCAAAGTTGCATTTCCTTTGGTTTTTTTCCCATTTTGAATGAGGGCGCGTTCAACAGTCAATAACAGCTAAACTTTTGTTTTTTTATTTCTCGTCCTTTGGTTCTGGACGCACCGACCAAACCCTCTAATTTACTCGAGAAATTCCAGTTACTAAAAATCACCGTCTATCTTTTTCAAAGTAATTAAAAATTAAAGAATAATTTTACAAGAGAAAGAAAGAGATAATCTACTTGATCGTCAAATACACATGGTCAATGATTCTGTCATTTTTCTATATCAAGTATGGAGTTTAGCTACGGTGAGTCGCGACTCACGGACCCTCCGGTGAGTCGCGACAAAAATTCCTAGATCTAGATCAAAATGACCGATCCAAACCATCCAATATGATCTTCCTATTGAAATCTTCTTGTAGACCAAATTTTTCATTTTTTCGAAATTTTTAAGTATTTTTTTGAAATTTTAGAAAATCGTTAATCTAATTGGTTCTGAACCATTCAAAAACATCAGTTTTTAAAAATCCGAAAAAAATACTTAAAATTTTCGAAAAAATAAAAAATTTGGTTTGCACGGAGATTTCAATATGGAGATCATGTTAGACGGTTTGGATCGGTCATTTTGATCTAGATCTAGGAGTTTTGGTCGCGACTCATCGGAGGGTCCGTGAGTCGCGACTCACCGTAGCTAAACTCATCAAGTATGCATTGAGCCACGGCATGCATATTTTACCTTACCAGGTTGTCAAACTTGGTAGCAACTACCAAACCTTTCTAAAAAAAATATTTTACCAGGTAGATTCTTACTTCCGAATCCTTGTTTTTGTTTATTTCATGGAAGATATTCGGACTTTTGGGTCTCTAATTCATAAAATTTTGATAAACTCAGCCTTTTGAAGCAAGCTTAACAGGCCAGGCCTTTATAGGCTTTCAGTAAAATGCATGGTTTAGTCTTGTAGACCTGCAGACTGCACTGCAGTAATGTACTAATGTGTTGATATATTTCGTCGGAAATTGATTACTACCATCTATCTTTCTACTATCGCTGCCATCGCGTCAGCGCTCGTACGCTTCTGTCCGATGGATCCCTCATCGCGTCCCTCCCTCTCAAGCGATCTCCTCATCCAGCGAAGCGTTCCCCTCTCCTCACCCAGCGAAGCGCTCTCCTCTCCTCACTCGGGTACGCTCCCTCTCCCTTCTACGCACTCTTTCGTCTCTCTTCCTTTCCTCTCCCTTCCTTCTGTGCATTTCTCTCTCTTCCCCCTCCCTTCCTTCTGTGAGTCAGTCTTTGTTCAATTTGTTTATTGCATTTGTTCAATTTGTTATTTTAAGTGTTCATTTTATTTTGCTGTGCGTCAATGTTTATTTTTTATGTCTTACTTTGTTGGTATATATGTTCACTTTGTTCATTCATATGTTCACTTTGTTATTTTTATGTGTTCAATTTATTTTACTGTGTGCCAGTGTTTATTTTTTATGTCTCACTTTGTTGGTGCATATGTTCACTTTGTTCTTTCATATGTTCAATTTGTTATTCTATATGTTCAATTTGTTTTCTTGCTTGTCAAATTTATGTGTATATGTTCACTTTGTTTATTCATATGTTCAATTTGTTATTCTATATGTTCAATTTGTTATTCTATATGTTCAATTTGTTACTTCTATGTGTTCAATTTCTTTTGCTGTGCGCCAGAGTTCTGTGTTTATTTTGTCTCACTTTGTTGGTGTATATGTTCACTTTGTTCTTTCATATGTTCAATTTGTTATTCTATATGTTCAATTTGTTTTCTTGCTTGTCAGATTTATATGTATATGTTCACTTTGTTCATTCATATGTTCAATTTGTTATTCTATATGTTCAATTTGTTATTCTATATGTTCAATTTGTTACTTCTATGTGTTCAATTTGTTTTGTTGTGCGCCAGAGTTCTGTGTTTATTTTGTCTTACTTTATTGGTGTATATGTTCACTTTGTTCATTCATATGTTCAATTTGTTATTCTATATGTTCAATTTGTTTTCTTGCTTGTCAGATTTATGTGTATATGTTCACTTTGTTCATTCATATGTTCAATTTGTTATTCTATATGTTCAATTTGTTTTCTTGTTTGTCAGATTTATGTGTATATGTTCACTTTGTTCATTCATATGTTCAATTTGTTATTTTATATGTTCAATTTGTTTTACATTCTCACTATTTGATGGAAAAGGAATCATTGATGAAGGAGACAGATGAAAGACAGAGAAAAGAAGAAAAGGTACGGGGGTAGAAGAATTTGTTTTAAGTGTTCAATTTGTTCAACAGAGAGGAAAGGAGAGGTGAGGTCCAAGGAGGCAGAAAAGAGAGATAGTATCCGAAAAGGGAGCGTTGGGAGAAGGAGAGGGGATCGGAGGGAAGGAGAGCGCATCTGAAGATGAAGAGATGCGGAAAGGAACGAGCACCAGAGAGAGGGGAGGGAAAATAAGGGTAGCGATGGCGCGCGATTGCATAAATCGCGATGGCAGTTATCAATTCTGTATTTCGTCTGTGCGTTTTTTTTTTAAGATAAGATATTGTTAGAGTTATGTCCTAGAAGTCAATAATTTAATGACTTAATTATTAGTTTATGTTTTGGATGAGATTTTATCATCTGTTCCTAGGTTTATTATTGACAGATCATTCAGGTTGAGGATCTGAATTGTAGATCTCTGTTGATCATTCTTTAGAATGACAATAATAAATCTAAACGGTCCATAATCTTGATAATTAACAAGGAACATTAATTATCATAAAAGATTAGTATGCAAGTTAAGTGATGATTAAGTTCTACTAATCATAGGTAAAGAGTTACCAACTTAGTTGCATATGTGTATGTTATAGAACATAGCACAGGACTTGACCCATCGAAATAAACATATGGATTGTGTTATGTGTCATTGTTTATTTCGTTGTGATTTTGGTTCTAAGTTTGAGATGTTTATCTTTTCCACATGAGGATAGGTTCAATAAATACTGTCTACCGCTGATTCCCGATAAGGGCTGCTATACGGACTTTATTTATGTTCTCTTGAATTGTGCGGGGAAAAGTTAATCATCAAGAAAACCGTATGTCCCTCATTAATTCACTTAGTGAGTGACGATATCTGTTTGGGCCCCTTGATGGAGATAGATTGTTTGCATGCAACTTTATACAATTATCTCTAGATCAAGAAACGTATAATCTGCAAGAATGACACATTCCTATCTTGGATTATACGATGATATCGTGCGACATAAGAATCAAAATAGAGAAATATATTTATTCTCTTATGCAGGATTGAAATATTGTAGCTGTACACTATTTATGCGAATTGGGAATCATAACGTGTTGCTAGATACCGCTTATGATTATTGGAATTAAATAACGATTTAATTCCATGTCCAACATAGCATAAATCCTCAAAGGGTCACACAAATAGGACTTTGACCATACGTGCATTATTTATTTATTTGCAATAGTGAGTATTGCAAAATATGATAAGTTGATTAATTAATTAAATAACGTTGTGGACCGTTATAATTAATTAAGTCAAATGGATCATATAGAAATAAATTAATGAACATGCTAATCCTAAATTGATTATCAAGATATTGATAATTAATTTTATTCATCACACTTTAATTTAATTAAGTGAATTAAATTAAAGTATAGGCTTTTAATTTAATAGTCTATTTGAGCCTAAATTGAATGCAACTTGAAAGGCCTATTAAATAATTGATTTAATATATGGCCTAAGTGAGATTAAATAAATAAGTGGGGTGGCCTTTTTGGCCCAACTTAATGGCCGGCCATATAGGGGTAAAAAGGGAAAATGGAAAAGGTTGGTGGAGAGTGGTCTATATAAGGACCACTTGAAGAAGCAAAACCTAACCTTCTCACCTTGCCTCCCTCTTCTCCCTAGCCGCCACCACCTTCTTGGGCAGAATTTTGATTCTCCCATGAAGGTCTCTCTCTCTCTTGCATTCCCATAGGTCTCATGTGTTGAGAATAGCTATTCCAAAAGGTTAATTGCTAGAATTACTTGAAGAATGGTGAAATGGATTAGCTATCTCCCTTCTCTTGCTAGCACAAGAATTGGGACATGGCCAAATTCCTTGGTGGACTCGAGGGCGCCATGGAGGAGGCGAAGGAGAGCACCCCATCGATTCCCATGCCGTAGGATCGAGCCCCGCGAATACGATTTCGCGGGAGGTATCGATTTCCCCTTTTTCTCGTGTGTTTGAATAGCTTGTGTACTAGATCTTGTGTGTGCTATGTTTGCTTGGTTAATTAATTGGTAATTAGCATAAAAATGAAAATTAGCACACTTTCGAACAGTGGTATCAGAGCCTTGGTCGTACTTAAGCTATTTTAACACTTAATTAAGAGAAATTGGCTAATTAATGGATTAGTAGAGATGATGCGTTTGTTTGCTGTCTGGAAATGGTATTTTCTGTGTTGTTTCGCGTTTTTCGCTTTGATAAGTTCTCTGGAAGTTTTTTCCATCTACATGAAAGTTGTAGATCTGTGGATTGTGATTCTTTTGTTGCTGGATTCACATTTTTCTGAATTAGTATGGATTTACTGTGAATAAAACGGCGACAGTGCGCAGAACCAGTTTTTGCTTGCACTGTCCTGTTTGAATGGCTTGAAAGATTTATATTTTGAATATAAGTACCAGTGTTCTATGGCTAGATTTAAAGAGGACTTGAAGCTCTTTCTGAGCATGTATAAATTGTTGCATGACTTGGATTAATTTGTGGGTTTTCAAGTATGAAAAGGAAGATCTTGTCAGATCCAGTTTGTTGAGCAAATCGATTGTTCTAATAAACTGTACCAACTGAGAACTCCTTTAAAAATTATGTTTAAATGGAGTTGTTCTATTTTGAGTTAGGATTCCAGGAAAATTAATTTCATAATTTTTCGTGGAAGTTTGGACCTTCAACTAGGTTAAGACTTTCGATCGACAGTCTGTTCCAGTGCAGAATTTGTTGATTGTTTAGGCTGTAACTTAATATTATTGAATTGAACTTGGTTGTTTTCTTTTCATGAATGGATAGCCTGTAGTCTAAACAAGTTTTTCTATGTATATTATATATATAAAAACTGGATAGAAGGTGGTCTAACAGACCAAATGGTTGAGAGGATAAGCTGAAAATCTCATAACGGTGTTTCGTGCACTTGTAAGAGATTTGTCATTTTTGATTCTCCCAGATGGTTTAAGATCTCTTCTTGAAATTTTTACTGGTAATCACAACTATGATAAGGAGCTTAAGTAATTTATTTGAGAATTTTTGGAGACCTAAAACCTTTGCTTTTATTGGATTCCATTAGTTACGTTTTTTAATAAATTACTGTTTTTCTAAATATTCAAACTAGTTGAAATTAATTAGAAAACTCCTTGTTTGATCTCCTTTCTGTTATGGGATGTTGAAAGAACTTTCTAAATGAATTTAAACAAGTTTTGTTGTTTAAAATTGAGGATTTGTACACGGAATTTACTTATGGCAAACGATACGCAAAGATGCTTGAAAATCGTTAATTGGAAACAAAGTTCTTGTATGTGCTAACTTTGTTTTGTAGGTGGATAGTGGGTTTAGTATGGCTCAAGACTCAATGCCTTGTGGTTGTATTTGAATGCATGTGTGAATGTTTGTAATGCGGCCTTTGGTGCCATTAATTAATTTTTGATTAATTTTTGATGTAACTTGTGAGGCTTGCATGCCCCTAAGGATAGGAAGGGAATAGGATGTTTTCACATGTATTTTGCACCTTTATTTTATATAGGATTTAGATCCTTATAGAATTTAGTGGGAGGGCAAGGATTAGATTAGTTTTGCTCCATGGACGATGTGGCGAAACTAATGCAAGCGGGAGCCATACAAACCCACAACTATGAGATGCTTATATGTGATTGCTTGTGATTGCTATGAATTGTCATAGGCTAGGTATGGGTGTATGCTTACATGACCACCAAACAAGTGTCACTTAATTGATTGTCCCAAACAAAACATGATTAAGTTAAATCGCCCTCCTTCTCTCTATCCCCTTCTAACGTGTATGATCGTTCATTGATGCATTCTCGCCGACGCGGGACATCGTGTTCCATCATCCGTGTCGGGGTGTAAATCGGATTTACTAGGAGCAAATAGAGAAAGGTCACTTAACGATGTTTTCTAATCGGATTGGACATCGGGGCAAAAAGTTTGTGGATGTACATGTGATATTTCACAAACCAAGAATCATATGGAATGATTGGTTGGAGAACCTACTCTATCTAGTTGTTTTTGGTGTCACGCCGACGCTAGCACCATCTCAACGAAAATAGGGATCTTGGAAAACCCACTACATTAGGGACATTAAATAATTGTAGTGGGAGTTTTATTTGTTATAAATAAAACAATTGCATAAACTAAATGACCGTAAATTGATTTTGTTATAGATGTTTAAATTGTTAATTTTGTTGCGATCAATCTTTGAAAATTAACAAACTCGTTTCTAAAAGTATTCACTTAAAGAAGTAATACCGATTCCTAAGACATGATCTTAGTGAAGAGAAATTTGAGTATGTCAATTCCTAAAACTTTCCTCAAACTACCCGAACGTAGCAACGCGATGATTAATTGACTTTTGGCGAAAAGTTATTCAATAAAGCGTATGCTTAATATCCTCATTTGAAATTTCTAGACCTTTGAATTAGCGAATTCATATGGACTAAAATTAACTCGTACGTTCTCATCCGCTTACTCAAGAAAGTGTTCTTGGAGAAAGTAGATATTAACTCCATCATTTATGATTGAGTATAAAGAATATGAGTTGACCAAGAGATTATTCTTTTAAAAGAAGTTATATGAATGTTTCATTAGCTTATAAATCGAAAGATTGAAGTAGCTAATTGATGACTAGAGATATTAATCTCCGATATCAAGGATTGTTGATATTGTCATTCGATCTCTTTGGAATTATGAAGGATATAATGTTACCTTTTTCGCACGCTGGTTAATGCAAAAAGGTGATTGATTAAGTATTCAAGAAATACTTCACCAATGTATGAGTTGAAATTTCGAGACTCTCATTGATGACCATGTGTCACATGAGATGTTTCATTTGCCGTTTATGGGAGGCATTTGAAAGGTTGTCCGAAATACCATGATTATGACGATTAGAAATATTCTAATCCTAAAGTGTATTTGTCGTTCAAACTATCTCACTATCTCTAATTTACACTAGTAACTTGATACTAGTTCATATGCTCGCATTTAACGAAATGTGTTGGCAATGAAGAATAAGAGAATGTTCGAGAGATATAAAGTAAACTCCGTATAGGAGATGACTTATTCATTTAAGTCATTACCATTGAATACGTAGAGTTATCTTTATTAAGAGTTTGTTTAGGAATTGAAGGTTGCATACCTTAATTCTAAAACCTCTCATAGCGTCTCCATTTCATATTTGATGATGGATAACTATGTTTAATAAAAGACAAGTTCTTTTATTATGAATTTGTTTATATGATTTCATGCATCTTGATGGAATTTGCTTGAAATAGATAAACAAGTTATGAATGACAAATAGGATGCGTAAGACTTGACATAAAGTATTTGACTTTCATGTTATATATAACCGCTTAGTCACATACATAAACAAGAATCGCATTACGAGAGTCTACGTAACGTAGAGCTCGAAATTCAATTCGATTTCAAATCGATTGATATGCGAATCATGTTTGTTAAATGACAAAAGCGCCTTTAACCTACAAAGGTTTAAGGACAAGTGACTTTATTAGGACTTTTTTACATATCGATGTATAAAGACCAATAAGTACTTGTGCAATGAAAGGTTGTTGATACTTTACTACTTAACCAACGATCATTGTAGATATTAACATATCTATTTGATAAGGTATAAGTATGAACATTTTGACTAGTTCAAAGGAGTTCAAGTGTAAAGTTTAAAAGACCTTTCAAGAAAAATGGAAGTCTTACAATTAATCATGGTAAATAGTTAAGTCACATGATTTAAAATATTATCTTAAGAGTATGAAAATAGTTTCATAACTCACTCCATGAGGAACATTATGGAATAATGTGTCCAAGAGTGGAGGTATCGAACAATATTTTGTATAGTTCGATCGATAATAAATCAAATTGACTTATTCGACTCGTATTAGGGAATTATGTTTGAGGACAATATTGTTTACACTGAATGGTGTTCCATCAAAGTCTATTGAGGAAGGTTTCTTACGAGATTTTGATCTCTAAGTATAATACTTCTCGAGATTTGGTGTTGAGAAGCTTATTTCAAGTATTGTGGACTTGTAAGCTTAAACCAAATAAGACACTATATATTTGTAGGATGCTTTATATTAAAAGGCACTACTTCCACGAATATGATAAGAACAAAGTAGTTGTTGCTAATCATAATGTAGTCTTGATGAATTGAAACTCTCAAGAAGAAGTAGTGGGAGTAAAGTGAGCATTAAAGGAGTTTATGCGTCACTACAAGAAGTACTCTTATGGGAAACTTGTCACTCCATACATGGTGCTTAGTGGGAGTTGAGCGGAACTTCATTCACAAGTTGTTTTTAAAAAAGAAGTTTAATAGTACGCTCCTTCCAATGAGGACTCAACCATCTCACGAGTTGATGATGATTCGAGAAACTCATGGAATATATGAAGAGTCAAGAACTTGTTCAACAAATCGTTGTGGAAGTAGTTCTTGAACCTCAAGTACCAATCCTACAAAAGATCAACGAGAGTTGAGTGCCTAAGCCGTTTGGTGCATTGGCTTCACGACATTCTCAAACTTAGCATATGAGAATCCGTTGATAAACAAGGAAGCGATGGAACGATCCGATTCCACATATATGGTTTGAATTCTATGATCTTTAAATAAAATCCATGTATAACAACAAGGTATAGACCTTGGTTGATGTTCATGAAGGAGCAATCCATCAAGAACGTTTTAGATCTTCAAAAGGAAAGATCGACATGGATAACAAATCGACTATGTACAAAGCGCGGCTTCTCGCTTGTAGCTATGTCTAAGTCGATGACTAGTTGACTACGTACAAAGCACAACCTCTTGCTTGTGGCTATGTAAAAGTCAATAAAGATCATTCTAGCAATAGTTGTATTTCATATATATTGATATATGAAAAAACACATAAAACCGCCTTCTTCGTATGAATGAAGGATGATGTTATGCATTTGACACAAATCGAGGTTTTATGTATTGCTAAAAACATACGCATGCTTCAAGGATCCATAAATGGATTAAAGCAAGTGTTGTGGAGATTGGAATAAAAGTTTTGACAAGGAAGTCAAGGAGTTGAACTTCGTCAAAAGTATCTTGTATAAACAAGATATTCAGTGGGAGCATAATTGTATTACCTGTATTGTTCAAGATAACAATTCATTAAATTGGGAATAACATTAACATTAAGAAAATGAATATTGTCGAGATCTCTTTGGAGAATGCTTTCTCAAATGAGAACTTGGGCGAAATCACCTAATCCTAGGAAACAAAATCTATAAAGATAGATTATGATGGATGTTAGGTTTGAGCAAATATGCATATATTGACGAAGTGTTCTAGAAACACGAAAGTTACACTCCAAGAAAGGATGTCTAACTATACGTCACATGGCATGACTTGAGTGTTTTAACTCGGTCTATTGCAACTCGATTCGAGAAAGTGCATGAAATAGTTCAAGCATTCCTTCATTATGAGTTTCATTGTGTACGCCATATTTATGCATATGCCCCAATGTGTAGTATCCAAAAGATATGACAAACAGTTGTCGAATGGATACAAGAGAGACACATTAGGACGATAGTCATGGATATCCTCGAGTACCTTATGAGAAAGAGTGATATAATGTTTCATCTCTTAAAAGGAGCTCGTGTAAGTTAATTACACTAATGCTAGTTTTTCGAAAGATTGATATAATCACAGTTGAACTACGTATTTTGCTAAAAGGTGGTGTTGTAAATTTAGAAGGTGTTCTAAATGGAATATTACAACCGTTTCCGTCACCAAAGCAAAATACATAGCAACTTGTGAAGCAATAAAAGAAGTTTATTTCGGATCGATTTCTTAGTTGAGCTATTATGGTTCTAAGCATCTCGAACCATAACTTACTCCTAAGAGCCCAATGTTACATTGGAGATTCAAATATGATCTATAACGATATCACTTGATATCATATGATGGTGATCAAGAATATATATAGGAGTATATATATATATAGTCAAACAATTTTTGGATAGGTTCGCGAACACAGCGAACACTCTAGCACGACCTCTACCTTGAGCAGTATACGAGATGCAGTTATGCATCCATACGTGGTGGACGTATGAGTAACTAGCTATAAGCGTATTATTTATTTTGAGGTCCGAGACATGTATATATGTAGATATATGACATTGTTCTCAATTCTTCGTTGGCTAGAAGTCACTACTGATTGACTCTAGGCCAAGTGGGAGATTGTTAGAGTTATGTCATAGAAGTCAATAATTTAATGACTTAATTATTAGTTTATGTTTTGGATGAGATTTTATCATCTGTTCCTAGGTTTATTATTGACAGATCATTCAGGTTGAGGATCTGAATTGTAGATCTCTGTTGATCATTCTTTAGAATGACAATAATAAATCTAAACGGTCCATAATCTTGATAATTAACAAGGAACATTAATTATCATAAAAGATTAGTATGCAAGTTAAGTGATGATTAAGTTCTACTAATCATAGGTAAAGAGTTACCAACTTAGTTGCATATGTGTATGTTATAGAACATAGCACAGGACTTGACCCATCGAAATAAACATATGGATTGTGTTATGTGTCATTGTTTATTTCGTTGTGATTTTGGTTCTAAGTTTGAGATGTTTATCTTTTCCACATGAGGATAGGTTCAATAAATACTGTCTACCGCTGATTCCCGATAAGGGCTGCTATACGGACTTTATTTATGTTCTCTTGAATTGTGCGGGGAAAAGTTAATCATCAAGAAAACCGTATGTCCCTCATTAATTCACTTAGTGAGTGACGATATCTGTTTGGGCCCCTTGATGGAGATAGATTGTTTGCATGCAACTTTATACAATTATCTCTAGATCAAGAAACGTATAATCTGCAAGAATGACACATTCCTATCTTGGATTATACGATGATATCGTGCGACATAAGAATCAAAATAGAGAAATATATTTATTCTCTTATGCAGGATTGAAATATTGTAGCTGTACACTATTTATGCGAATTGGGAATCATAACGTGTTGCTAGATACCGCTTATGATTATTGGAATTAAATAACGATTTAATTCCATGTCCAACATAGCATAAATCCTCAAAGGGTCACACAAATAGGACTTTGACCATACGTGCATTATTTATTTATTTGCAATAGTGAGTATTGCAAAATATGATAAGTTGATTAATTAATTAAATAACGTTGTGGACCGTTATAATTAATTAAGTCAAATGGATCATATAGAAATAAATTAATGAACATGCTAATCCTAAATTGATTATCAAGATATTGATAATTAATTTTATTCATCACACTTTAATTTAATTAAGTGAATTAAATTAAAGTATAGGCTTTTAATTTAATAGTCTATTTGAGCCTAAATTGAATGCAACTTGAAAGGCCTATTAAATAATTGATTTAATATATGGCCTAAGTGAGATTAAATAAATAAGTGGGGTGGCCTTTTTGGCCCAACTTAATGGCCGGCCATATAGGGGTAAAAAGGGAAAATGGAAAAGGTTGGTGGAGAGTGGTCTATATAAGGACCACTTGAAGAAGCAAAACCTAACCTTCTCACCTTGCCTCCCTCTTCTCCCTAGCCGCCACCACCTTCTTGGGCAGAATTTTGATTCTCCCATGAAGGTCTCTCTCTCTCTTGCATTCCCATAGGTCTCATGTGTTGAGAATAGCTATTCCAAAAGGTTAATTGCTAGAATTACTTGAAGAATGGTGAAATGGATTAGCTATCTCCCTTCTCTTGCTAGCACAAGAATTGGGACATGGCCAAATTCCTTGGTGGACTCGAGGGCGCCATGGAGGAGGCGAAGGAGAGCACCCCATCGATTCCCATGCCGTAGGATCGAGCCCCGCGAATACGATTTCGCGGGAGGTATCGATTTCCCCTTTTTCTCGTGTGTTTGAATAGCTTGTGTACTAGATCTTGTGTGTGCTATGTTTGCTTGGTTAATTAATTGGTAATTAGCATAAAAATGAAAATTAGCACACTTTCTAATAGAGTAAACTCTCTAACTTATTTCGAAATTAAATGTCACAAAAAACTTTTCAGTTGAGTTTCAAATCTAAGATCTCTGTTGAAGAAGCGTTGCTCTTTATCATTCTAGCAAGAGCTTATTTTCATTTTTCTGTGTCGTTGTCTTGTTGCTACTTAATTTATCCTTCATACTATAGACACATGCATGCTGCAATTCAGAAACTTTGTTGAGCCTAACGTATTTCAATTTTCAAAGTGAGAGATGCTCCTCAAGAAATTGGCGCTAAGTTAATCTTAAAAAAAAAGCTAGAAATTTGTATATATCGACATGGCTATCGTTCAACATACAATATAGCAGGTTAATTTGTGATTTATGTTTTTAGAATCAGTATTTATTACAAAAAAATAAATAAAAAAGGTTTCCGGTTCAAATAAAAATCATTGTAGATGCTTAGTGAATTTGAACATCAAAGTACTCTAGACACTTCTCTTTTTTTTTGAAGATCGGATAGGTCAAACCCTCTAACTTATACTATTTCGAAATTATAAATGTCACAAATGTTTTGTAATATTCCATTTTATTTAATAAAATTTGCTGCTGTGGTATTTTGCCACCCGACCTTCAAAAAAATATATCACAAATGATGTCAGTCGGGTTTCGAACCCATGGATTTCAATGAAGGTGAGTTGCTCTTTACCCGCTATACTAACAGGGAGGAGACTTATTTTAAGAGACATCTCATCGTCAACGACAAATGGTCCCCAATTCAATTAGTTCCCTGTTTGTTGACACGTGCGAAATAGTATACAGCCTACCTTGTCAAAAAGAAATAAAAAGTTCAAAACACTAAATAATCTATCAGAAAAGGAGAAATGTGAATTATCACCAAAAGAATGTAACGAAAGCATTTACCAAAGACATCCTCGCAGCCGAAAATTTTTTCCTCAAAACGTAAATCGAAGAAAAATATCTTAGGCTCCGTTTGGATAGGTGTGAAAAGAAGAGAAAAAAAGAAGAAGTATTGGGAAGTGTATAATTTTGTGAAGAGTTTAGATTGTTTATAATTTATTTTTTCCCTTCTTCCTTCTTCCTACTTTTTTCTCAACACATCCAAATGGTGCCTTAAAAAACAACTAATTTTTTTCCCTTCTTAAATTTACATTTATGTCTGTGAAAACAATGTAGTTCACTATACAAGATGAATGAAAAATATTTTTATATACATGATAAGGAGCCCATGCTAAGACTCTAATATGGTCCCGGGTTTAGCCATGTTGTACCAACTGAGATTTCAAAGGACACCCATGTGCAGCACAAAATTCCCATAATTTTAATTTAAGTAACATGTGTCATGACTCTCATGAGACCTTCCTACCCAATTTAATGCAAATGTACCAGAAATATTAATCCATTTATACTACATACGAGCACTTAACAAATCCACCATTCCACAAATAATCGTCCCGTATGTTTGGCTGCACACTGCACGACAAATAGGCAACAGAAAACTACAAAATGGCATAGATACGTACATCACTTAGCAATTATTGCATTTATAATATCACTGATATGTACATACTGGTTTGTTATTACCAACTAAAAGGCAGTTCCCTTTTTCATTTTTTAAAATCTTATAACATGGTACGAACGGATTATTAATATGCTCCTCTACAGTATAAATTAACTACGATAGAAGTTTCCCTCAAATTCAAAACAAGATTTGAGATTATTAATTGGAATACTAAGAAAATATAAACAGAATTGCTACAGCAAAGTCTGGTAACACCCATGCCTCATATTAAATAGACAAGAGACGTCACTATTTTACTACCACATAACAAGCATTCCATGTACATATACATATTAATCACAGCTTCAAATACACTTGCTAATATCATCTAGGTTCATCGTAGGACATGTCATAAATGTTGCTTCTCTGTACCTCTTCAGGGGGAATGAAGGAATCAATAGAGAGTCCAGGCACGTTGAAAACCACATCATCAATGGACCACACCTCTTCCATTTGTGTCAAGACCCTGTTCGCCTTGACCCCAAATCCAAACCGAACCAGACTAACTGTAGACCGACCTGAATGTGCAATTGCAACACCATCCACCATTCTATAGTCCTCAATTGAAGATGAAATTGTTGTTTCCCAATACATGGCCTCTGCACCCGGCGACTGGATCCGTGTCAGTTGCGTATCCTCTAGTCTGACAAGTAGGCCGCTACGTTGGCTAAAAAAACCAAACATGTTGTGCTTGATAACCTCGGCTGTGCTGTCGCCCCAATTTGAGAGTGTTGAATTGTCGACGTCTAGTTTTAGAACAAAGCAGTCTTCTTCTCCGATAAATTTCTCTCCCATGTGTTGCGCGGGTGCAAAGACCGCAGCGATGCATACAGGGTCTAAGCCCTGGAAGATCAAAAGTGGTTAATAATATATTTAGAGCAATCATAGCCTATAGATATAGATTGACAGATTTCCATTAGAGCTCTGTATTGAATTTACTAATCAAATAATGATGCATGAGCCATGCACATTGATCATTGAATGACAGTATTATTTATTTCGTGCAATGATTGTACCGAGTAACAGGAATTTGACAGAAAATAATTTGATAAAGCAAATGAAACATTGAAAATGGTACTTTTTTGGTTCCGAGATAATATTTTCTTCCTCGGATAAGAATCTAAAGCAATTTGATCACACCAGTGGTCCTCTCTCGTTTTTAATCTCAAATGGATGTGTTATTAATTTGAATCTAACAACTTAGAACAATACATATGCCATTATCTCAACACAAAAGACTCCAAGTTGGGTTAAAGTTATATTTGTCAAGAATCTCATCAGTGAAACCTCTGCACAGTCAACTTAGGAAAGCAATGACAGACAAATTAGATTTTTTTTTTCTTATTTGACATAAATTTGAATTAGCTACCAATTCGAAAGATTCTCTTCTTCAAATAAACAAAAAATTTTCAAAAGATTCCATGAAAAATCCACGTTTACCGGACAATACAATGAACTATACTCTTAAGTCTATTTGTGTAGCAACTCATTGCGCTGGACCCGCACAATTCAACTAAGCAAAAAGCCAAAAACTTTTCGAAATAAGCTCTAAAAAATTAATTGCTTAAACATCCTAGGCAAAGTATCTTTCAAAGAGTAATCCTTGAAAAGTGTATGTGTATGTATGTTTCCTCGACAATTTCTCAATTCAATTTTGATGTGATCTTACAAAACTTCCGTTATATTAGTGACACGTGGATCAAGGTATTGGCAAACACTCTTGGGCACTGTGATAGCGCCATAGAAGATCACAACTCGTCAGCAATGCCGTCATCTTTTAAACTTAAGAATCCAAAACCTAATTAACCTCTTGACCATTGCTTACAAGGTGTAATTAGACCAGAATGTCAGAGCACATGCCTACGTTACTTTTTTCACGCAAAAAGGATCTTTCAAAGCTCCAAAAAGAAAGCACATCCAAGAAAGCTAATAAAGCAACAAAGACCCAAAGTTGGAATGGAAACGAACGTGTGAAACCAAAAATATGACAACAAACATCAAGTGTGAACTGTGAACCGATCAGGAGGATACAAAAAGGTGTCAAAACACGAATTCTATTTCCTCTAAAAAGTAAAAAGAAAAAAGAGAAATTGAGTGATTTGCAGAATTGCAGCTTTCTATTATTATTTGTTTAGGAAGTCAACAAATAATTGTTATTTTTTTTCCTTAGCGGCGCTATAAATGTTGTATACATGATTATATCAAAAGAAAAAAAAATTTACTGATATTTAAATTTGCAGAAAACATCTAAATTATCGTTATGTATATTATACTAGTGTAGCAAATAGTAATGAACAAATTCTTGATCGAAGATATGATAGTGACTTGCCTGAAGTGTGCGTCGGAGAGGGCGGACCCCACCACGGGCAGCATGGGCCCCGACCCAAGGTGTCCTTCGCCATGCCACATGCCCATCACTGCCGGCCATAATCTTGTGTCCCGAGACTGCCATCTCGACCAGCCACATGTTGGGCATTAGCTGCCACACGACAAAGCATCCGGCATGACGCCTTTCTGCAGTCCGGTTTCCAGGTCCCCACATTGCCAATTGCACTCGACCAGCTGCATACATGCTCTTCACTCCCCCTTCTATTTTCGCACATCCGGTTGTCGCTCTGAATTGCTGAATTATATACTGAGCCGTTGAGGCCACCTAGATAAAGTATAGTAAGGCATCAATTATAAACAGCAGCATTTGCATTTAAATTTTAATTCTTAAGCAATTAAGGTTATTCATACTAAGTAACCACCAAAGTTTTTAGCCAATTACAACTCAAAATATTATAATCATAAGAATGATGGGAGTAGTAAATTCTAAATAATCAAACCAAATAACATTTAATGTAAGTAAACGTATACATACATTGCGAGGTGGCGAAGGAAGCACTGGGACAGGAGAGAGGGGGCAACCGACGACACTTAACAAAATGCGAAGATCGGACTTGTTGTGTGAAATGAGATGGTTTGTGATCCATGCCCTGAAAGAATGAGTTCTTTTTGAGAGATTTTTAATGGATTTGGGATCGGCTTCACTTATAGGCTCCTCTGAAAGGGGAGCTAGAGGGGCCATGAAATGAGAAGGGGAGAGAGATAGGAGGAGGGGGTGGTGAAAGAGTGAAAGAACTGTTTGTTATAAGAATGTTCTGAGTTGATCGTTGGGTGGTGATTTGGGGTCTTTTACAGTTCTAATGGCCTTTGTTTATGATTCTGTTATGGGTGTTTTTATATTCTTACACTTTTGGTTTGGAGGCTTTATAATGTGTGCGTCTATGTTAGAAAGTATGGTGAGGATTTTAACATAGGATTCTTTTGCAATGCACACCATCATTTTACTGCAATTGCATTAATATCCCTGACTGGTTCTTTGCATTATACCATTATTAGCAACTCTTTCCTAATAAAATCAGGATTTGTCAGCGTAATGGGTAAGTAACATACCCAATTTTTTCACATTAAATTTAAAAAGGAAACTGTCATTATCATAGGTTTTATATGTGTGAACTTGTGAAGCTAAAATAAATTATTTTATAATCTTTGATCACTTGATGGTTAATGCATTTTCGCACAAGATTTTTAATAGAGCCAAAAATTTACCAAAATTAATAAACTTAAATGATGTTCTGCAAATGCTTATAACCGTCTGCAGTACAGACAAAATATATGTTAAAACATAAAATAAATCGAAAAAGGAGGTCAATTTTCTCTTAGGGTATGGTGGAGACATGGAGTGGTAGATACGGAGGGGGCTTTTAAGGAAGGCAAAGGCGATTTGGAGGTATGGTATGGTATGGTAGGAAGGAGGTCTAAATCTAGCACTAGTGGGATGGCAGTTCCGCAGTTGTGTTTCTGATGTGTCAGGGTACAAGTGTGATGTTGTCTTGTCTCCACTTCCTATTTCATTTGTTTTGTTTTCTTGTTATATTTTTTGATGCTTTAGTGGGAAATTAGTGTTGGTTTTTGAGCACCTATCACTTGTTTCATCCGAGGTGTCAGTTGGATTCGATCAGCCGCAAACATGGTTTAGGTGAGACATTATATGTAATGTAATATGTTGCATCACTATCCGTATTATTATTTTTACTTTAGAGTTCATGTTGCGTTTAATCCTGGTTTATCTCAAACTGATAATGATGACAAGGTGGGAAAACATTTTCATGTCATTGACAAGACAATGACTAAATTTTTTTTTTTAAAAAAAAAATCTATATTGGAAAGTTTATAAAATATGCTACAGTAAATAATTTATCATGGATACAGACATGACCAGTAGGTACGGTAATATTTTTTTAATAAACTTAAATTTTGATATGGATGTATCATGTACGTCCAATACGGACTATAATTTATTGATGAAAAGCAGTAGTCGGTCAGTAGCTTGGCTTTTTTTATATTTTATTTCCCTTAAGCCAAAATTCAAAAGAAAAGGAGAAAACCTTCATCACTGTTTCGAATGTCATTTTATATCACAATTTAAAAAGGACATGTCAGTTACGTCAGAAAGGTGACAGAGGCCACTCAAAGGGGATAACTATTAACTAAAGATGATACAGGCCACTTATTGGACAAAATTGTTGAGATAAACTATATTGTCTGTGTGTGAGAAACATGACAAGAATTTGGTGAGAAGCAAGAGGGAATTGGATGAAATAAGCAAGGAAAATGACGTGGAGTTGTCTCTTTTAAGGCAAAGAGTAAAATTTAAGAGACAAAAAGGCTTCAATGTAAGCTTGCAATTTCTCTGGTGGTTAAGCTTCTGTCAAATTCTTCTTCCAGAAGTTGGGTATAAAGCAAACTCATACCTGCCGACTTTGATGATGTGCTTAATCCAGGATTAGCATCTAATAAAACTACTCAACTGATGAGGCGAAGCAGTAGGCTTTGCAAGTTGTAAGGTTTTAAAGATGAGTTCAAGACTTCAAGCAAGCAAGTTATATGGAGGCTCAACAGAAATAATGGGCCTAATTTGAGCTTCATGGGCCTTGCCTAATTGCTGGTTTTATAAGATCAATCAAGCCTAAAACAGTCTTAAACTTGAATAGGCTCAATGATTAGAGTTACCCAGTTGGGCCGGGGTATTGGATTGACATTGATCATTATTTTCTTTGTTTTGCCATTGACGCTAGCTAGTCGCCAGTCGCTAGGGAAGTCATTTCTGGATTGGCTGATCGTAATTCGTAAATGCTTTGCTACGTAAATGCCAGGCTATTACCATGACGGGGCGGACAGAAGCTATGAAATTGAAGAGTGTTTTTTTTTTTTCCTTTCTTTTGGTTTTTAATTACATGCACTTTGAAGTTCTTTCTAGTGTAATTGCCTTTTAGCTCCCATATAGTTGACTTGTTTTAGTTTGATTTGTTGGAATAGTGGTTTCGTATGATTTGTATCCAGTATCCCCTTCTATATATGTCGCATGAGTAACATTTTATGAAATCTGACTATTTTTAAGTCACTATATTTTTATCCGTATTGTTTTATTCTTTGAATGGGGGTTAAGCATGCATAGAATTATTTACTGAAAGAACTATTTCTTTTCAACGATTGAAACCAGCACCGGTTTAAAATGCTAGTTAAAGTTTGCTAAATTAAAAGGAGTCATCAGAGTTTGGTGTATAAATTGGCTTAGCATTGCTTTGCTAAGATGATCGATAGTGACCACTTACTGCCACTATGCACTAATTCTTTGATGGGAGTTGTAGTTGTTTTTGTTTTTGTTTTTTATTGTTATTCTTTATGTAATGTAGGCTCCGTTTGGATGACTTTTTTCTGGAATAAAGAATAACCACTTTTTACTAATAAATTTATTTCTAACCATCCAAACTCTTCACAAAAGTTACACACTTCCCAATAAATTTACCCCTTCCCAATAAATTTCTTCCATTTTTCCTTCTTCCTATCTTATTCTCAACGCATCCAAACGGAGCCGTATATATATTTGTACCGGTTGGTATTTTTTCATTCTCTAATTCAAATATTAGAATTATATATTGTGTTATTACATATAGCTTTGATGATTGTCCGGAACTCTTTTTTCCTTGCCATTTGTAATCTATCCTCGTCTTCAGCCATTTTGAACCGAGTATGGGTTACAAATGTTTTTGAATCAGCTTAATGCAGGGATGCACAGATGTCATGTTCAGGAATAAGTAATAAAGGGATCTTAGGCCAATAAAGAGAGAATCCAATAATAATTTAGAAATAAATTCCCAACCAAACTGTGTTTCCAACCACCTTTGGATCTTGTCGCCCGCCTCCAACAGGCAAGACTATCCATCCATACCCTGTAGTCTTGTAGAAGAATCCCAGTTTTACTATGCTTCTCTGAAAATGCAGCAGGAATAAAAAAATTGAAAATCTCAATTTTGACTCTTACATTGTGCCAATTGATGGAGCAGTTGTTAGATTCATGAACTCAGTACAACGTGTGAACACAATTTAGAATACCATCATAAAATACTATCATTTACTTTTCAATAAATGCAGTCGTTGCTTATTACACATTTTTTTCCAGATTTTTCAGATTTCGAAATCATACATAATTATGATTGACATTACATAATGAAATCAATATATTATAACTTTCAAATAATTAATAATACAAATCATTATTTATACCAAGTTTTCATAAATAATATAAAATTGTTACCAAAAGTAGTAAAAAGAAGAGCAAGTTTATAAAGAGGAAGAAAAAATAAATTTAGATTTCACTATATAAAATTTCTATTTAAACAATCGAGCATAGAAAAAACTATATTATATATAATAGCGGGCTACTTATAAAACGTTGATTCTTCTAATAATTCTCATAAGTCAATAGAGAAATTGTATATATCATAAAATACCATAAAAACGATTACAAGTCAGTCGCTTTGAAGTAATTTGTAAACTGCGATTGTTATATACTAAATGAAAAAAAAAACTCATGTCTTAATTAAAAACTTCAACAGTAATTGAAAAAAGGAATCCAAATTCTAATACTACACAGATTCGACGATGTAGTATTGCATAATAATAATTTGAATAAATTGTACACTGTACTGTCTGTACAAGCCATCCCCTGGTTGGAGACTGCACAGGGAGTGGAACTCGTGGGCACTAAAATATGCAACAAATCCAAATTGTGTCCCAAAGTCAAAAAACAGAGAGAAAAGGAGAATTTCAAATTGCATGCGCGGTTTCTAGACAAACGCGTACTGGGTTCGTATTAGAAAACTAAAGAGTGAAGCTGGTTGGCTGTGCTTGTGCCTGCCTGGTTGGTTTTGAGACTTGAGGAAGTGTGAGAGGTCTCATGCGCTACAATCCAACTCAAGTGTACCAAATTACATTTTATTAGGTCCTTGTCTATTTAATGGGCTTATTCTCCTTCCAAATAAATAAACTTGCAAATGCTCTTCATTAAATTAAGATTTTCAAAGAAATTTTAGCTCAAGACCAATTTATTTAATTAGGGCTCCGTTTGGATGCGTTGAGAATAAGGTAGGAAGAAGGAAGAAGGGAAGAAATTTATTGGGAAGTGTGTAACTTTTGTGAAGAGTTTGGATGGTTAGAAATAGATTTATTAGTAAAAAGTAGTTATTCCTTATTCCTTATTCCGGAAAGAAGCCATCCAAACGGAGCCTAGAATTTCGATCAGGTCACTTTGATTCAAAATCATTCGATCAACTCATTTGTATTTATCTGAAAATAGCTCTATATGTAATTATGTTCTTTAATTTAAGTATACATAGTGCTTAATATAATGAAATATTAAATTTATTTAAAGAATTATAATTTAAAATCAACGAAATACCAGTAGAAAATAAATATATCCAGAAAATAATGAAATTAAATTAATTCAAACTATTTAAAATCTAATTTTTATAATTAAGCCCGTGTGAAATTTGATTTCAATTTATGTTTAAATTAGCTTGAACTCGATAACTCACTTGAAATTCAGCTCAAATCCGATATAGGTTAATTTATAGGTCGAACTTGATTTGTTCACAAACAAACCTCACTAAAACATAAGTACATAGAAATTGTTTGGACTAAATTAGGGATTAATAACAGAGAAAGAGACTCGTGCGAATTAATAAATTGCAAGAACAGCTGGTCCATTGTCAGAATCCAAGCTGGATGCTCCCACTGCCACACCTCATCGGTCTCTTCGGTGCTTTGATAATTGCATTTTGTCACTTTGTCAGTACGTAGTTGTATTATCAAAATATGCGTTAACAACCTAAAAGGTGATTTATTTGGAGTTGACAATTTGACAAGTAATATCCAATCTCCGTTTCTCCATTCACACCTCCGACCTTTTATTTTGCTGGTAGGTAAAGTGCAAGTGGGCACAAAAAGAGAAATAAATATTTTAGGTCAAACTTGGAAGGATGCGATTATCATTGGTTGTCAACTCGGAATGAAATGAAAAGTGCAATTAAAGCTTACATTCATGCATGTTTTTAGGAACAAGAGTAGGATTCAGTTTTATAATTAAGTCATCCTATATTAGCTATGCCAATTGTTTGATCAATTGAATACGTACATATATAGGTTCATGGCACGCGGCTATGTACAATATTTTATTATAATTAAGTGCAAGGTCATCGTTATTTTTTTATTCCAAAAAAGTTTGAGGTCATCGCGAGGTGAATAAGAAGAAATAAAAATAAATAAACAGTTGTTTGGCAGCTAGTCCATGTGGAACAAAAACGCAATTTCAATCCTATAGGAGTTCCATCGAGCAGGAAAAAAAAACAAAAAAAACAAAAACAAAAACAAAAACAATCAAAGGAAAAAGAATGTAACTTCAACCTAGACTTTTTTTTATGACGTCTTTTGTCCTGCGAACTAAAGTCTAAATTTCTAGCCAAACAAATTCTTTGACTATATGACTTTTTTAAAGATAATATTTAGCATAATAATAATTTTTATCATATTTAAGGTAATAATTTATACGTAATCAATATTATATAGTAGCTTGTGATGTGCAATTTTTGTACAAAATTGTGAGTTGTTGAGCACATCAAGCCATCAACCAATGAAACGACAACAAAATTCTTATAGTAGTCGTGGCATAGGTAACGAGAAAGACTAAATATTTTTTTAGTTCATATTTCAAAATATACTACTGATTGGTACGCTCTTAATTACCAGTAAATTATAACTGACAGCTCTGCGGAGCGTGTTACATACTTGCATGTGATTTTGGTGTAGAGAAGTTGAAACCTAGTGGCTACTATGTGTAATATATCACTATATATCTTCGTGTAATTAGAGAGCTGATCTGTTTGAAATTAAACAATTAATAAACCTAGTGATTTTTTTTCTTTGGGCTTGACATACTTTGAGCTAGCCTTAATTAAGGTTTAAATACTGCTATAAGTTCGTAGATTTTTTTTTTATATATTTTTTGGATCTTAAAACTAATAGCTAGTCTAATTTTAATTTAATTGTGTCCGGACTTGTTCAAGTTTCAACTATTTAATTAGGCTGAAAATGTAATTTTTGTGTCAAAGTTTTAACAGCTCATTATTGTGCGGATGTTTGTTGGGTGCTCTGTATATGCGATAATGCGACCGGCTTAACACCATAATAATGTAATTTTCAATCAGTTCTGCTTTAATTCTGCAATACAATATCAAATAAAATAAACGAAATATATTTCATTATAGCAATACTCTAATATTTTATTAAAAATAGTTTTGTTTGGTAATTGATGAATTTTACAAACAATACTCAATTTCGACTTTAAATATTCACTAAGTGCATGCTTTTCCTTTTACAAAACTTATCAACATTATGCTTTAATCGCCAAAATTCAAACTATATCGTCTCTAAATCCGAATTTAATTATATATGCTTGAAATTTTGAATTGAATTAGATATGAGAACTTAGAATAGAGTGGTCACAATTGTTTGTGATTTTATTTGATTGTCCACATTATGCTTTAATCGCCAAAATTCAAACTATATCGTCTCTAAATCCGAATTTAATTATATATGCTTGAAATTTTGAATTGAATTAGATATGAGAACTTAGAATAGAGTGGTCACAATTGTTTGTGATTTTATTTGATTGTCCACATTGTTCTTGAACCATCTTAAAATTCTTAAGGCTCCGTTTGGATGGTTAAAGAATAAGGAAGAAATAAGGAATTAGAGAAGAAAATATTATTATTATTTTGGGAAGTGTTTAACTTTGGAAAGAGTGGAAGACGTTATTCCGGGAATAAGAAATATTGTTTGGATGGTGTGTTAGGAATAAGCAATTTGATATTAATTTAAATAAATTATTAAAAATTATTATTTTAATATTAAATAAAGTACTAATTAAAGAGCGCATAAAATTTCATTTAGTTATTAGTATTTATCTGTTTTTGTTGAAATTATGTATATATAATTGTAGGAAGATGTTATTTTCAGAAATAAACTATTCCTAGGAAAAAAATATTCTTCTCCTTATTCCTAACTTGTTTGGATACCTAGGAAGAAAATATTCTTGAAGAAGCTATTCTTCCTATTCCTTTCCCATCCAAACGGAGCCAAATGAATAGATGTGCTATATATCATTTGACCTTTTATAAGTTAAAATTTAAGGAGGTATTTAGTAAAATGAACCATGTAATGATAATTGTATGATGCACCTCGGTAAAATCTCACTACAAGAAAGGGTAGTCTTTAGCAAGATCCAATTTCCTTTCAATAGATTGTTAAAAGTATAGCAATTTTTTTTGAGGTAGACTAAAATCAGTCACGACTGACGGATGGATCCGTCAGTCGCGATTATATTTCAATGTATTTTTCATATCGAAATCTCATTAGAGACCAAATTTTACATTTTTTTGAATTGTTTTACTATTTTCTTGAGATTTTTAAAAATCATTATTATTGAAGGGTTCAAAATTGTTTAGATTAAGACTTTTGTAAATTACCAAAAAAATACTAAACAGTTTCTGAAAAATGTAAAATTTGGTCTCCAACGAGATTTCAATATGAAGTAACGGTTCGAATCGATTGTTAGATTCTCGAAAATTGAAATTTGCGACCTTAATCTATAATATCTAATATAGCAATGTGCTATTCATAGATTTTAGTCTACATCATTTTCTTTTGATAGACTTACCTTAATCTATAATATCTAATATAGCAATGTGCTATTCATAGATTTTTCTCGCGTGTTGATACAACTTAAAAAAATATATATATCTAACAAATTGGTAATATTATCTAGTCATATCTTCAATATTTTTCAAAAATATAACTACACCAAAATTTGCCTAGCGAGAAAATCTTATAATATATCTAACTATAAGAGTATGTGAAAAGTCTAGTAAAAAAAATCTTTGTGAAAACAAACTTTCGTGTAGTGTCCGTTGATATTTTCAATAATCTACCTGATTAAGTTAGTATATACTCAGCATTGTTGAAACCTTGAATTTGATGGATGCATAATCCATTCTTTAACCTATTTAAAAGATCTCCATATCATTTTGTATCCTATTTAGGTGAAGATAAAATATATATAATACATTAACTAATACAGTGATATCAGTGGAACAACCTGTCTTTGCATAACTTCATATAATTAACGTATCTGCATCTGAGAAGCGTGCAACTTCATACGTATTAAATCCAGAACAAAAGAGTTATCCAAATTTCAAAGATAAATAAATATATAAATAAGACAAAAAGGAAGAAATATTATGGCTGTAGATCCCAATCAATAACTCGCTGGATATACAAAGAACAGAGTGTCAGTCATCTGATCCGAACTTTTTAAAAAAATAATAATAAAAATAAATCTAATTTTATATGGAGGATTTAATTTGAATTTGAATTTGTGGGTTCGGTTCGGACTTGAAATTCAGTGGGATTATACTGACAGGTGGGTCCCACCAAAGATTCGTAACATGCACTGTGTATAGTCAGCAATAAGGTCCTGTTTGTTTGTGTAAAGTTGCGTAACTTAAGTTATACGTTTTTTAGTCACCAAACATCTTTTACATAAGATATCTTAAGGATACATAACTTATGCAACTTAAATAGGTTGCATAAGTTATGCATGGTCCCCTTTAATTTTTTTTCCAACAATACCCCTTAAAAATAATTAATAATAATTAACAAATAATTAATAATACATAATAAATAATAATATTTAATAAGTAACGATAACTATTAAAAAATCATAAATAATAGTAAATATTAATTATTATAATTAATAATTAATAATACTTTTACAAGCAATATTAATTATTAATAATAATGATTTAATAATAATAATTATTATTATTTAATTAAAATTAATTAATAAATAATGTTTTATTATTATTAAATAATTAATAATATTTCATAATAATAAAATAATTTCTTATTATCATTAATAATTAATAATTAACAAATAATTAGTATTAATTAATAAATAATAATATTTAATAAGCAACAATAATTATTAAAAATCATAATTAATAATAAAGAATAATTATTATAATTAATAATAATTAACAAGTAATATTAATTATTAATAATAATGATTTAAGAATAATAATTAATTAAAGGCATGAATATAAGGGCATTTTAGTCTTTTGACATGAATATATGTATGCATTAAGTTAGTCATCCTTACTACACAACCAAACATCTATTACATAACACTACATAAATACTTAGACATCCTTAACTTATGTAACGCCTTACTACACAAACAAACGTCCCTAAATACATAATATAATTAGTACATCCCTACTGGATTTTGTGTTAAATAATGATTAGGACTTGACGGGCAAACCGCCTGCTGCCACGTGTATGTACTACAAAGTACGAGCATGCAGTTGCCGCGTATTCTTAACTTTGTTACTAAGTGCCAGTGCGGCAGTGCCGGAGACAGTATAGCGATTCTAAAAAATTTTATAAGAAAGGGCAATTTCAAAAATTATAATTTTATAGTGATTCTAATTTTTTTTTGAAGAATTAATTCTAAAATTTATACTAAATAACTCAGATTTTACCATTTGAGTAAAATACTTAGAGCTTAGTAGTTCAGGTGGTAAGAAAACTTAGCTCTCTTCTAAGATGTCTAAGATTTTAGCTCGTATGCTTGCGATAGGCTTGACGAGCCAGCGTAAAAACTCAGCCATATATACAAGAAATGACTAGGATCGGGTATCATTTCTAGCTTACTCCAATTTGTTTGGGATAAAAGGCTTAGATTTTAGATTTAGAGGCTCGTTTGGACGGGTTAAAAATAAGGAAGAACTATTTCAGACGGAAAATTTAGGAAGAGTGTTATCCGGAAAGAGTGGAAAGAGTGCTAGTTCGAGAAGAATAAATATTATTTGGATGATGTGTTAGAAATAAGGAATGAAAATAAAATATGTGTTCAGAAGAGTACTATTTCGGAAAGAACTATCCTCATCTTATTCCTATATGTTTAGATACTTAAGGGGCCGTTTGGATCGCTTAGGAAGTTGGGGAATTTGGGGAAGTTGCAATTCCTAGGAATAAATTTATTGGGAAGTGTGTAATTTTGTGAAGAGTTTGAATTGTTTATAATAAATTTATGGTAGGAAGATGAAATTTCCCAAAATCCTATGGGACCCAAACGGCCCCTAAGGAATAACTCTTTCTTAATTTTCCGACTAGAAAGAGTTATTTCTAATCCATCCATAGTAGAGTATTAATTTTCTATTGGAAAAGGGACATAAATTTTCGGCACTATTTCAATTTAAACACAATTTTTTTTAACATATTTTAAGCACAATTTCATGTCTCGTGCTGGACTGCTGGGACAGGTCAGTGGACAGTGGTGGTCTTAAATCTCAATGGTACAGCTGCACGGAGATCCGTGCAGTACAGTTGTACGTGACCGTGATTTCAGATCCAGATTCCATGCGGCACACGAGTGCTCGTTACCTTGTAATGGGTTCCTGACAGATGAAGTCCCATTACCATATCGGTATTCTTACTCGGTACTCGGTACTGGTGCGGAGTTGTTGACTTGACCGTGTTTGGATTTTGTCTTTTCCAGGTTGCTTTTTCTGCGGATAAGTTGAAATTTGAAACAAAAATGAAAAAATAAGATTAGGAAATATTGTTGTTGCTTTTGAGTTGACTTCAATGTGGGAAGCCAACTTGAAAAGGGGTTGAAAATGGTGATAGGTCAAAAATTGATTGAACTTGTAAAAAGTGGCATTTGAAGTTAAAAAGGTTACTAAATTTTGGTGGAAAGAAAGTAAACTTGGGACGATTTTAGATGAAAGAACCAGGTCCTTGAATTGAAACAAGAGTTGACGCAACAATTTAATATGATTTCGCGTAACTAATTTTTAAAATTATAATTTTTCATATGGGAATTTCAAAAAGCTTTCCAGCTGTTAGGAATGGTTGATTCCGATAATTATTTCGTTACTCGTCTCAATCGTATGCAATAGTAACTGGGGTCATTTGGATTGCTTAGGAATAGAGGTTTCATTTGGACGGTGTGGGAATAAGAGAAATAAAAGAAGAAGTATTGAAAAGTATGTAATTTTGTGAAGAGTTTGGATTGTTTATAATATTTTTTTTTAAAAAAAGCCAAAAGGCCTGCATGCTTTACTGATGCAACCAAAGTTTTACAACAAAAGGAAAAGTCAAAACAGCGAATCACCAGAGGTGATTTAAACTGAACTAAAAAGATAAAAACCCCGACAATCACCAGAGGTGATTTTTAAGAAACAAAAGAAGCATCCCTTACAAGAGAGTACCCCACCTATTACAACAATGCTAAGGCAAAATCAAAACAAGAAAGCCACAATCAGAACCCAGGAACTAATCTCCAAGTAAATCTTCATCCTCTTCTTGAATTTCTCTTGTACCAGTAATAGGACCGGTACCCAGAGCAAGACCAGTACCATTGGTTGTGCCAGCGTTTATTATGGTGCCGAGTTCATTCCTGAAGTTGTCAGTCCTCCTTAAATTGTTCTCCAAACCTGTTCTAGTACCTGTCCACATATAGTAAAGGTTAAAGGCTGCTATACTTAGGGTATAAGGATTTTGACCATTTGTGCTATTGAAAGTTAATTTATTCCTTTCATTCCACTTAACCCAAACCCAAGCAGCAAGGAGAATTTTAAAGAAACTACTTCTTTCTTTAGTTAGATAGGAGGTGGATATCCAAAAATTGGAAATAGAAGAAAAATTTAATGGATATCCATTAGGAATACTTTCTATGAATGTATTCCAGAAAAGACTAGCATGGCTACAATGGAGGAAAAGATGGTCAACGTTTTCCTCTTGATTACAGAAATTACAGTAGTTATTACCTTGCCAGCCTTTAATTAAGAGATTATCTCTAGTTAAAACTTTGTTATGAAGAACTAACCACAAAAAGAGTTTACACTTAAGAGGGCAATTTAACTTCCAAACAGACTCTTTCCAGATGATATTGAGACCACCATTATTTAGAAAATTGTACATGGATTTAACTGTATAAGTACCAGATTTGTCCCAATTCCAAAAAAAGCTATCTTCATCATTTGAGATGCTTAGATTTCTAAGAATATCTATAGCTTTAGCTTTTTCTATTCTAAGCCTATCAGAAGACCCCTTAGTAAGTTTAAAGTTTGGATTTCCATTATTCCAGACTTGAGCAATTGTCAATTGCGTGTTTCTGGTTTTTCCAAAAAGAATAGGGAATCTGCTAGCCATATTCTCATCTTCATACCACCTTTCATTCCAGAAAGAGGTTTTCCTACCATTACCAATAACTCTATGTCCTCCTAAGTTAACTATTTGTTTAGTAAGTTGGATACTTGCCCAGAAAGGGGAGTGTGAAGAGGTGTTATTGTATTTGTACTTACTAAAAGTAATTTTTAGCCAAAGGCTATTACAAAAACTTTCCACAACCATTTTCCTAGAAGCGCAAGATTCATTTGTTTGAGGTTAAGGATACCCCAACCTCCATGAATCTTGTTTCTAGTGATTGTGTCCCAACTTACTAGGTTATAACCACCCTTATTGTTATCTTTATTACATCTACCCCACAAGAAATTCCTCCTAATCCTATCTAGAGTTGTAATTACCCAGCTAGGGGCTTTGAACATAGCTAAGTAGTACAAAGGGATTGCAGAAAGAGTGGAGTTAATTAATGTTAATCTCCCCCCCATTGATAGCATTTTACCTTTCCACATTGGTAATTTAGCTCTTACTTTATCGAGCATATTATTCCAATCTCCTTTACATGGAGCTTTCCAATGTAAAGGGAGTCCTAAGTATTTCATTGGGAGTTGTCCAATTTTGCAGCAAAGAATATCTGCATAACTATTTGCTATTTCTTCGCTGATATTTAAAGGAATTATTTCTGATTTAGCGAAGTTTATTTTTAAGCCAGAAGCACCTTCAAAGGCCTTAAGAGTCCAATGCATTTTTGCAATCATTGCATGGTCAGATTTTAAGAAAAGGAGAGTATCATCTGCATATTGCAGATGAATTAGTTTATTATTATCTGGAAGGATAAGTCCTAAACCTTGAAAGTGACCACCAGTAACTCCTTTAGCAATTAATTTCCCTAATCCTTCAGCTGCTAAGATGAAGAGATAAGGTGAAAGGGGATCGCCTTGTCTTAAACCTCTATTGCAAGTAAAGTACTTACCTACTTTACCATTGACATTTATGGTTGTCCTACCTCCTATCAAAGTGGCTCTAATCCAAGATATTCACTTAGCATTGAAGCCTCTTTGTCTTAAAGTATTAAAGAGATAGTTCCAGTTCACATAGTCAAAGGCTTTTTCAAAGTCAATTTTGAAAAGAATGCCCTTATCTTTGTTTTTATGAACTGAATGCAGCACTTCATGTGCTGCTACTACCTCGTCTAGAATGAATCTATCTTTAAGAAAAGCACTCTGTGATGGATGAATAATTTTATCAATTACTGGTGCTAATCTGTTAGCTAAGACTTTAGTAAAAATTTTAAAACTGCAATTTATAAGACTGATAGGTCTAAAGTCTTTGATTTTGGCAGTCCGAGAAGTCTTAGGAACTAGACTAATACAAGCTCTATTTAATTTAGAAAGGTTCAGATTACCATTATAAAAGTCCTTAAAGAGATCTACTAAGTCACTCTTGATAAAGTCCCAGAAGTGCTGATAGAATAAAATAGGGAGGCCATCTGGCCCTGGGGCTTTATCTGCTCCCATACTAAAGATGGCTAATTTGATTTCCTCTTCAGTAAAAAGAGCAGTTAGAGAAGAATTTTCTTCATCATTGATGATTTTTGAGTTATCCCAGATATCATCAGAGAGATGATTCCAAGTAGTTCCTTCTTTTTAGAGTAGGAAAAACTATTCCCTTATTCTTGCACCCATCCAAACGGAGTTAGAAAGAATAACTTCTTTTTAGAGATCCAAACAAGTTAGGAATAGCTTCTTCCTAAGAATAACATCTTCCAACAATTATATATCATAATTTCAACAAAATTAGCTAAATACTAATAAATAAATAAAATTTTATGTGCTCTTTAATTAATACTTTATTTTAATATTAAAATAATAATTTATTTAAATTGATATCAATTTGCTTATTCCTAACTCACCATCCAAACAATATTTTTTATTCCCGAAATAACATCTTTTCACTCTTACCAAAATTACATATTTCCCAATATTTTCTTCTAAAATCCTTCTTTCTTTCTTATTCACATACTATCCAAACGGTCCATAGATTTTACTTTTCCTCTGACTTTGATAATTTGCGGAAAGACGATTTCCAAATATTTTCTTTTCCAACAAAATTGTCTGAAGGTCGATAAGTTTGACTCCAGTAACGGCTGGAACAGGATCTGCCCATTTGTCCCGTAGCATTAGTACACGGGGGTTAAACCATAGATCCTCTCCAGTTGTGCAGAACTGGAGATCACTCGATTTAAATTACACGCGTGGTTTACTAAAACTGCAATTTATGCTGGGCTTACTGCTTGCTTCCATCACAGCAGCTCCGAATATATTGTTAAAAATAGATGGGCCGAAAATAACTTAAAATGTAATATATAAGTTTTTCCAAAACTCTTATTTTTTTTAAGAAAAACAAGGGTCAAGCCTTGCCTTTTTCTATTATAAATAAAAGGTCCAGTACAACATTAGCAAGAAGCTAATTGAAAATTTAAAAAGTAGTAGTCAAATTAAAAATAAAGCTAGCCTTTTAAAGTACATTTTATTATTTTGAGGCTATTCTCAAGCTTAAAAGTAAGAAATTCTTCTTAAAAGAAAAGTTTAAATGCAAACCAGGGTGGTTTCTCCGGTCTTCTACAATAATCATAAAATTTTCGTCATTGCTTCGTTAAAATCGATAAAATTGTTGCGAGGTCTATATCATGTCTCCAAAATCAGTCAAATAATTGGATTAAATACGTTGTTATCTAGATGAATCTAGATCTCAATTTTATAGTATTGTTATGCTATTAAGGGAACTCTTATGTCAATTTTGGTTTTTTAATGATGATGATGTCAAAATTTTTGAATGATATGCGTTGTCACTTGTCAACACTCAATAGAGCTGGGCAAGCGCCCGGAGTTGATGAGAGAGAAAATAAATTCTTCTCGAGTAATTTCTGGTGACTTTCAAATTATTAATATTCAATTTTTATCAAATTTCCATAATTATTGTCATATAACTTCTTTGTCATTACATCCCATCCTTTATCATTATTTATAACTATAATTTTTATAGCCTTATTTTTTCAATGTAAGCTCAGAAGTTATATCTTTCCTACATAATAAAACATGTTGTATTTGCTATATATATATATATATATATATATATATTATTTGAGAAAGCCTTCAATCAAAGCGCTTTGACTGGAGTCTCAGTTAAACCCCGTCAGATCTCAATTTTGAAAGTTCAAACGACCGATCCGAACCGTCAAATATGATCTCCATATTGAAATCTCCTTGCCAACCAAAATTTTCATTTTTTTGAATTTTTTAAGTATTTTTTTCGGATTTTCAAAAATCGTTAATCTAATTTGTTCTGAACCCTACAAAAATTGCTGTTTTTGAAAATTCGAAAAAAATACTTAAAAAATTCAAAAAAACGAAAATTTTGGTCGGCAAGGAGATTTCAATATGGAGATCATATTTGACGGTTCGGATCGGTCGTTTGAACTTTCAAACTTGAGAACCAACAGGGTTTAACCGAGACTCCGGTCAAAGCGCTTTGATTGAATCCATTCTCATATTATTTTGAAGATAAATTGAAGATCAAGCCACATTTGCTATTTTGCTTAAAGAGAAATGTTGCATTACTGTTCATCTAGTCCTAATATGTGGTCTACATTTACCAAACCGAGAGTTATGGTAATTTAATCCCAAATCCGTGTAATGGGAAATGCATCCGCCTTTCGTGGGAACTCCCAGATTGATATATTTATATCTTTATTTAAATAGTTTCACTTTTTCCAAAATAAACTCTTCCGGTCAAACGAAATCCGTCGCTCCAATGGGCCACGATAATCAAAAAGCAAATTGTCAACTAGCAGGTCGGGCATGGTCTCGGCTTCCCGCTTACATCTATACCCGACCCACCAATCTTGTGTTGTAAATTTGTGAATTGTAATTACTTACGAGCAGCGTTCCGCTGCGACAGTTTTTTTCGCGCCACATATTACCATAACTTCATATTTTATTAATATTTATAAATTTTAAAATCCAAACGCTCAATCTAAACCGTTGATCTTGTTCAATTTATCGAGCGATGTGTTTCTATATAAGTTTTATAAAATTTAAAGTCAGTTTGATAATCGATCAAGTTGTCAACAAATGAACGAATCTAGTTAATTATGACATATTAATTCTAATACGTTCATTGGGGACAACTTGATCGGTTATCAAACTGACTCTAAATTTTATAAAACTTTTATATAAATATATCGCTCTTTAAATTATACAAGATCAACGGTTTGGATTCAGCGTTTGAATTTTAAAATTTATAAATATTAATCATTTAATATATTAATCCTTGCAATTCAACCCGGATCCGAAACAACTGTGGGTAAACAGTTGTTCGCACAGTCTGGCTGACGGGTGGGGGCTACGGATCTTTATCGGGTGCGGATCTCATTCCCACGCGCACATCTATCCTCTGCTGCGTTCTGTTGCCACGTGAAGGGAAGCCACACGATCTTCTGTTGCCATGCCATGGGAAGGGACTAACGGTTGGGCCCATGGCGATATATAAGCAGATGACAGCGCACACCCAATTATTCGACTGCTGTGCCAATTGTACCAACGCACTCCTTATATACTCTTCATCTAGAGTTTAAATTTCCCATGTGGGACTAAAGGTGAAGTTGAAACCGGACAGAAAACTTGGTGTATTAAAAATTGCTCTAGCTGGGATTCGAACCAAGGACATGTGTTATCCAGTCCATTGCAAGAACCGCCCAACCAAGTTAGTGCTTGTGATATAATTGTTTTATGCTATTTCTATATACTTTATAATGTCCGGTATTGTCTGATAGCGGTCGCTAAATGGCCGCTATCTGCTATCCGCTATGATATTGGCATGTCCGCGACGAATCCACTATCCGCTATTTAAACCTTTGGCACAGAGAATGCAACACAGTCCACATAATATCCGACAGTCTTTGACAGCTGACGCGGGATGTTTTCTATATATAAAGGCTCTAAATAAAGATGTAGTACAATTGTGGTACTAAATAATTCCAAAGCCGGATCACATTTGTTTCTCATGGAACTCATCTCCATTTTCAAGAAAAAATGGATACATCCATTTTAATTATTTTCAGCAAAATTTATGGCCATGCTGAATGATATATGAGGAATTTATTCATATAAAATTTTCGAATTATCCATTCCGAAAATTATTTTAAATAAATTTACAAATTTCATAGTATTTTATTTCCATGGTTTCATAAATATTATTAGTTTTTTTATTATTTCAAATCATTACTAAATATTTTTTGTGTGTGAAATTTTATTTTCATACTAACAAAAATTATAAAGAGTTGAAAAATACAATGCCTTCAAAATTCTAAATTTTTTGCATTCAATTTGAAGTGGGTTTCCGTTAACTAAAAAATAGCGCAAAATATTTCATATGATTACTAAATTTTTAGAAGTAAATATATGATTTTGCCATTTTTTGAAATTAAAAAATATTGTTAGTCAACCAATCTAAATAGATGGAATGAAAATGATTGTGCAATGCTCTCGCACTACTAACTTATTATATGAGATACTTTTCTATAGCTCAACATTATTATAGTGGTCATATTATTATTATGAGTATTTGCGCAAATAAACAATCGATAAAAAAATATAGATCGCGCAAATATCGCAACGATGCAAGGTCCGAGTCGAAGAAAAAGCTTCACCTTGGAGCCCAAGAACAGCTGGAGATTAAAGTAGGGTTTTCACTCTTCGTACAGCAATAACAAACTCAGATGCTATATTTGTACTCGATGAGATCAGTGGGTGACTTGGCAAGTTGGTGGTGAGACCGGGAGTTACTTTAATGGCGTTTTGCAGCGGTTCTTCTGGCAACTGTCGCCTCTCTTTTGACATGAGTAAGATCCATGGTTCATTGATCCAAAGCAGATATTCATTTATGTAAAATTGAGTGAAAGAGAGAAGTGAATTTTGATTTGATTTTGAAGAAATCCGAAAAATTGTTGATTTAATACTTCATTTAGGTGATTCTGACAACTTGATCCGACTTGATTTTATTCGTGTGGTCATCTAAAAATAAATTCTAGACTTATGAATTAATTTGGCGTTGTAGATTTGGCTTGGTTGGCGAATTTTTCTTCTATATTTTTTATTTTTCTTCGTTATAAGGCAGTCAATTTGAAAATTTTGTGGAGTTCCTTTTATTTTTCTGCACATGGGGACTGTTTTCCAGCCTATGAATTTGGAGGAATTCAATATAGTTTTAGATCTGTGTTGTTTGTTAAAATTGACATCTAATTTTATGTTCTTCTATTTTCTACTTTTGTCAATTGCAGGGTATTGGTTTGTGCTGATGCTGTGTTAACACAACAGAGGTTTGAAAGACGGGCAAAAAATACAAAAGATGCCTTGCCTAGAAGGGATGTGAGACATTTAAGATTTCTTATTTTCTGTTTCATTTAAAATATGTGCAATCAATGAGAAAATGATCGCACATTTAGGTTGCGAAAATAATTACTGATTCATTAAAGGAATCTAAGAATGTCATTAATGTCTTCTTGAGACCTGGGGTCGGATCGTGGTGTAACAGATGTCTACTTCAGACATCTAAGAATGTCATTAATGTCTTCTTGTCAAAGATGTCTACTTCAGCCTCTTAACTTTGCAGTATTCTTATATATGTTCGATTAAGGTAGTGGGATTAGACAATTTTACTTGCAATTACTAATCCTTTCGTATAAATTGTGACTTTACTCTCACGTTTGTTTAACAAGAACTTCTATATATGATGAGTTTTCTTTTGTCTCGATTTTATCGCTATTTGTGTTGGATTTACACAATTCATTTTGGAAAGTCAGTCATTTCAGTAAAGTATGGTTCAGTCAGTCCTTTTGTTCTTGACCTCGGTGCTACAAACATTAACATGATCTGCAATTTGTCGTTTATTTTCCTTTCTCTTTTGTGCAAAGTGAGGATGATATTGGATTGAGAGAGCAAATTTATTCTATGTATATTTGTATACAAATGATGTATATTTTTATATTACTTTTTTGTAGAGATATAGATATGATTATGGTGCCTTACAAGATTCTGGCATCAGATACTGTGTGGTAATAATTTACTTGATTTTCACCATACATGAATTTATCTGAAAGAAAGTGTCATTTAGAGATAACTTGATTTGCTCTCTAACATATATTATGGTTTTTCATATTTCCCTGGTTTTGTGATATAGACCAATGCAGAAAGTGGAATGAGAAGAGTTACTGGAAAACCATCTTATTGCATCATTTTTTCAGCTAAGTTACTGGAGTAACATCTCTTTGAAAAGGCCGTAAAACAAAATTTTCAGACCATATGATATGTATAGAAGATCCATCACTTTGCAAGCTGTAGATGGCGTTCAGGTGAAAATAGGATTAGACAATTATATTAGCAATCATACTTTCGTGTCTATAAGATGTTCAAATGGATCTAAGATCTAGAAATTATATTAGTCATGGTACTGTAGATCAGTAAGTATGAAATGCACGAATTGTGACAATTTTGTTGCTTTTTCATTCATATGTAAATAGCTACAAATAAGATTAGGCAATTCTATTAGCAATCATACTTTCGTGTCATATTGTTTCTTTTTTTCAGACACATTTATCTTATATAACAAATTTTACTTTCTATTGTAAGTGACAGGTTCACAATAATTATATGTGGTAAAAATAGGTCGCGCAACGCGCGACGCCCGCACTAGTAAAATATGAAATTGTGACAATTTGTGGCACCAAAATACTGTGATAGCGAAACGCTCCTCATTACGTATTTAGTTATTTGTATTTCATGAAGCGTGTGCGGGATAAATATACAAATGTTAAATAGATGTTAAAATTTAAAATAAAAATCCGGAATAAACAAATATATCTATGGAACGAATAATTTGCAAATTTACCGTGAATTTAAGTTTAACACACTATACTTAGGCCTACAACTCTTTTGTCATTATAGTTGTCTTAAACATATAGGGGAGATATTTTACTATAAATTTTTTTATATACATTTAGAATGTTATTTTTTTTAATTACTTTCATAGATGTACTTATTTTCTGTTGCATTTTGGATCCGGATATAAACAAAAAAAATTTAACTATAAAATTGTTTGTGTTGATGATAATCATAGAGCAGTTTAGTTATTTAGGTGCATTATGTGGAATTAAAATCTTCCTACTTATACATAAGAATAGTCATCACAAGATTTCACTCATGCAAGAAACTCTTCTAAATTAAATTGTACATTCAAACGCGTTTGACGTCAAACACAATTCAAAACTCAATTATCAAATTTTCAAATTATAGATCCAAACAGCTCAATGTGGTCTTCATACTAATAATATCTTAAAGACTAAATTTTATATTTTTTTTTCAAATTTATAACTATTTTCTTTTTGATATTTTAAAATAGAGAGATCTAAACTAATTAGATTAAAATTTAATAAAATTCAAGATAAATAGTAAAAAATTTCGAAAAATTATAAAATTTGATTTCAAAGGAGATTTCATTATGAAGAACAAATCAATTCAGATTGAAAATGGTAATTTTGAAAAGTGAGATTTGATCACATTTGACAGATCCAAGAGTTAAACATGTTTAATTCTAGCATTACTCTCAAGCAAAATATGTAGAAATAACTGTGAAAATTCAATATTGAAACAAAAATAACAGTACTATTGGGGTTGTTTGGATGGGTAAGGAATAAGCAAGAATAGCAAATTCGGGCGGAAATTTATTCCTAACCATTTAAATTCTTCACAAAATTACACACTTTTCAATGTTTCCGCCTAGGAATAAGCTATTCCTCTTATTCCTAAGCGATCCAAACGGCCCCACTAAGAATAACGTTTAGCTCTTTTGATTAACACAATGTAAGTTCGTCGAATATATTAATTACTTTTAGTTGGATTTTTTTTTTTTAAAACAGAGCGTCTCAATCCTTTATGATAGCTAAAAAAAAAATGGAAAAAAGAAAAGCACTGACATGACATCAACGAATCAACTTCGAACAAAACCCGACCCATTTGGAAGTATCGAACCCGATCCAATCAAGTTTGTCCGTACGCCTTTGTACTCAAACCTCTCTGTCCATCTCCCGGTCTTCCCCACTCTCTTCGCATTTAAAGAGCCCATCACTTCCCTATTGATTCACCTCAACTCCTCAAGCAATACATTTATTTATTATCTCAAGTTTTTTTTAACCCTGACCAACTCTGCGTTTTTCTATTTAGCGCCATAGAAGGTGCCGCGTTCTTTCTCAACCTACGATTTATATAAGCGCTCATTGATTGTGGCACAGAGACAAACTAACCTCTCTCTCTCTCACCTGCTGTGTCCTTCCTCTCCAATAGTTTTAACTCAGGTGAGGCTTTTGGGATCTACTTTTGTTGTTACCATAGGATTTGGGGATTTTTGGAGTAACTTTTTATATCTGGTTAAATTTGGATATTGTTTGCTGAGCTTAATTAGTTTTAGTTTATGGGTTTGTTGAAAAGTAGCGAACTGCATTGAGTTATTGCTTTATTTAAATTGAGTAGAGATCCCTAAAATTAGCTCCAACTATAACCCTCTTATTTTAATTGTTTGTTTTGTAGAGGTTATATATAAGTTACACTCAAATATAAACGAGTTCACTTGAAATCGACATGGGGCTATTTATTTCACATTCATCCGAGAGTGCCTCTCCAATGGAGGACCCTGTTGATTCTCTCCTCACAAAATCTTTCGGCTCCGGGAAATTTGTTATAGAAGGATCTCTCAGTTTCAAGAGAAAACAGGAGACCGATTCGATTCATGTCGAAACAGAGATCACTGTTAAGAGCCCGAGATATGATGTAGAAAATCCAATTAAGTCACCAGCATTTGCTAAGTCAAGATTTAGCCCCCAAGAGGAGAAGTTCATTGACCCAGAAAGCCCAAAGCATGAAGCTGCTGTTAAGTTACAAAAGGTTTACAAGAGCTTCCGTACCAGGCGCCAGCTTGCTGATTGTGCCGTCTTAGTCGAACAACACTGGTATGGAATAAATTAACCCTTTCAGTATTTTTTTGTGTGAAGCAAATTTATTGACACTAATGGCCTCCAAAAATTTGGCGTCACTAAAGAACTAATGTTTAATATTTTCCATTATTTTATTAGGTGGAAATTATTAGACTTTGCTTTATTAAAGAGGACGTCTGTGTCATTTTTTGACATAAACAAGCCTGAGTCAGCTGCTTCAAAATGGTCAAGGGCAGGAACCAGGGTAGCCAAGGTAATGTTTTATTTAAATTATGCTAATTGCAGTAAAAGATGGTTGTGTGAAGTTGTGATTATGTGAATTAGCCTAATCTCAAAATCCTTATTTGTTTTGTTTTAGGTTGGTAAAGGTCTACTGAGTGATGAAAAAGCTCGAAAACTTGCATTGCAACATTGGCTCGAAGCTGTAAGTAATTCAAAATTTATCAAATCTGGAAGCTTCAGTGTTACTTTCTCCCACTATTTAACTGCATATAAACTTTGAAGTAACAATTAGTTTATTGTTTTGTACAGATTGACCCACGACATAGGTATGGTCATAACCTTCACTACTATTATGATTGCTGGCTACATTGTGAAAGCAAGCAACCTTTCTTCTACTGGTTAGTTAAATGGTTCTAATCTCAAAAGTTCTATTTTATTACTTCCGATGTATTTTTTTTGCTTTGTAGCTTAATTTTGATTTGTCATTTATCATTGTATAGTAAACTTAACCAAGTATATGCAACAATTGCCAGGTTGGATGTGGGAGAGGGGAAGGAAATAAGCCTAGAGGAAAATTGCCCTAGGTCAAAGCTCCAGCAACAGTGCATCAAGTATCTTGGCCCAGTAAGTAGAAGAGAAATCATTTCACACCAGTAAAAAATTAATACTTGAATGAAAGCCTTTTGTTGAATGATTATTTACTGTTTATATGATTTCCTCTACAGAAAGAAAGAGAGGCCTATGAAGTAATTATTGAAGAAGGGAAGCTCATGTACAAGCAAAGTCGAGAATTGATAGATACATCAGAGGGGTTGAAAAGTGACAAATGGATCTTTGTTTTGAGCACCTCAAAGTCTTTGTATGTTGGCAAGGTTTGTTTCCATTTTCTTTTCATTTTTGTATGTTTAAAACCTTTTTTTATAGAATTACTTGTGTTGTCATTCTCAGTAGTTTGCTGTACTTGAACCATGCTTATAAAAATGCATCACATTTGTTATTTGTCCTCCTTAAAGATGGAATATTCTGTCTTTGATTTCTCTTTATATTACCCAGAGAGTCATTTTTAACCTTAAACAGTTATCAAATGCTGAAATTACCTTCATTGCTCTAATTACAGATGGCATATATGTCAGATTTTGAGGTTTTCCAGGATTATGCTTGAAACTGTCATGCTAAGTAGGTACTATTTTTGTTTTGCAGAAGAAAAAAGGGAAATTTCAACACTCAAGTTTTCTTGCTGGCGGAGCTACATCTGCAGCAGGGAGATTGGTAGCTGAAAACGGGCTATTGAAGGTGTGCAATTGATTTTCTGTCAGTAGAAACTCAATTCATATAATTGGATCTGAAGAGCTTCCTGTTTAGATATTTATGTTTTGTTTTTCATGTAGGCTGTGTGGCCACATAGCGGTCATTACCGTCCCACAGAGGAGAACTTTCAGGAGTTCATGAGCTTTCTAAAGGATCACAATGTGGATCTTACAGATGTTAAGGTGAGTAATTTTGCTGAAAAAGCACAAAATTATGTCATAAAGAAGCAACTACTCATTTGGAAATTAGCTACCATCAGATTGTTCAAAGTTCAGGAACTTCGAATTAAATTCCTTGAGCAAATTTTTAGTACTTATGAGATCATAAAAATTTTAATTTTGTCCTTGTTGCAGCTGAGCCCGGAAGATGACGAAGAATACTCAAAGCAGCTAAAGAGCATCAGATCTGAACTCAGTATAGCTAGAGAAGAACAAGAAGAAGAAGAAATGCAACCTTCCCAAACTACCAGCTCAGTTGTTACCACTGTGACAGAAAAGACAGAAATGAACTTTGAAGAAACTATACCCCAAGAACCATCATTTTCACTTAGTGATCTAGAAGACGAAAAGGAAGATGTAGAGCAAGTGGAAGTGCCAAAAGAGATAATTCTACAGAGAATTAACTCAAAGAAAGGTTTGAGATCATATCAGTTAGGAAAACAGCTCTCATGTAAATGGAGCACAGGAGCAGGGCCTAGGATAGGGGTTGTGAGGGACTACCCGTCGGAATTGCAGTTACGTGCATTGGAGGAAGTAAGCCTCTCTCCTAGAAGTGCATGCCTCTCTAGGTTTTCTTCACCGCTGAGTGTGCTAAGTCCTAGAAATAAGGAATCCTTATGAGTTGGTATAATAGTTATTCCAATTTTGTCTTTTGATTGTAGGAGGTAATTTATTCTATTATTAGTGATTATGATTCGTTCCTTATACTTGGGTAGATTGATTTACTGTATAGAATTTGTTAGAGAATATAATTCATTTGTTGACAAGGTTACAACATTTCATGTTTTGTAACTTAAGAAAGAGCAATAATTTTCAATAGAAATTTTTAGTTCAGATTCATGAGCTCAATAGTGAGAATGTTTAGTTTTGTTGACACTGAATTTCTGGCAATGTGTGCTTATTCAAACACATACTGACCCTTTGAAGGCTGAGAAGCGTGTCCAAGAAAAAGAAGAGAAATAGAGCAGAATCTTATCGTGTCAAATTGATCGCAACAAGCCAACAACAAAAGCCAATATTTCATATTTCAGATGAAAATGGTTATGGTTAATTTTAATGAAAATTTTCGTTTCATTCAATTACTTGGTAAAGATTTCCACTTTCCAGTTGGCAATCTTCCAGAGCACGATATTTGTGTGATGTAGTAGGGGTGTTGGAGGTCGCACTAAGACACCACTGTAAGTTTGAAACAGCTTTAGTCGCTACTTTTAATTAGTACTTCAAAACACTTTAAAACACCTCAGGGGGGTGCTTTTTAAGGTGAATTTAAGTCTAAAGAAGCTATATATATTATGTTAAGTATATTTGATTTTTAACATATTTTCTTTTAACTCTGGCAAAGAAATTGCAAAATAATTTGATTCTTTTTGCATTTATTAAATCCATCTTGCTCTAGAAATCAATCTACCTCGTTTCAACTCGATAAAAGCAAAATTTCTTACTACAATTGTATTTGCTGATAGAAGCAAAATTTCTTACAACAATACTTGCCAACAGCCCATTTTTTCAAAGATATCACCTTAGATTATAATTTTACATTATGTACCAGTATGAAACATGATACATAAAAAAATTTTACATTTTTTAATGAAGTATAATGTTTACTTCAATGCATTCAATTTCATATTTTCCGCATATCGCTCTCCCCTAATAGTGGTCTTTGCTGACAAACTCCTCAGTTCTTTTTCTTCGTTCATACTGACAAGTCATTTCTTTCATGATTTGTTCCTATCCGACAATCTAACCTTGCAATTTCTTTGTTTAAATTATCTTTTTTTTCTTGTATATATATAAACATCAAACAATTCAATTCCAATAATGCAAACATGAAAGGATATTGACAACACAAACACCATAATTATTGTACATAAAATTTATAATCAATAAACAATACCAAACTTCAAAGAACATAGATTCCTTTTATATTCTTTAGACTTTAGAGGTTTTAGTAATTTCAGCAAAAATGTTCTTCCAGTAATTTCAAATCACAAAGTCTTCGGCAACACAGCTAAAATAATATCATTTTTAAGAAGAATACATCCCATATTTTAAGCACTCAATCATAGGAAGACAACATGTATCACAGGAGAATCAAAACTAGAACAAGGTTCTCATTTCAACACAAAAAAACACCTAAACCTTAGAAATAACTGGAAAGTCGAACTCAAGCAACACAAAGGTTTGCAAGTACATTCATTGCTTAAAACAAAAGGAAGAGACAAACTTCAACGAAGTCTCCTTGCCTCTCTCTCAGACTCGAGAAGGGTCAGGATGTCTCCCTCTCTGACAGGTCCCTTCACATTTCTCATGATCAGACGGTTCTGATCATCCAAGAACTTAACTCTAACCTGGGTCACCTGACCACGAGAACCGGTACGACCCATCACCTTCACCACCACAGCGAGCTTAACTTGTGTATCCATTGTACTGAAAATCCAAACAAATTCAACAACCCAGTAAGCACCTTCATAAAGAAAAGTATCAGTTGACCAATGCTAACTATCAAAATTATTAAGTTTTAACTCTAAAGCAAAACCTATCATGGCAGGTCAGACAGCAACCTGCCTATCATTAATAAAAGCAGTCAAGGCATTTTAATGCTTATTGTTCTTGATAAAGTCACATGAAATATTTCAGATTTTGAAGGGCCATTATGAACAATTTTCTGTTTATTAGGAGAATCCCTAGTGAGAAGACTACATAAGGTGATTTCTATAAAGTCTAATGTTGAACTTGCTTTACAAAATTAGAACAACAGTGTACAAACAACAATATTTCAATGAATTAATCTCAGATCATTAATGGAGGGATTGCGCACATTTGGCAATTACAAGGCATCTAGGCACTAAACAAACTCATTACTTTGTGAAAGTGGGATGTAAAAGCACTAATACGATTACAGATACAATTTCTAAACTGTAAATTTTATATTGTTCTATACAATAACAAATCAAATAAATCTTTTTATGTGTTTGGATGCAACGGAATAAGCCGTGAATAAAGAATAGGAATAAGAAATTTAGGTTTGTGTGCTTATCCTTATTCCTTATTCTTATACCATTGTTTTGTTAGTATAGGAATAAGGACTCTTATTCGTTATTCTTGTGTTGTTTGGATTGCACAAGAATAAGAATAAGCACGAAAACCGAAATTTCTTATTCCTATTCCCTATTCCCGGCTCATCCAAACACACAAGACTTATGTCTACAATTAACCAGAATTATAAATTCAACAAGAGCACCGACATACAACGATATGTTAAACCACAACCTATAAGATCTTGCACATAACGAAATAGGTTTTGCTAATAACTAAAACCACAAACAGAGTATGACAGATCGAAGAAATAAACACACCAAACAATTCAAACCAGATGAGACAACTTATCTATCTATCTATAAACATAAACACCGAATCAACATCTTTCAGGTCAAACTAAAACCCACCAACAAAAAATCGCAAGCACAAACCCGCGAATCAATGGACTACGGAACAGAACTTGATCTAATCTAGCGAAATCACATACAACAAGATAGATGGAACAAGGGTTTGGAGAGGAACTCACGTGCCGCTTTGCTCTGAAAGAAGAGGCGCTGATGATCTCTGGAGCTGGAGGCGGCGGCTTTGGAACGAAATAAAACCCTAGGAGGATTAGTATTTATAGTGAGGTGTTTATATACAAGAGGTTCCAAGTTCCAAATTCAACCTCAGAACCTCGTCAAGAGATAAATAGAAACGGTCCTGGTTGAATTGGCGAGGCCCAATTTCTGAGAAAGATTTAATTTAAGGCCCATTATTAGATCGGGGTGATTAGGCCCATTACTAGATTGGGGTGATGAGGCCCAATACTTATTTTAGGCCGTACAAGGACGTAAATTGCAGTTGCAGGGTCTCTAAACCGAAAAATTTAAAAATAATATTAAATTAATATAATATATTAAAAATAATATCAATATAATAATATTTTTTTAAATAGTATCACAAGATCGGAATCTGGAATTCCAATCGCAATTACGGAATCCCAGATACCGATCTTAGCTAAGATCGGAATCCCGGATTCCGATCTTAGCTAAAATCGGAATCCGGGATTCCGATCTTAGCTAACTACTCATTTAAATATTATTTTTAATATTTAAAGCTAAGATTGGAATCCCGGATTCCGATCTTAGCTTTAAATATTAGAAATAATATTTAATTAATTTATTTAATTAAAATATAAATAATTATTTTATTTAATTAAAAAATGAATAATTAAGTTATAAAATTTTTTAATTAATTTACATTAAAATTATAAATTTTCAAACAACCATTTGATGTGCGTCTCGGGTGTCGTCATCTGTATAGCCAATAAAAGACTCGGGAGTTTGTTGTACGAATCTTCCCACGATCCGAAAAGATGTTCGATTGCTTTCTCTCTCGCCAATGCCAAATCTTGTTATAAGTGGGTATCACATTCGGGTATTCTTTCTCCAATAGAGATTTCACGCTCGGTAAGAAAATACCGACATCTCTCTTTACTGCATTTCTGATACAGTTGGTAATAACTTCAGCCGTGAGATTATCATGCGTGAAGTCTCCGGCCCTTCTCACGCATGTAGGGGTGTACAAAAAAACCGTGAATCTGTTCAACCCACCCGACCCGAACCGTTTTTTACCGGGTTAGTATGATGTTGGGTTGGGTACAGGTTCTAAGTTTGACAAACCCGATACTTCGAGTTGGGTTGCGGATTTTGTACTAGTAAACCCGTTTATAGTTCAACCCACCCGTTTATCATTATTTATTCCTCTTTGTCTCACTTTTTCTCATGTCCTTACTCAAATATCTCTTATTTCATGAAGTTTTGATGTCCTCCATAGGCATGCACGTCATCTATTCCTCTCACAATGACTCGAAAGTTGAAAGATGATTCAAATGCGTCTCTAATTTGCCTCGAACTAAATTGTAATAGCCACAAAATGATTTTTATATGTATTAAATAAATTAATTAAATAAATTTATATTTAATTAAATTAATTAAATTTATATTTAATTAAATTAATAAATAAATTAATTAAATATTATTTTTAAATATGATTTCTAATATTTAGAGCTAAGATCGGAATCCGGGATTCCGATTTTAGCTTTAAATATTAAAAATAATATTTAAATGAGTAATTAGCTAAGATCGGAATCTGGGATTCCGATCTTAGCTAAGATCGGTATCCGGGATTCCGTAATTGCGGTCGGAATCTCAGATTCCGATCTTGTGATACTATTTAAAAAAATATTATTATATTGATAGTATTTTTAATATATAATATTAATTTAATATTATTTTTAAATTTTTCGGGTCTCTAAAACGTGAGAAATAATAAATGTCATCAAGCAGTTTTGTCATCTCTTGTTATTGTTTGAACAAAATGAACACATAAAATAAAATAGACAATGTCAATGTGAACATATTGATGATCAAATTGAACATATACAAACAAATTGTCTTTTGTAAGATTCATTTTTGGTTTTAATTAGGAGAAGGCAATAGTTGTTTTCGGGTTATTGCATTATTTTACTTATTAGTTCGAGACACAGAACACCGTTTTAAAAATTGGAAATGCAGTATATAATCACAAAGTTGTGTAAATAGGATGAAAAACAAATCATTGTTCTAGAAAGAAATGAAATTAGCATAGTGTAATATTTCACTAAGAATATTAAATCTATTCAAATTTTGTCACCCAATTTGAAGCTGAAGTTTGCAATCACTAGGTTTATTGTTTATTTTCCGTAATACCCCAACAACAGAGAGAAGAGAAATTTATGATTTTTCATTCCATAATTCAATTACTTTACTTCCATAAAAAAAATAAAAAAAATGAACTAACAATCAGAATCAGGGGAAAGTCAACAAAATATTAATATCGAACGTTCTATAGTTTTGAACTCATAGACCAACATATAAGACTAGGCATAACAAACCTAAGGAAAATACAAGGACCTCATATTACAACAAATTAAGCAAATCAAGAGACAATCTATCGCCAGAATTAATTAAACAGAAAATGCTCAAGACAACTAAAGGTTCGAGTAAACTCTTTAATAAGCAAATCAAGATACAATCTATCGCCAGAAATAACTAAGCAGGAAATGCTCAAGACAACTAAAGGTTTGAGTAAACTCTTTAATGAGGCGATTTGAGAACTGGCGGCTCGAAGAAGTCGAGTACATCTTCCAAATCATCAAACTCTGTCGGTGGAGGCAAAACCGAAGGGACACTGTCGATGAACTGGTCCAGCCCTGAATCCATCAGCTTGTGTTCGTAATCCATGAACTGGTGCTTCGGGTTTAAGAGTTGCTTCTGACCCAAGTCCATGGATCCAACTTCTGGTTCACCTTCAAAGAACTGAGTTGATTGCCTGTATTGGTCTTGACTGAGGTTGACGGGTCGGGGTGTGGATTCGAGATAACAGATCTCGGGTAAAGGAGGAAGGTCAAAGATAGGATCGAAAGGGGCTGGTTGGGGTGGCAGATTTTGGATAGGGTTGTACAATATTGGATTTGGATCTGGTTGTGGATCCAGAATGATTGATGACGCGCCACTGTCACTGTTCCCTTTGCCGTTTGATCCTTCCGCTTCCTCCTGTTCCTGTTCATTGTTACAGATTAACCAGCATATTATTACTATATATAAGAAACTTTAAAAATGATATGTAACATGAAAGGATATTAGCTGATATACAAGACCATAACAAATTTTCAGGTCAAATTACTATATCTTAAGAACAACAATTTTCTACAAAGTAATTAATTTGTACAAGTTGAGATGATCTGAAGAAAATATGGCATGGCATGTTAAAAGATCATTCCAAAACAAAGGTGAAAACTGATAGATTTTTTTCTTTCTTGAAATAAAAATAAAATTGATAGATTAACAATACACTGATTCAGTATACTTATAACCAAATGATTTTTCTAATACTTATTATTTATTCAAGAACATTACTTAAACGGTTAACCCAAACCATACCTCTGAGGCAAGCAAATCCTCAGGAGAAGCAACTGATAATGCATTCGTCTCTAGGTTTGCAACCTGATTGGAGATGTCAGTAAGTGGTCCCCTCTGGTCATGCCGGGCCCGGGCCAACCTTTTGCAGTGTATACTCCAATAGTTCTTCACATCATTGTCGGTTCGACCAGGGAAATACTTAGCAATTGTGGCCCACTTGTTGCCAAATTGTGCTTGAAGGTCGAGAACCTTTTGTTCCTCTTCAGGTGAGAACTTGCGACCCCTTTCAATTGAGCATTTGTACCATTAAAACATTAGTTATTCAGAAGAAAAGGGAACTTGCGATCATTATAATTGTGATGCACATATTCTTGCTTGGTAGTACTGACAGTTTTTACATATGATAAGATGGTAACCAACTTATGCTCTCAGAACAGCTTTCCTAATATTCAAACAAATCTTACAAATAACTTCAAAACAAGATGTGAGATTTTATCATGGACATTTAAAAGGCTCTGAACCAGACTTCTTTCAAAAGATAAACTAAATCAATATTGATCTATTGGTTTAAACATACAAAAAATTGTACTCAGTACGCATTACAAATTTTTTATCTAAACTCATCCTTCAAAAATAAATTAACAAATAAGCATTAACTAAACGTAATAATTTGCTCAAAATTGCAACAAAAACCTAATCAACTTATATATGCGATAATCATAATATGAAGATATGAAGTTAAGACAGAGGAGTTACTTCTTGAGGCCAGGACGGAGTTTGTTCACCCATCGAAGACGGCACGACTTGCCGGTGCGTGGTAGCAGCCCCAGAAATGATACCAAGCTCCAGTTCCGTGCCCCATTGTTGCGCACATGCTCGAACAGTATGGCATCTTCCTCAGGCGTCCAAGGGCCCTTTCGCATCCCCTCCGTTGCACTTCTTCTGTTCATTATGATCTTACTACTGCTGTTGCACTTGCCTTGCGTTTGTTATGGTTTAATTAAGGCTTAGTACTTGCACAGTTTGTATCCGAGCAAGTGGAGAACAGGCGGTGAAAGAAGAAATAGGCAATGAAAATTAAAGCTTGGCGCAAATTATATTAACATATTACTGGAGGCTACTATATACTGTTAACTGTTTGAGACGAGATAATCATGAAACAGTAGTAAATTAAACACGTTCTCACTTCTCACACATACGAGGTCGTGGGCCCGTAAAAACCGGACACGTTCAAAGTGGCAAGACTGGGTTCGTTAGGAATAACGAACCAGGGAAATGTATGCATTTTGGGCCTGCCAATGGGCGGATAAGGGCCGGGTATCCGGCTCGGACCGCTATTCCAATGCTCGGCCCTTGAATGTTCGATAAGATTCGACCCTTATCCTATTTATGATCCTTTAATTGGACTACTCGGCCCGCAGGTCCGTTCGAGCCAGGCTCCAAAACTTAATACTGGACAAATTCTTTTAGAGAGACTTATACGGCTGAAATTTTGTAAAATAATATTAAAATAATATAATCCATTAAAATTAATATCAATATAATCAGTTTAATATAAATAGTATCGTAAGATCGGAATCCTGGATTCCGATCTAAACTTTACTATATATAGCGCTTGGTTCCGATCTAACCGAGTGCGAAGCACTCTGCTCTGGACTCCTTTCCGCGCGCGAGCACAGTAAGTTTAATTTTTTTTATTTATTTAATTATTTATTTATTTAGTTTATTAGTTTTTAATTTAGTTAATTAAATAAAAAAATAGAGAAAATATTGAAAAAATATTTAAAAAATCTGAAAAATGAGGAAAAATAAATTTTAAATTTATATGTAATTTATTAATTATATTAGATTTTTTTGTCTTTTTATTTGTTTATTCACTACTTAATTAATTAGAAAAATAGATAATAAATTGTAAAATTATTTTAAAAATACGAAAAAATAAGAAAAATTCATATGAAAATTTATGTGTAATTAATTTATGTGTAATTAATTCATATGAAAATTCATATGCCAAATTACACACATTCCCCTGCCAATCCAAATGAGATCGAAAAAGGAGATTATCATGCGATATGTAATAAATGTTACCGCAAATTCGACTACAATATCCATTCGCAATATGGTGGCGAGTGGCCATTATACACCCAGTATCAGTGGCACATTCATGGTGGCCCAGAAAGAGACCGTAGGGAGAGATTGCGACATTACCTTACTAAACCTGAGTCGAGCAACTCTGAACTCTATAAAAAGTACTACACAGAACCTGAACCGATGCCGGAACTCAAACCGTGGAAACCAGATCCTACACCCATGATTGTTTACGAAAGCATATACGATTTTCGTGGAGACCACACAGTGAGTTGTACAAAGTGTGGTCAGGTTTTCAATTTCAAAGATACCATTTTGCGTGACCACTACGATGAACACAAAAAACAAGAAGAAAGGGATGAAATTGTAAAGAGATTCAGAGTGAAAGAACAATGGTTCGAAAGGAGAAGAATGGAAGAAAAGGCCGCCGAAGAGAGCCGGATGTTGCAACAAGAAAAAATTGGAAAAAAAATTAAGGAGAGCCTAATAAAGATCAAGAAGAGAGATGAACAACGCAAAATTGCAGTAGCTAGAATGGCTGAGATTGAGCAACAAGAAGCCGAGACAGCTTTCTGGAACGAAGCCGCTCAATTCGCAGACAACCCGGCTGCGAATAATCAACAAGAAAATGATGAGGCTTTTTGGAACGAAGCAGCTCAACTCGCTGAAAACCACGGTGCCAGTAATGAACAACAACCTGATGCCGCTTTCTGGAACGAGGCCGCTCAATTCGCCGACAACCATGGTGGCAGTAATCAACAAGGAATGAATGCGGAAGAAGATCAACCCTAGTGGGAGGAAATTCTGCAACATATAGATGATCAAGATCTCTAAGTATATTTATTACTTTGTTTTTAAGTACCAAACTAAATTCAGTGTGTTCATTTATATTATGGTTTTTTATGTACATTTTTCCTTTTTTATTATTTTAGTGTGCTAAATTATATTATGATTTTCATGTATTTTTCCCTTTCTTTTATTTTAGTGTGCTAATCTATATTATGGTTACAAAATTCAATTCTTCTTCTAATGGCGAACATATAAATAAAACAAAGTGAACATATAAACGATCTAAGTGAACACATACAAACAAATAAGTTCTATAAAACTAAGTTAGTAGGTGATCACTTAGATCATCTACTATATGTTCAGCTTATTTACGGTATATGTTCACTTTGTATTTACCGATGGCTGGGATGGTATATTTGCTGATGATGACACTTATAATTCCTGTATTTTTATATTATGAGTTAAATAAAATAAATCTAATATTTAATTATAAGTTTATATTATAATTATTGCCATAAATAAATTATTACATAAAGTATTATGTACTTATTATGTACAACATTTAACATAATTGAAAATTTTTAATATTAAAAATAAAACCATCCATATAAAATTAATATCAAAACTTTAAATATTAAAATATTTTTCATAATATAGAATTATATTATATTAATTTAATATTAAAATTTTATAATATTAATTTTATAATATATTAATTTAATATTAAAATTTTATATATTTAATTAATGTTTATAAATTGAAGTAAAATAAAATATATTAATTTAATATTTTATCTTCAAAATATATTACTAAAATTTCATAATATATTAATTTAATATTAAAATTTTATATATTTAATTAATTTTTATAATAGAAGTACAATAAAACCATGAAAAACGACAAAATTGAGGAGTTACAGCACTGTTCGGAATCCCAGAATCCGATCTAATGTTAGATCGGAATCCCAGAATCCGATCTAACGTTAGATCGGAATCCCAGAATCCGATCTAACGGTCGGAATCCAGGATTCCGATCTTACGATACTATTTATATTAAACTGATTATATTGATATTAATTTTAATGGATTATATTATTTTAATATTATTTTACAAAATTTCGGCTTATACGGTTATACCCCATATCTAATCTAAAATATTCGGTCCTACTTAAATTCGAAGTATTCGGCCCTGGTTAACTGTGTCTACTCTACGAGTGCAATATAGCAAATTAAATTCAATTATAAATTGGAAAGTTACGAACAATCAATTTTTTTAATTGACTTTATTTTATACTTTCTCTTGAATTCTTCTCTTTTACATTTTTTTTTAAATCTTAGTAAAAAGAAATTCAATGGAAAATTCAAATGCAATAATTTAAAACTAAATAAAAATTAGTGTTTGAAAAAAGTCAGCTTTTTAATTATTTATGTTTGCTTTTAGCAAGAAAGTATAGATCTCAATATAAAAAATAATATCAAACGGAAAAAATTTTATAATAAAATTTTAGTAATATAAACTACAAAAATTTGGAAGAATATCAATAAAATTTCAAATTCCAATAAGAAATAGGATCAATTAAAAAAATATACTAAATTGAAAAAAATATTAAACTATTTTTTTTCATAATTTCATAAGAATATTAATTAAAATTTAATGCAACAATTACTGTGGAAAGACTTGTAAGCTATTAAACAAAATAATTTTTTTCAAAAATGTTCATTATGTTATAAAATAAAGTAGAGGATTTAAAATAAAATTATGTATCAAAAGCACCTTTTTAGTTAAAATATCTATGAAGCTAAACTTACTTGCAATATTTACCTACCAATAATTAAATGATAAATGATACAAATTAAATTCGATAATAAAATTCTTATAATTTTATGCACACTCATTTATTCTTGTTTTTGTAAAATAAAGATGATATTTTACCCTACTTGCAATATACCACCAATACTTGAAATTTTTTTTGGCTAATTAGATGTATTTTACTTGGTCTTTTTATTGTTTACTATCATGAATTATTTATGTATTTTGTTAATTTTTAACGTCATAAATTTATTTTAATAAAAATTATCAGTAATATTTGAGTGTGCAATATCTAATTGTAGAGACATCTACGATGATAAAATTATGCCATTAAAATACATTTTTAATATAATAACAATTATCAATATCCTTATATAAACATATTAGCTAATATGATATTTCTTTTTTATTATTCCCGATATATTGTAATAAATTCATTAATTCAATAATATATAGCAACAAAAATAGATGCTAATGTATGCAATTATAAAAATAATACAGTGAGGATCTAATTGATCAATATAATACATTTATCAATCAATACTATTTAAATTATGTAAATATTTATAGATATATTGATATATTTACATCGAAAATATTTTATAGATACATTTATTTTTGCAATGTTTTAATACTATCCGTAGAATTTCATAAAAAAAATATTGTAGGATAATCTTCCAAATAACTAAACAACAGTGAAAGATAAAAAAAATAGAAATTTGTAAAAAAAAAAAAAACTCTATCACTATGATTCCATATAATTCATGTCGATTAATATATTATCATAGAAAAATATATTCTTGTAACATAATTATAATTAATATTAATCATATTAAAATATATCATGCAAAAGTTGTGATAAAATAATTTGGTCTCAAAATATAAACAAATTAAGAAGATTTACAATTTAAATGAAAAAAAATACATCACTGGATTTCTTGTAATTCTTTTAAGAAAATTGATAAAATATCATGCAGAAATACTTTTGTAATGACTTCTAAACAATTAAATAAAGGAACTAAAATTATGAAAATTGTTTTATGTAATAAAGGAAAGTAATGGGTCTAAAAAAGATACATGAAATATGGTTCGAAATAGAGAAGAACTGGAGGGTCCAACTGAAAAATTCATTTAATATCCCCCTTCCCCCATTCACACTGAGGCTGGCCCTTATCGTTATCTTCTTTAACTTATGTATGTTCCTATAAATAACTTTTCATGTTGCCATTGAAAAATTGTCGTATGAGATTTGTTACATGGAATTACATGGGTTGTAAGATAAGCAATCCTAAAAGAATGCACATGGTGGCAGCTTGTTTCCGCATTTATTTTATGTAGAGGATTCTAAACAGATGTTCGTGTTGCATTCGAAAAGTGAAGCTTAGATAGACTCTTTACACAAAAGACCATATGAATATGATGCTGAAAATGTCAAAGAGGCACGGTAGAAAAACTCTCCAAAATTGAATGTGTACTAGTTTTAGATTCGCGCCTCGCAAGATGAGAAAAGTTTTAAGCTAACTTATAATTTTTATAAAGGCTAGAATTATGATTGTAAATATTTGAATAAATACCAAATTATCTTACAATTGATCTTTTGATTGTAATTAATTGCATAATTTTTGTATGTGTGCCATTTATAATATATTTATCATTTATATCGAAACTATTATTTATGGAGATTTTTAATTTCAAGAGACCTTAATTGTCTCTATCATTTTTAATATATAGAATGTGAAGGGTGACATGTAATCATTAAATATTTTTGTTAAAAAGTGTTAGAATTATGAGAACAAAACCGACTGTGTTCATCTTGGACAAAACCAACTATCTTAAAATTTTTCTAAGTTTTACCAATTTGATCAACTTTTATTTTTTTATTATCGATAATCAATAATTGAATACCAATAAAATTAAATACTATCTTACAAATAATTAAAATTACTTAGCAACAATGGATTTCTATATTTACTATTCATATAAAATTTGATGAAAAATTAATTTTAAAAAATCGCCAAATATTTTAAAAGTTATGCAGTTCTTTAGAATTTGTAAATTTTAAAAAGATGAAAATTGCTAAAAATATCGAAAAAATTCAATATCATTGGATCAACATAATTTTATTCGCATACATGAAAAATTTAATAAAAAAAATCAATCTAGGACTATATGTTAGCAATCCAATATTCAAAATACTATTATGAAAATTTACAGAAATGAAAAATTATATAAAATATTGCAAAAGTATAAAATCTAAATTTTTCATATCATTAGGTTTTTGTATAATTTTTTTATGATGTATAGAAATTTAATACATCAACATATTTTGGAAATGTTTGGAAATAATAAAAAGTAGAATTATATTTTATGATATAATATAATTTAGTAATCATATTTAAAACTTTTAAAAAATATTTAGAACTCTATAATTATTAAATTTTATATTTTTGTGATGAAAGTTATAAATTTTTTTGCAGCCAATTGAATTAATAATTAATCTCAACAAACACCGTATATTTTATATTGCACAAAATTATATGGTTACATTAAAAATAGCTCTATGGCATGAATAAATTTTTTACAATTTTAAAAATAGTTATATAAAAATTTATGCATAAAAAAGTCATAAATTCCTTTAAATAATTAAAAACCTATTGAAATTTATGAAATTATGGGGATTCAATTTTATGAGTTTGAAAAAATTATTTAAAATATTTATAAGTCTATAATTATAAAATTTCATGTCACTAAATTCTTCATATATCTTTGAGTAAGCACATAAATTTTCATAGCCTAATGATTTTTCCAAATCCTTGAAACAATTAAAAAATATAACTATAATAGGGAAAAAGTTTATGAGATTAAGAAAATTATTTATTATATTTTCTAATTCTATAGTTAAAAAATTATATAATTAAATTCAACATATTTTTGTGAGCTTGCATATAAATTTTTAACACCAAATGATTTTTTGGAGGGATCATAACAATTTAAAAATACAAATATATTTGATCTGAAATTTTAGAAATGAAGGCTCCAATTTCAGAAAAATGGAGATGATGGTAGTTGGAGACATGATGATGACATCATTAATGTTACTGTAGAAAAGCTCCCTAAAATTGGAGTATTTATAGATATGATATATGATTGCCATAACCTCGAAATAGCTGAATTCCATAAGAACTACAATACAAGGAAGATTAATTTATTTTTCCCATCCATCAAACAACGCCAAAAAAAAAAAAAAAAAGACTTTTGCTTTTGCTCTTTCATAATTGCTATTTTAGTTTCTCTCAAAATCAGTAAAGGTCTATCTCAAATTAAGATAAGATAACTCAAAATCATAGTAAGCTTGAAAGAGCAAAACTTTTTTTACTAAATTTTACTGAACTACACTAACAAACGAGATCTATTTTTCCCATTCAAAACAAATTAATACTAAACAATCAACTCAAAATTCAACAAATTTCCCATTAACAACTCAGTAAATTAAAATACCATCAAGAATAAACTATACCGTAATAACCCGTAAAAGTAAATTACATTATTTTAATCCTCCGTCAATTTTATCTACTCATCCTTGCACTATAAACCACCTCCAAATCAAATCCAATGACTAAGAATAAATAACACCTATATCAAATTTGGAGCAAAAAGTATTCCCAATATGAAGCAGTAACATTTGAAATTGCATAAAAAATTCCAAAAGTACATTAAAAATCAAATCAACAGTAACATAACTGAAACAAAACACTTTCGGAAACCTAATAACAGATTTAACATGGCAAATTCTGAATTATCTGACCAACTTCCTGTTAGAGTTATGTCCTAGAAGTCAATAATTTAATGACTTAATTATTAGTTTATGTTTTGGATGAGATTTTATCATCTGTTCCAAGGTTTAGGTTTATTATTGACAGATCATTCAGGTTGAGGATCTGAATTGTAGATCTCTGTTGATCATTCTTTAGAATGACAATAATAAATCTAAACGGTCCATAATCTTGATAATTAACAAGGAACATTAATTATCATATAAGATTAGTATGCAAGTTAAGTGATGATTAAGTTCTACTAATCATAGGTAAAGAGTTACCAACTTAATTGCATATGTGTATGTTATGGAACATAGCACAGGACTTGACCCATCGAAATAAACATATGGATTGTGTTATGTGTCATTGTTTATTTCGTTATGATTTTGGTTCTAAGTTTGAGATGTTTATCTTTTCCACATGAGGATAGGTTCAATAAATATCGTCTACCGCTGATTCCCGATAAGGGCTGCTATACGGACTTTATTTATGTTCTCTTGAATTGTGCGGGGAAAAGCTAATCATCAAGAAAACCGTATGTCCCTCATTAATTAACTTAGTGAGTGACGATATCTGTTTGGGCCCCTTGATGGAGATAGATTGTTTGCATGCAACTTTATACAATTATCTCTAGATCAAGAAACGTATAATCTGCAATAACGACACATTCCTATCTTGGATTATACGATGATATCGTGTGACATAAGAATCAAAATAGGGAAATACATTTATTCTCTTATGCAGGATTTAAATACTGTAGCAGTACACTATTTATGCGAATTGGGAATCATAACGTGTTGCTAGATACCGCTTATGATTATTGGAATTAAATAACGATTTAATTCCATGTCCAACTTAGCATAAATCCTCAAAGGGTCACACAAAATAGAGTTTTGACCAAGACAGTACATTATTTATTTATTCGCAATAGTTCGTATTGCGGAAATATGATAAGATGATTAATTAATTATATATCGTTATAATTAATTAAGTCAAATGGATCATATTGAAATAAATTAATGTATTAGCTAATCCTAGAATAATTATTAATTGGTTAATAATTATTTAAGTTCAACTCAATTTAATATAAATAGTTATATTAATTTATTGGGCCAAATATTTATGTATTAAATGTATAGCCCAATTGAAGAGCATTTGGAGTAGCTTCTAATTATATGAATTAGAGGCCTAATTAAATGAGATGAGAGGCCCATATGAGCCCATAATGTGGCCGGCCCTAGTGGTAGGTAAGAGTGACATTCTTGTAAATAGATGGTTGGTGGTAGGTAGGGATTGTGCACTATATATAGAGATGTATAGATGCAAAATTGGACTAGCTCTCTTCCCTAACCCTAGCCGCCCCCTCTTTCTCCCTCTCTTGGCAGGCGCCCCTCATCTCCTCTCTCTCTCCATTAGCTCATGAGTTGAGCAATATTCTCTCCACTAATTAAATTGTTAATTAAAGAAGAAGAGAGAATACCTTGGATTAGCTTTGTTCTAGTCGAATCGCTAGCACGAATCGATTTAGACCTTGGTTAATCTCTAGGTGGACTCGAGGCGATTTGGAGAAGAAGGAGAGCACCCCATCGATTCCCATGCCGTAGGATCGAGCCCCGCGAATACGATTTCGCGGGAGGTATAAATTTTCACCTATCTCTTTGTGTCTATTGCTTAAAGTACTAGATCCTCTTGCTCTTTGTATTTTAATTGGATTAATTAAAAGTAATTAGTCTAAAATTAAAATTGGGCAGTTTCCTAACAGTGATATCAGAGCCTTGGTCGTACTTAAGCTATTTTTGACACTTAATTAAGAGAAATTGGCTAATTAACGGATTAGTAGAGATGATGCGTTTGTTTGCTGTCTGGAAATGGTATTTTCTGTATTGTTTCGCGTTTTTCGATGTGATATGTTCTCTGGAAGATCTTTCCGTCTACATGAAAGTTGTATATCTTTGGATTGTGATTCTTTTGGCGTTGGATTCACATTTTTCTGAATTAGTATAGATTTATTGTGAATAAAACGGCGACAGTGCGCAGAACCAGTTTCTGCTCACACTGTCCTGTTTGAATGGCTTGAAAGATTTAAATTTTGAATATAAGTACCAGTGTTCTATGGCTAGAAATAAAGAGGACTTGAAGCTCTTTCTGAGCATATATAAATTGTTGCATGACTCGGATTAATTTGTGGGTTTTCAAGTATGAAAAGGAAGATCTTGTCAGATCCAGTTTGTTGAGCAAATCGATTGTTCTGATAAACTGTACCAACTGAGAACTCCTTTAAAAATTCTGTTTAAATGGAGTTGTTCTATTTTGAGTTAGAATTCCAGGAAAATTAATTTCATAATTTTTCGTGGAAGTTTGGACCTTCAACTAGGTTAAAACATTTCGATCGACAGTCTGTTCCAGTATAGAATTTGTTGATTGTTTAGCATGTAACTTAATATTATTGAACTGAACTTGGTTGTTTTCTTTTCATGAATGGATAGCCTGTAGTCTAAACAAGTTTTTCTATGTATATTGTATATATAAAAACTGGATAGAAGGTGGTCTAACAGACCAAATGGTTGAGAGGATAAGCTGAAAATCTCATAACGGTGTTTCGTGCACTTGTAAGAGATTTGTCTTTTTTGATTCTCCCAGATGGTTTAAGATCTCTTCTTGAAATTTTTACTGGTAGTCACAACTATGATAAGGAGCTTAAGTAATTTATTTGAGAATTTTTGGAGACCGAAAACTGTTGTTTTTGTTGGATTCCATTAGTTACGTTTTTGGTAAATTACTGTTTTTCTAAGTATTCAAACTAGTTGAAATTAATTAGAAAACTCCTTGTTTGATCTCCTTTCAGTTATGGGATGTTGAAAGAACTTTCTAAATGAATTTAAACAAGTTTGGTTGTTTAAAATTGAGAATTTGTACACGGAATTTACTTATAGCAAACGATACGCAAAGATGCTTGAAAATCGTTAATTGGAAACAAAGTGCTTGTATGTGCTAACTTTCTTTTGTAGGTGGATAGTGGGTTTAGTATGGCTCAAGACTCAATGCCTTGTGGTTGTAAATTGAATGCATGTGTGAATGTTTGTAATGCGGCCTTTGGTGCCATTAATTAATTAATTCGTTGATTAATTTTTGATGTAACTTGTGAGGCTTGCATGCCCCTAAGGATAGGATGGGAATAGGATATTTTCACATGTATTTTTGTTCCTTTATTTTATAGGATTTAGATCCTTATAGAATTTAGTGGGAGGGATAAGGATTAGATTAGTTTTGCTTCATGGAGGATGTGGCGAAACTAATGCAAGCGGGAGCCATACAAACCCACAATAATGAGATGCTTATATGTGATTGCTTGTGATTGCTATGAATTGTCATAGGCTAGGTATGGGTGTATGCTTACATGACCACCAAACAAGTGTCACTTAATTGATAGTCCCAAACAAAACATGATTAAGTTAAATCGCCCTCCTTCTCTCTATCCCCTTCTAACGTGTATGATCGTTCATTGATGCATTCTCGCCGACGCGGGACATCGTGTTCCATCATCCGTGTCGGGGTGTAAATCGGATTTACTAGGAGCAAATAGAGAAAGGTTACTTAACGATGTTTTCTAATCGGATTGGACATCGGGGCAAAGTTTGTGGATGTACATGTGATATTTCACAAACTGATGAGAGGATTTTATACTTATATTTTGGTAGAATTTTGTCTCCAAACTAAACCAATTTGACTTGAGTTAGGTTAATTAGGGTTATTTTAATTAGGATTTATGTCAAGAATGAGTTACTACCATAATTCCTACTTTAATGCAGATTTTGGACAAAAACATGACTTGGATGAATCAATAATGATGTAGAGCTTGTTGTAAGCTTTCCAACGGTTCTTGAATCACCTCAATCGGAGTCCGGATGAAGGAAATATGGGCAAAATACTGACAGGACGCAGTGCTGAAATTTCTGGAACGGACCGTTCCAAACCAGAACGGTCCGCCCCAGCCAAAACTGCCAGAAACAGCAAGATTGCCCGTTCTAGATGATTGGGACGACCCGTCCCAGATTAGAACGGTCCGCCCCAACAGAAATCGCCAGAACTTCCAGAAATAGTCCAGAGTTGCCAAATTTAGAGTTCTATTATATCATGGCGGTTCTAATCTATCCCTGGCACTTCCAGAACGTGTCTTCTGCTATTTTCATCATCTCTACACATTTCTAATGCCTATTTAAACATAGTTTGAGGGGATTTTTGAGATATACAAGAGAGAAGTTCAATTCCAGATCCAAGTTAGGATCAGATATAGTTCTATTTGAGAGAAAAGTCTCAGGTAAAGATCGTGGCAGCGCCGAATCGACTGGTTTGTGGCAGAAACAAGGCGTTTCGATAGAAGGCTTCGACCTACAAGAGAAAACAAGGACATATTGGGTTTTATTCTTCCTTTATTTCCTATTTCTCTTTGTTTTGCATGATGTCTTTTAGTTGTTGAGTTGATTGTTCTAGGGCTATGGTTGTAAACCTTTCTACTTAGTTGCTTGTTTTGTTTGAATACTTGTTTATTTGCTAAGTTAAGTTGCGTTTATGATTTCTGCAATTTTATTCTATCTTTTTGTTGCAACTTGTTACTGTTTGAATCTGATTATTGCGTTAAACAAAGGCCTAGTTTAATTGTCAAAGTAAAGTCAATCTGCAATAACAAGCAAACACTTAGATCAATTAGGTAGGCGATATCCGAAAGGATTTAACCAAACTTCAAGTAATTAGAAGTTTTACTCAACAAACCGAGAGGTTGAGAGTTTACCAAGACCCAGAAATCAATTAGAAACACCTAAACCAAGAAACGAGAGTTGAAATTTAGGAGTTTTTAGGATTTATCAAACAGAACCCCACAACTTGACCTGAACGAGAGTTAGAGCGCAAGTCTGTAGGTTAGGTTTGGTCCAATTCACGTAAAAACACTCAGCAAATAACTAAGTAGGATGACAAAACAAGTATCAACCATTGGAACGGACTGTTCCAAGGTCAGGACGGACCGCCCGAGAGGGGGCGTCTGACCTAGAACGGCCAGTTCCAATCGTTGACAGAGGCTGAAACGGACCGTTCCAACCATTAGAATGGACCGTTCCAACTTTGACAGAGGTAGAATCGTTTGGAACCAGAAATCCTAGAATTATTTGACCTGCTGATTTTCTCTTGTTTAGTTCTTGCTTTAGTCTTAATATTAGATCTAGGATTTATATTCACCTTCAACCTTTAATCCACAAAAGAAAGTTGAACTCGTCTAGCTAGTTTAGTAAAGTAAAAGACCGATACTCCAACACCGTCCCTGTGGATTCGACCCTCGAGCCGTTCTGCAAACGATTAGATCGGTAAACGAGGTTTATTTATTTTGAGACTTGGTTCTACACCCGATCACAAACCAAGAATCATATGGAATGATTGGTTGGAGAACCTACTCTATCTAGTTGTTTTTGGTGTCACGCCGACGCTAGCACCATCTCAACGAAAATAGGGATCTTGAAAAACCTACTACATTAGGGACATTAAATAATTGTAGTGGGAGTTTTATTTGTTATAAATAAAACAATTGCATAAACTAAATGACCGTAAATTGATTTTGTTATAGATGTTTAGATTGTTAATTTTGTTGCGATCAATCTTTGAAAATTAACAAACTCGTTTCTAAAAGTATTCACTTAAAGAAGTAATACCGATTCCTAAGACACGATCTTAGTGAAGAGAAATTTGAGTATGTCAATTCCCAAAACTTTCCTCAAACTACCCGAACCTAGCAACGCGATGATTGATTGACTTTTGGCGAAAAGTTATTCAATAAAGCGTATGCTTAATATCCTCATTTGAAATTTCTAGACCTTTGAATTAGCGAATTCATATGGACTAAAATTAACTCGTACGTTCTCATCCGCTTACTCAAGAAAGTGTTCTTGGAGAAAGTAGATATTAACTCCATCATTTATGATTGAGTATAAAGAATATGAGTTGACCAAGAGATTATTCTTTTAAAAGAAGTTATATGAATGTTTCATTAGCTCACAAATCGAAAGATTGAAGTAGCTAATTGATGACTAGAGATATTAATCTCCGATATCAAGGATTGTTGATATTGTCATACGATCTCTTTGGAATCATGAAGGATATAATGTTACCTTTTTCGCACGCTTGTTAATGCAAAAAGGTGATTGATTAAGTATTCAAGAAATACTTCACCAATTTATGAGTTGAAATTTCGAGACTCTCATTGATGACCATGTGTCACATGAGATGTTTCATTTGCCGTTTATGGGAGGCATTTGAAAGGTTGTCTGAAATACCATGATTGTGATATTCTAATCCTAAGAAGTATTTGTCGTTCAAATTATCTCACTATCTTTAATTCACACTAGTAACTTGATACTAGTTCATATGCTCGCATTTAACGAAATGTGTTGGCAATGGAGAATAAGAGAATGTTCGAGAGATGTAAAGTAAACTCCGTATAGGAGATGACTTATTCGTTTAAGTCATTACCATTGAATACGTAGAGTTATCTTTATTAAGAGTTTATTTAGGAATTGAAGGTTGCATACCTTAATCCTAACCTCTCACAACGTCTCCATTTCATATTCGATGATGGATGACTATGTTTAGTAAAAGACAAGTTCTTTTATCATGGATTTGTTTATATGATTTCATGCATCTTGATTGAATTTGCTTGAAATAGATAAACAATTTTGAATGACAAATAGGATGCGTAAGACTTGACATAAAGTATTTGACTTTCATGTGATATATAACCGCTTAGTCACATACATAAACGAGAATCCCATTACGAGAGTCTACGTAACGTAGAGCTCGAAATTCAATTCGATTTCAAATCGATTGATATGCGAATCATGTTTGTTAAATGACAAAAGCGCCTTTAACCTATGAAGGTTTAAGGACAAGTGAACTAATTAGGACTTATACATATCGATGTATAAAGACCTATAAGTACTTGTGTAATGAAAGGTTATTGATACTTTACTACTTGACCAACGATCATTGTAGATATAAACATATCTATTTGATAAGGTATAAGTATGAACATTTTGACTAGTTCAAAGGAGTTCAAGAGTGAAGTTTAAAAGACCGTTCAAGAAAAATGGAAGTCTTACAATTAATTGTGGTAAATAAATAAGTAGTTAAGTCATATGATTTGAAATATTATCTAAAGAGTATGAAAGTAGTTTCACAACTCGCTCCATGAGGAATAATATGTCCAAGAATGGAGGTATCGAACAAATATTTTGTATAGTTCGATCGATAATAATTCAAATGGACTTATTCAACTCGTATTAAGGAATTATGTTTGAGGATAATATTGTTTACACTGAATAATGTTCCATCGAAGTCTATTGAAGAAGATATCTTACGAGATTTTGATCTCTAAGTATAATACTTCTCGAGATTTGGTGTTGAGAAGCTTATTTTAAGTATTGATGACTTGTAAGCTTAAACCCAAATAAGACATTTAATATTTGTAGGATGCTTTATATTAAAAGGCACTACTTCCACGAATATGATAAGAACAAAGTAGTTGTTGCTAATCATAATGTAGTCTTGATGAATTGAAATTCTCAAGAAGAAGTAGTGGGAGTAAAGTGAGCATTAAAATAGTTTATGCATCACTACAAGAAGTACTCTTATGGGAAACTTGTCACTCCATACATGGTACTTAGTGGGAGTTGAGCGAAACTTCATTCACAAGTTATTTTGAAAGAAGTTTAATAGTACGCTCCTTCCAATGAGGACTCAACCATCTCACGAGTTGATGATGTTCGAGAAACTTATGGTATATATGAGGAGTCAAGAACTCGTTCAACAAATCGTTGTGGAAGAAGTTCATGAACCTCAAGTACCAATCCTACAAAAGATCAACGAGAGTTGATTTCCTAAGCCATTTGGTGCATAGGTTGTCACAACATTCTCGTACTAAGCATATGAGAATTCGTTGATAAACAAAGAAACGATGGAACGATCCGATTCCACATACATGGTTTGAATTCATATGATCTTTAAATAAAATCCATGTATAACAATAAGGTATAGACCTTGGTTGATGTTCATGAAGGAGCAATCCATCAAGAACGTTTTAGATCTTCAAAAGAAAAGATCGACATGGATAACAAATCGACTATGTACAAAGCGCGGCTTCTCGCTTGTAGCTATGTCTAAGACGATGGCTAGTTGACTACGTACAAAGCACAACTTCTTGCTTGTGGCTATGTATAAGTCAATAAAGATCATTCTAGCAATAGTTGTATTTCATATATGTCGATATATGGAAAAACACATAAAACCGCCTTCTTCGTATGAATGAAGGAAGATGTTGTGCATTTGACACAAATCGAGGTTTATGTATTGCTAAAAACATACGCATGCTTCAAGGATCCATAAATGGATTAAAGCAAGTGTTGTGGAAATTGGAATAAAAGTTTTGACAATGAAGTCAAGGAGTTGAACTTCGTCAAAAATATCTTATATAAACAAGATATTCAGTGGGAGCATAATTGTATTACTTGTATTGTTCAAGATAACAATTCATTAATTGGGAATAGCATTAAAAAAATGAATATTGTCGAGATCTCTTTGGAGAATGCTTTCTCAAATGAGAACTTGGGCGAAATCACCTGATCCTAGGAAACAAATCTATGAAGATAGATTGTGATGGATGTTAGGTTTGAGCAAATATGCATATGTTGACGAAGTGCTCTAGAAACACGAAAGTTACACTCCAAGAAAGGATGTCTAACTGTACGTCACGTGGCATGACTTGAGTGTTTAACTCGGTCTAATGCAACTCAATTCAAGAAAGTGCATGAAATAGTTCAAGCATTCTTTCAGTATGAGTTTCATTTCGTACGCCATATTTATGCATATGCCCCGATGTGTAGTATCCAAAGGATATGACAAACAGTTGTCAAATGGATACAAGAGAGACACATTAGGACGATAGTCAAGGATATCCTCGAGTACCTTATGAGAAAGAGTGATATAATGTTTCATCTCTTAAGATGAAAGAGAGCTCGTGTAAGTTAATTACACTAATGCTAGTTTTTCGAAAGATTGATATAATCACAGTTGAAATACATATTTTGCTAAAAGGTGGTGTTGTAAGTTTAGAAGGTGTTCTAAATGGAATATTACAACCGTTTCCGTCACCAAAGCAAAATACATAGCAACTTGTGAAGCAATAAAAGAAGTTTATTTCGGCTCGATTTCTTAGTTGAGTTATTATGGTTCTAAGCATCTCGAACTATAACTTACTCCTAAAGAACCCAATGTTACATTGGAGATTCAAATATGATCTATAACGATATCACTTGATATCATATGATGGTGATCAAGAATATATATAGGAGAATATATATATATATGGTCAAACAATTTTTGGATTGGTTCGCGAACACAGCGAACACTCTAGCACGACCTCTACCTTGAGCAGTATACGAGATGCAGTTATGCATCCATACGTGGTGGACGTATGAGTAACTAGCTATAAGCGTATTATTTATTTTGAGGTCCGAGACATGTATATATGTAGATATATGACATTGTTCTCAATTCTTCGTTGGCTAGAAGTCACTACTGATTGACTCTAGGCCAAGTGGGAGATTGTTAAAGTTATGTCCTAGAAGTCAATAATTTAATGACTTAATTATTAGTTTATGTTTTGGATGAGATTTTATCATCTGTTCCTAGGTTTATTATTGACAGATCATTCAGGTTGAGGATCTGAATTGTAGATCTCTGTTGATCATTCTTTAGAATGACAATAATAAATCTAAACGGTCCATAATCTTGATAATTAACAAGGAACATTAATTATCATATAAGATTAGTATGCAAGTTAAGTGATGATTAAGTTCTACTAATCATAGGTAAAGAGTTACCAACTTAATTGCATATGTGTATGTTATGGAACATAGCACAGGACTTGACCCATCGAAATAAACATATGGATTGTGTTATGTGTCATTGTTTATTTCGTTATGATTTTGGTTCTAAGTTTGAGATGTTTATCTTTTCCACATGAGGATAGGTTCAATAAATATCGTCTACCGCTGATTCCCGATAAGGGCTGCTATACGGACTTTATTTATGTTCTCTTGAATTGTGCGGGGAAAAGCTAATCATCAAGAAAACCGTATGTCCCTCATTAATTAACTTAGTGAGTGACGATATCTGTTTGGGCCCCTTGATGGAGATAGATTGTTTGCATGCAACTTTATACAATTATCACTAGATCAAGAAACGTATAATCTGCAAGAATGACACATTCCTATCTTGGATTATACGATGATATCGTGTGACATAAGAATCAAAATAGGGAAATACATTTATTCTCTTATGCAGGATTTAAATACTGTAGCAGTACACTATTTATGCGAATTGGGAATCATAACGTGTTGCTAGATACCGCTTATGATTATTGGAATTAAATAACGATTTAATTCCATGTCCAACTTAGCATAAATCCTCAAAGGGTCACACAAAATAGAGTTTTGACCAAGACAGTACATTATTTATTTATTCGCAATAGTTCGTATTGCGGAAATATGATAAGATGATTAATTAATTATATATCGTTATAATTAATTAAGTCAAATGGATCATATTGAAATAAATTAATGTATTAGCTAATCCTAGAATAATTATTAATTGGTTAATAATTATTTAAGTTCAACTCAATTTAATATAAATAGTTATATTAATTTATTGGGCCAATATTTATGTATTAAATGTATAGCCCAATTGAAGAGCATTTGGAGTAGCTTCTAATTATATGAATTAGAGGCCTAATTAAATGAGATGAGAGGCCCATATGAGCCCATAATGTGGCCGGCCCTAGTGGTAGGTAAGAGTGGCATTCTTGTAAATAGATGGTTGGTGGTAGGTAGGGATTGTGCACTATATATAGAGATGTATAGATGCAAAATTGGACTAGCTCTCTTCCCTAACCCTAGCCGCCCCCTCTTTCTCCCTCTCTTGGCCGGCGCCCCTCATCTCCTCTCTCTCTCCATTAGCTCATGAGTTGAGCAATATTCTCTCCACTAATTAAATTGTTAATTAAAGAAGAAGAGAGAATACCTTGGATTAGCTTTGTTCTAATCGAATCGCTAGCACGAATCGATTTAGACCTTGGTTAATCTCTAGGTGGACTCGAGGCGATTTGGAGAAGAAGGAGAGCACCCCATCGATTCCCATGCCGTAGGATCGAGCCCCGCGAATACGATTTCGCGGGAGGTATAAATTTTCACCTATCTCTTTGTGTCTATTGCTTAAAGTACTAGATCCTCTTGCTCTTTGTGTTTTAATTGAATTAATTAAAAGTAATTAGTCTAAAATTAAAATTGGGCAGTTTCCTAACACTTCCTCCCTTTACCAATTTTATCAGTTGCCCCTGCAAAAGCAAAGTATTACCAATTAATTAATATGGAACATATGTTCTTATATTAGATGCTCTGCATGTTCGTTTTCAACTAACAGTTCAAGTTCAACTGTTGCTCAAACTGACATAAACATTGCAATGTTTTAAGTACACTACACTTTTCTTTCTCCTAAACCTAAACTGATCAAGAAGCTACTATGGGTCTTTTTAGTTCCCCAGCCTTCCGTTTGGCAACATTTAAAAAGCAACAAATATGAATTAAATAGAGATCCATTCGAGTCCCATGTAAACCTCAAATATGTAACAGGTAATTGAACTGGAGTTGTTTGGAAATTGTAACCACTTATATTTATTTACAAGAAAAGAAATAATTAACCAGTAAATAAAACGAAATTATGCTTTAGATAATTATAAGCCTTAACCAAGCATATTGTCTAGCCACATATCAAAGGGAAACAAATAGATTAGAGTTTAATAGAAAATTACCAAACCGAAAAAATGGATTTTTGAAAAATGGGATTTTACAGTAAATGAACACAAAATCAACAAAATAAACCCATAAATTCTTCTAATTGCAACATAGAGGAAAGGCTTGTAATGCACGAGAGAGAGAGAGAGAGAGAAGATGAGTCGATGAACGGATAAGGAAATTCGATGTCGATTGTCGAGTTGTCGAGCAGAGCTGTCAGAGCGAGGGTTCGAGTTCGAGCGGAGCCGTCGGAGCGAGAGTTCAGGCTCAAAGAGAGACTGAGGGCCTAACAATGAAGACTGAGGGTTCAATCGAGCTTTAGATTTATGTGAGGGCCAAACCAAGTTATTGGCCTTAGATCTAGATAGTTTCGGTCCAATTAGAAAGATCAATACGTCCAATCTGTGAGCTCACGAACAAACTCGGTCTAACCCCACCCCTATTAATGCAAGTGCTGAGAGTGGGGACTACATGTTAATATTAGTCGACTTTTTTTTTAATAAATAAAAAATTCAATCTAAAATTTTTTATCAAAAAGATAGGCCGCCGTTTAGGACCCCTAACACAAAAGCTGAAAAAAGTATATATGCAAAATTAAATCGTATGATATGCAGTGCCTAAGTTTGTATGTACAAAGCTAAGAACTTGTAAGTGTTCAATCAAATTGGTTATTTCAACTAATTGACACGTGTATCAAGGAAAGATGTTTGGCACGGAAAAGTCAAATTGAAGTCTAATTTTGTTTGCAATATATCAAATAATTGTATTTTTATAGTTTTTATTTTCTTATCCCGTAATTAATTTGTCATTAGCGTGCTTTGTTACCGTTTGAAACGTGTGATTTATAACTATCAATAAACTATTAACTAGTCAACACTTTTGAGCTACTGACAAGACACTACTGGAAATTCAATAAAAAAGATATCAAAAGTCTTGACTTAATCTAATGTTGAGGTTATCTAGTTTTTCTTTCCTCCAAAATAAGATAAATAATTATAATTTTACTTAATTTCGATAAATATTTTGCACATATTATTTTATCTGTGATAGAAGTAGATATTTGATAATTTTCTCTAGTATCTCGTTGCAAAATTTTGAAACATGACCCAAAATGCCAATTGTCATTTTTCACAAAATTGTTTCGACACATTTTTTTTATTGACACATATCTTTTTATTATAATTTTATAGTAGAAATAAAAGTGGAATTTTTCGAACAACTTTTATTTATCCTTATAGATAACAAATGCCAATCGGCATTGTTTACAAGATTTATAAGATTCTTGAAACGACACATGCATGACAGATCATGCAACATTTCTCTCTCTCCATACACGGGAAACCTCTTTAGTATTTATTTTCACTGAAGACTAGTTCAATGACTTTTGTTAAATTTTTAGTATACATAAGTTACTCTGATTTTCAGAATTTCGAAAGTAAGAAAATGTTAGAAGACGCTACAAATCAGACCAACAAGGTGAAAGGACTTCCCGGCTTCCGGGGCAAAATGATGTAAATGAGAACTAAAACGGTGCTCCAAAACCAAAAATGACAAAACTGGAGATAGTCATTCTAAAAACGAAATGGGGCAAACATGGAGATAGTTTACTGAGCAATTGCAAATTACTACAAAAAGAGAATTGTAGGAATTGGGTACTGCATAGGTTGCAGCGGATCAACTGTAGGTCACATGAGGTAATAAAAAAAAAAAAACCAAAAATAATAAAACGAATCAGGTCCAACATTTTGGTAGTCTAAAATATCATATACAGAACGACATTTTAATAAAAGCGATAATGAAAATAGCAAAAAAAAAAAAAAAAAAAGGACTTCAGAAGTACACTGAATAAGCAAAATTAGACATCTACCGTGAAGTACCTGTACATTGTGCAAGAATATTCAAAAAGGTTTTACACTTTTACTACAACCTTTTGTCCACGTAGCTATATAAGCTCAGTGTATATACATGAACTGCTCGTTAATCACTATGGCCATTAAAAAAAAAAAAAGAAACAACAAATCCTAGTGTGAATGTTAGTATCTTAATTTAGCTTTCCTTCGGTGAAACCAGCCCTGAAACATTATATTCAGACAACCCCATTTCCTGTTGAGAGGTACCTTCTCCGGTGGCATCTGCAAGAGAGAAATCAACGGATTTATATGAAAATTTAATTAAATTAATATTTAAAAGTACGTAAAAGAGGATAATATTCATGGATTCAAAGGTTTCAAAAATACAAACAAGCATATACTGTTGTAATTCACAATTATCAGTATACCTGGAACTCTGATAAATTAGGTATCCCAGTCTGAGCAGTAACATCTCCAATCAATTTAGCATCATCTTCCTTGTTATCCAATTCTGAGTTGATCGCTACAACATGGTTCTCCTGAATACATCAAAAAAATGAGAACAAGGTAACCAACTTAAAAGGTTCATAAAGCAACGCACGTCAAATTGAAAAAAATAGCAACTTGTGAAGATCTCACCAATCATTTTGTTCCATGTCTTGACTCCAACAGGTTGCATCTTTCTTTTCCTGACATATGACTAGCAAATATGAGCAGGAAAAAATCAGAATAGGTGGTAAAATATAATTGAACAACATACCTCAGCTTTAAGTTTACTAAAGATTACATGAAATTTCTGTAATATAACTTCCATTCTGAGCAGGTCATGTTGCACTCCTAAGGAAAAAGCATGTAAATTAGAAGGGTTAGAAAAGAAGGACATCACATTATATATTAAATTACTTAACAACTGTCGCAACTATGTACTACGGTAGTGAACTAATAATTTTTATTTTAGTAAATGCTAAAATGTAATCACAAATATCAGACAAGTGGAGTTGTCACATGAACTTACCAATTTACCATCTCTTAATATGGAACAAAATGTGTGCATTTCCAACCTCATTGCCGCCTCTGATTAAGGCAATTCGCTTCCACCCCGTTGAATCACTTCCCTGCATCGATCCAAATGTAAATATGCTGTTTTTTTTTTAAATGGGGTCCGTTGGCAAGATGTAAATGCGTTTTTATACTGTCTAAAATGTAAGTGACTGTGCAGTGCACCGTAAAAAGTAGAAGAAACAGAAAATAAAAACGGAAGCAAAGTTGATTCCCATATCCAGATTTTCCATCAAAGTAGGGCTTCAACTTTGTTTTTCTTTAAAAAAAAATCCTACCAAAGTGGGAATCCCAGAAATACGTTATATTTTATAATAGTACGTATGATAAAAGAAAATTATTCGAATAGTATACAGTTAATTAAAGAAATTTGTTCTAACTCCTAAGACCAAAATTTTATGGGAGTGGCTAGTGTCAAATATATAGGACACATACACTTGTCCAACACGATAAAATTTTATTTTTTAAAATTAGAATGGCCGATCCAAACCGCTCAAATTGTTCTACGTTATAAAATCTCCATTGAGACCAAATTTTATATTTTTTTCAAATTTTTTAACTATTTTTTTGGAATTTTTAATTTTGCTCAATTTAAAAAGTTATGAACCCTCTAATTTTGAAAAAAAAAAAAAAATAGTTAGAAAATTTGAAAAAATATAAATTTTGATTTTTAAAAATATTTTAATATAGAAATCATATTGAACGATTTGGATCGGCCGTTTGAAATTTTAATGATCGACGTTTGGATCGTGTTTGTCATCCTATATGTTTGATTCTAACATTACTCAAATTTTATTGCTTTGGTAGATCAAAAGGGATAAAACAAAAGTTAACCTTTTTTTTAAGATTCTGTTTCAGCTCGATAAGTTTCGCAACGACACCCTAAAATGGCAGCGACCTTGTCCCATTCCGCTCCATTTTTATTTCCAAGTTGCTCCTCTAAATCAGGATGTACTTTTTTAATCTTGAGATACCGAAGTGATACAGGGAGCTTGGGCAATGACCTTATTTTTGGGCAATTCACAATTTCCACGGATTCTATGGAACAGAAGGATTCTATTTCAGGAAGAGAGAACAGACCTGGACAGCTATAGAGTTCTAGTGTACTGAGCTTGGGAAATGAATAAACTCTACATGGAGATAACCACGTCTCTAAACGCCTCATATCATAAATTTTAAGAAGCTCTAAGGAGGGAAATATACCGTTACCATAAAACTCATCACCTATTTTGCTCACAGTATGAATAGATTGAAAGTACACTTCTTTTAGTTGTGAGAATTGCCCAAGAGTCGGGAGCATCTTGAATCCATAATTGGACCCTTGTATCCAAAAATGTGTCATTCTAGAGAGCCAATTTGGCTCCAACCAAGAAGGAAATTTATCTCCTGGATAATAATGGATCATCAACCTTTCTACATTTGGATGTGGTCTCAGAGCTTCAAGTATCTCATTTAATATATATTCCTTTCCCTTCACAGGATATGCCCGATAATTCCAGGTCAGCCAAAGTTGGGTGACGTGCTCTTTGCTACCAAGTTGAGCTTCAATAGCCTCTTCCCTACTAGCAACGTATTCTAATCTACTAATTTCTAATTTTCCTTTGATGTTATTAAAGTCTCGCAAATCACCTATCTCCCACCAATCCCGCTCCTTGGCAATTAATTCTGCAAATCTCTCTCTCAAATTTACTAGTATAAAAAATCTCCAATATATATGGCTATAAGTACTGATCTTTATCTCACTTTTGATCAATTTACTGGTATCAAAAACCTCCAATCTACACATACGACTGCCGTGGGGTATTTCAAACACCTCGATATTTTCACTTTTGTCCCTTTTCCTTGTAAACAACTTGGTCAAAAGGTGAAGCTTGCTGAAATATTCAGGTTCAACCTCGCAATTTCGAAAACATAGGTAACGTAGATGTTTGCACTCTCCAAAATTAGGTAACTTAAAACTACGAAGATTGCAATCAATATTCAGCACTCTAATTCTTTTCATTTTGATGAAAACTTCACTAGAAAGATCAACTAATACTCCACTAACCGGATATAGAAGTATGAGTGTCCGCAACTTATCAAGACCACGTATAAGATTATAATATTCTCTTCGAAAAAATTCTATAGATAAATGGTGATGAGATATTGGTCTACGAGTAGTAATTACGGATAAATGTCGAATGGAACCCAAGTTTTGCAAAGTGTGATTCTCTTTAAGTATATAACATTCTCCTTAGGAAACATGGCAGGCCAAATCATTCATGAGGTCATGCACCACATAGTATTCTTTATTATTCCGTTCGATGACTTGAATAAATGACCTTGCTATTAACTCATTGAAATAAGATTTTCCAACATCCTCCAATCTTTCTCCCTCTTTGGGAAAAACAAATCCATGTGCTATCCACATATGAACCAACCGAACACGCTTAAGGTAGTAATCCTTTGGGAACAGGCTGCAATATGCAAAGCAACGTTGTAGGTGTCCTGGTAGATGTTCATAGCTTCGATGGAGCACTTCAATTATGTCATTATCCAGTGAATCATCCTTTAGGATTCTTTTCCACTCCTCCATATCGAATTTACCCCTCAACCTCGGTCCCACTACTCTGATAGCTAGTGGTAATCCCTTAAGCTTGTTAACAATCTTTCTCCCAATAGGTTCTAAATCATGGAGGTTATCCGGATTCACACAATCGAATGCCTTCAATTTTAAAAGTGACCAACCATCATCATCATTCAGGGCATCTAAGGATATTGGCCTTATCGAACCCAAAGATGCAAGACTATTTACAACTAAATCTTCTCGAGTTGTGATGATAATAGTGCTTTTTGCTTTTGCATTACTCAAAGGAGCAAGAAATTCTGACCAATCTTTCTCGTACCTATACTTTTTATCATGTTTACCATACCATACATCGTCCAACACTAGCAATATTTCCTTTGATGATAACTCTGTTTGAAGTTTTCTTTGTAGCATATCAAAACTAGCATCGTTTGCAGAAAAGCTTTCACAAAGATATTTTAGCATCTGTTTGGTGAGTTCACGCTTATCAAACTTATCAGAAACAGTGAGCCACAATTTTTTATTTGACTCAAAATGACTGTTTAACCTGGGATCATTAAAAACCATTTGAGCAAGAGTAGTTTTACCTAAACCTCCTTGGCCTACAATTGGGATAATAGTAGGTGGCCCTGCTTTTTCCTCAATTATCCATTCTATTATCAATTCACGCTCTTTTTCTCGCCCAAAAATAGTTTCCCCACTTGGTACCGAACTGGTAAGAAACTGATATTCTTGTTCAATGAGTTGCATATTACCTGATTTATTAGCTTCCATCAGCTTAAGGAGTTTTTCTGCTGATCTATTAGCTTGATCTAACCTCTCGTTGACTCTTGTCAACTTTTTCTTGAAGCTGGAGTTACCAACTATGGTCTGGTGGATAAAACGAGAACAGGAGGCAGTTACACGCCTAACCTTATTTGGCAGTGATTTCTCATATTCCTCCTTGGCGAGTTTGTAATCAAAATCATCTATACAATCTTCCGCATCGTAGACTGCATCTTTGATTTGTCGCACCAACTGCACCTGGTAAGGGTCAACAATTCTGTACTTCTCAACCGTGGTCATGGTTGAGAGGATCTCTGGAAGGGTTGTGTTCATCTTCGTCATATCATCCACTATGCTGGATCTTTCAAAGTACTTCTTTTCTATAAAGGTTTTAATTTTTTCAATAACCATCTTTATGACCGGGGACACCACCCATCCTACAGCTGCCGTAATCTCAGCCATGGGGAAAATTATAGTGTGAGAAATAAAGGGGAAAAACAAAATTAAAAACAGAGTGAAGAAATTAAGCTAGGAGAAGTGGATCTGATTAATTTTGGATGTAATTAAGAAAAGCTTCTATCCCAAGAGATATGACGGCTGTGAGTGGACAGAAACTTAGAGGGGAAAGAGAACATTGAATTAAAATATATCTATAGGTTCTGTTCAAATTAGGAGATAATGAAACATTGATATGTGGTAAAGGGAACACTTAATTGGAAGAAACAGAGTACGCAAGTAAAAGGCAATGGGAAATGCATAGTATAGTGGACAATTCTAGTGCAGTAGTGCTTAACCGCTCATTACTTTGCTAGTCTCATCTTACATATGAAAAAAACATCGATATCAAGAAAGTGAACAGACGTCCATGTTATGTTACTTTAAGGATCGAATGCTATACTCTAATAAACACATCCACTAAACGGACCCAGTTGCCACTATTTTACATTAGATTCGTTCCAAACATAAACATAAATATTAAATTTATCGACAAACGATTGGAATGATGACAAAGCGTGTTTCGTTTGGTTTATTCGTGTGCAAAGATAACTTTTATGGGAATTGCATCCAGTGGTAAATGACGGATATAATACAGCATGTTTATAGAAGACGAAATTTGCCTAACCTGTCATACGGGATTCATATGGGATTCACATGAGAATCAATTTTGAATCTGGCTTTAATCGCAACGGTTCATGAGTGCTAAATTGCTAATGAATTAATCTTTCTTGAAAATATGAGGTTAAAATTGAAGTCGCATTCAAAAATTAGTTCTTATAATGGCATTTCCTTTGATATAATATTGTACACATATGAAGATGGAGTATTCCGGCACGCTGTGGTTAGCACAGTGTTAGTGTAGAAGATAATACAGGAAGGGTACTGGACACCTCCGGAAACAAAGGAAATGGAGAGAATATTGAGACGCGACAGAATTAGCTAGATTAGTAGTTCTAATTACTGGCCCACTGGGTCCCGCTTGTAAGTGAATGTCTCGCCCTTATAAATATATAAGGTGTCCACACTGTAAAAGAATTAATTGAGAATTAATAAAATCAGTTTCCTTCTAAATTCAAAATCTTACAGTTAAGAATAGTACTGTTATTGTTCAGTTCATTTTCTGTGGTAATTTATATAACTAGATGGACTCATTCCGACTCCGCCGGAGGATCTTGCGCTCGAAAGTTTTGGAATTGATTTTTTTTGTTGCCTACTTTGTGCAATCAGGATTAGAGTGGACGAGTTAATTATTCCGAGCAATTACCCTATTTAATAAGGTTGGTGAGCGAGTGACTATTCGTAAAAGAATCCACATTTTTGTGCGAGATTTGCTGTGCTCATCTACGTTGATGAGAGTTTCCCTCAGTATAATGAAAGTAGTCAGATAATTCAAGTTTTTGTAGGTAAGATATATTATAGTTTTGCTAGAATATTATTTATAAACATAAGTGGCGTTATATAGCGTGTCAAGGAAATCATGAAATAATGAGAAATGACTTTCGATAAATTTTTAGTATAATTCGAGTTTTTGTAGCTGACCAACATTTCTCTCTCTCCATACACGGGAAACTTGTGTAGATATTCATTTTCACTGAAGACTTGTTCAATAACTTTTGATAAATTATTTTTAGTATACATAAGTTACTCTGATTTTCACAATTTCGAAAGTGAGAACGTATTAGTCTATTAGAAGACGGTACAAAATCAGACTAACAAGGTGAAGGACTTCCGGGGCAAAATGACGCAAATAAGAACTAAAACGGTACTCCAAAACCAAAAACGACAAAACTGGGGGTAGTCATTCTAAAAACGAAAGGGGACAAACATGGAGATAGTTTACTGAGCAATTGCAAATTATTACAAAAAGATTGTAGGAATTTGGTACTGCGTAGGTTGCAGCGGATCAACTGTAGGTCACATGAGGTTAAAACAAAAAATAATAAAACGAATCAGGTCCAACATTTTGGTAGTCTAAATTATCACATACAGAACATTTCAGTACAAGCGAGAAATGAAAATAAAAAAAGGATTTCAGAAGTACACTGAATAAACAAAATCGAATTTTCCTAGACATCTCATAACTACCGTGAAGTAACCTGTACACAATGCAAGAATATTCAAAAAGGTTTAACTACAACCTTTTGTCTACGTAGTTAAGCTCAGTGTATATACATGAACTGCTCGTTAATCACTATGGCCATAAAAATAAAAATAAAAAGAAACAACAAATCCTAGTGTGAATGTTAGTATCTTTAGCTTTCCTTCGGTGAAACCAGCCTTGAAACATTATATTCAGACAACCCCATTTCCTGTTGAGAGGTACCTTCTCCAGTGGCATCTGCAAGAGAGAAATCAACGGATTTATATGAAAATTTAATTAAATTAAAAGTACATAAAAGAGGACAATATTCATGGATTCAAAGGCTTCAAAAATAAAAACAAGCATATACTGTTGTAATTCACAATTATCAGGATACTTGGAACTCTGATAAATTAGGTATACCAGTCTGAGCAGTAACATCTCCAATCAATTTAGCATCATCTTCCTTGTTATCCAATTCTGAGTTGATCGCTGCAACATGGTTCTCCGGACTACCACAATACATCAAAAAGATGAGAACAAGGTAACCAACTTAAAAGGTTCACAAAGCAACACACATCAAATTGAAAAAAAAAAAAAAATAGCAACTTGTCAAGATCTCACCAATCATTTTGTTCCATGTCTTGTCTCCGACAGGTTACATCTTTCTTTTCCTGGCATATGACTAGCAAATATGAGCAGGAAAAAATCAGCATAGGTGGTAAAATATAATTGAACAACGTACCTCAGCTTTAAGTTTACCAAAGATTTCATGAAATTTCTGTAATATAACTTCCATTCTGAGCAGGTCATGTTGCATTTCCTAAGGAAAGAGCATGTAATTAGAAGGGTTAGAAAAGGACATTACAAACAAAAAGCTAATATAACAAATGATTAAAAAAAGACAAGACCTGTTTTTCTGAAGTTAGCCTTTGTATGGTTTCATCTTTCACCTCCAGTGCTTTCTTAAGGTAGCATCGTTAAAGATGAACATAATACTTTATTATATTCTTTTAGAGACGCTTATCTATCCCCATAAGCTTCAACCTTCATTACAAAATTTTTCATTCTCTCTTAAACGAAACATTACAATATCATGTCCACTCCCTGAAGACAAAAATTACCAGTTTTACCATGATTATACTACCCTAAGGCCTCCTATTGACCGTAACCCTCTCTCCTACACTGGAAAATTTTCCTGCTTCAATTTTGTTTGTAAAGATACACACTGATAAAGGAGGACAAAATGGTCATTCATTGAATTAAGGGAGCCATGAGTCCAGAGAGGCAGAGACTATTTCATGCTTTAGTAATGGTGCGCATGATTTATACCATGGTTGAGGTTTTCTCCTTTGAAGGAACACACTTGATATTTAATACATTTGGTAAGGGCATGTGTGACCCCTTTTTCTTTTGATAGTTGCTTCATTTTAACAGGAATATGAAATCTCAATAACCCTTTAAAAAGGCGGTGTCAGCAAAATAAGCTTGGAAGATGAAATTAGCTATAGGTTATCCTTCACTGAAACTTGAAAAGGATATTTCTTCAAATTGCCCTCTATAATTATTGTTTATCCTTTCCAATTCGATTTTTTCTTGCAACTCTGAAATTGCCATGTCTTTTCTTCTAACCTCAAGTTTACAATCATCCAACTTGCCTTCAAGTAACTTGATTTTCTCTAATATAGTACACAAAGCACATGAACACTGTGTTAGCAAAAAGAAGTAATGATATATTAGCAATGTATAATTCAAGTCGGGATACTGTTACCAAACTTAGCTTCAACTACTGTTGGGTTTTAGCAAAATGAGTGTAAGGTCAAAAACTGAAAGAAGTGAGTTTATATACAGCAAGTGTACATCTTGGTAGTAAGCCTGAGTGGTTGAATACAAATTACTTAATACCACAATTCCCTGATTCCAACTATTGCAGAATTTAATGATGTATATCATTGGATCTTAATAATAATAATTGAGAATGAATTGGGTTTCCTAATCCGTACCAACAAAATCCTTCTCAACTGCACAAATCCTCTGAATTTTCCCATTTAATCCAGCAACTGAAATAATAAACAATAAAGATGGTTTAAATACCAAATTAAAATTAACCAAAGGATTGAAGCAGAATAGAGTAAAGCAGCAAATTTACAATTTCAAATTCAAAAGATTACCTACTTGTTCCTTCTCATTTAATGTTTGTTTGATACCATCAAAAGCCCTTTTCACTGAAGTTGCTTCCTTTTGAACTGAATTGAAAAAGGAAATGTGTGCATTTAATTTCTCTGAAAGCAAAGTGAGCTCTCTATCTTTTGTCTGAATAGTGCGCTGAAGAGTACAAGTAGAATCCTGCATATTTATATTTGTGTTAAAATTGCATTCAATACCCTACTATTCCTGTATTCAGCTACTATGTAACTGTAGCTCTTTTTTTGTGATGGTAGCTGCTGTGCTATTGGAGGTAGCACTTCGAAATTGAATATACAAGAGGCTGGGCTAAAAAAACTCCAAAAGGCATGGTTTATGTGTGTGAATGTACCATCATAATTAATGAATCTCTTTCTTTTTTCCTTCCTTTTTGAGTTATATTTTAAAGCTGCTTCTTTTTTTGTGATGGTAGCTGCTGCCAAACTACAATTGTTCAGGTTTAATCAGGCTTCTAACAACATAAAGGTTACATAAAATTCAAGCAAAATTAACCTTAAAATAAATTAAAACAATTTCAACACTAGAACTGATTAAAAGTGAACTAACTCACCTCATAGTGATGAATAAAAGTCTCCCTTGATTGCAGCAACCCATTAATTGCATCTTTCAAATCCTTCTCCTTAGTCTGAAGTAACTCGTTCTCATTCTCTAGATACTTAATCTATCAATAGAAGAAGCCAATGTACATACATGTCAAGCAGCAAATTAAAATCAAAGAACCAATAGAATAGGTAAAAAAAAATATATATCACACAATGAGTACTACCTTTGATTGGAGCTTCCTTTGCACTTCATCTGTGGAACCCAACTCAGCTCTTAATTCTTGCAATTGCTTCAGGTACTCGGCCTCTGCGTGCTTGAAATTCTGCGTTCAGAAGGGAGAAATCAACGAGACTATAAAAGAAGAGAATTGCGAGAAAAAGGGGAGAGGATTGGACCTGCTTGCAATCCTCAAGTTCTTTCCTGGCGCTTCCTTCTCTCTCCTAGGGTGAAGTAAAAGAGAGTGATTACTTCAAAAAATGGAGGAAACATAATAGAGATAAAGGGAGAGAGCGTACTTGTAGGTCGCGAGAATTGGAAATGAGAGAGAGAAGCTGAAGCTTGAAATTTGAGAGTGGAAGCAGCTCTGCAGCCATGGTCTCTCTCCTCCCCGCAGCGTAGTTCGCTGTTTATATCTATATGTGCGTCTGTAGTTGCACACAGATCAGTGTGCGAGAGAGAATTTTAGTGCTAACCAGTAGGATCGGATCGGTTAATTACTTAATTGGTTCTTTCTAAATTGGTTTGAATTCTAAACTTAATTTGTTGTCGATAAGAAGTTCGGTCACGTTGACAGTTGTATATTTATATCGTATCTTACGGTAGGATACGGTAGAGACATTTTCGTTACTCGTATTTTGACTTATCTATACCCTATTCTTACCTGTTAAGAATTAACAATAACGTTAAGATAACAGTAAAAAACGAATAATAATTATACTAATAATTCGATAAAAAATGTACAACATGGATAAAAAAAATAATATCAAATAAATATAAATATATTATTAAAGTGCAACATTGAATAATATTTAAATATAATAAAATCATATCTTCTCAGGTAAATTATCACAAAATTATGTACAACTAATTAATAATTGAAAGTTTTAAATTGGAGAATTAATACTTATCATCATGAATTAGAAATTATTAATGTAGTATATTGTCTCAGTTAAATCTACCAATCCAATTGTCTTATTAGTTATTAATATATTAATTGGATATTATAATCATATCTTCTCCATTAAAAATTATAAATTATATATTATATATATAACGGTATGGGTAAATAACGGTTACGAAATAGCATTACCCTTATCCTTATCCAATAAATTAATGATTTTTTTTTTTTTTTACCCATACCCATATCTGATAACTTAACGAAAATAAAACCTTACCCATACCCGTCTTATCGAATACGATACGGGTAGGGTAAACGGTTAAAAGGGTATCGTTGACAACCCTAATTGTATCTTGTATAACAAAACCATTAGCATACCAGTAAGAATAATAAAGGCGAGTTAAAAGTTTATTAACTCAGCCCAACAAATAGATTCAATGAAGAATGCTTTTGTAGTGAAAGTCAAATACTCCCAAACATAGTCTTTCTTGCAAAATCAAATCTAGTTGTAGGGAAAATGGGGCATTCATTGAATTCTTGGTAGATGGTCATTCGTTGTTACTAGGGGAGGACGTTTGATGCACCCCAATACGTAAGCTACTCGTGAAATAAATGGAGCCATTCTTCAGTTTGAAGAAAAGATAATAATAATTGTTAATTTGAACTATAATACAAAGTATTTCTTTCAATTTTAGAAAAATTAAAATGAAAACAAAACAACAGAGACTATTAAAATACAAGAATAAATGAAAACGAAAAGAGAGTATATATGAAGCTAAGGGCACAACTTTCTACAACTGTAATCCATATTCTAATGGCATCTTATACAAAAACTGGCATTAATGCAACAAATAGAGGCACCACTTCAGCCTAAGCCATGGCTATCATTCAGAAAAGGATAATATTATGAGGAGAAAAAAAAATTACTAAAATTTAGTTGTAAAATAACCTATCAAGAATCTACCTTGTAATATACACACCCAAAACAGCGAGATCCCCTAATCTCCCCCAAAAATAGGATATACAAAATCAAACTTTACATGAAATAAAAAATAAAAAAAAGGGAAAATTTTTTATGTACCCCTTAAAACTGAGGAAATACAGGATTTGCCCTCCGAAAATTCAAACTCTTGATTTTACCCCCTGAAAATTGGACCGTCTCATTTATTTACCCTTCTGACATATTTTATGTCATAAAATATTATTAAATAATTGAACTGATAATTTGTGACTCTTTTACCCTTAACCCATTCGATCAGACTGAACCCAAATCGAATCGCTCCTCTCTCTCACGCCAGAACCCCTCCTCGCCTCTCCGCTCAATGGACAACCGTAGTTCTTCTCTCCTCTGCTCTCCACTCAATCAAACCAGGAGAAAAAGCTTCAATCGCCTTATCCTGGTTCTTCTCGATCAAACCAAAACCCTCATCTCCACTCAATCAAACCAGAAACCCTAGTTCTTCTCTCCTCTACTCTCCTCTCGATCAAACCTCCGTCGCGTTTTTCTCCGACCACAAACCTCCATTGCCTTTCTGTCATCTCGTTGTGATGCTTCTCTCTTGCACGAATTGCTGCTCTTCCCTCGCGTGGAATCCGTCTCCCTCGCACGAACCATTAGGCAGTCTATTTCCCCTCACTAGTCACTGCCATCATTTTTCTGGTTTACGACTTTCATATGGTTTAATTAGATAAATGCTCACAAGTTACCCGTGCAGGATAGTTTGCTTTTGCTCCTTTTCACTTTGATCTTGCCATCTGTAACTACGGAGATAGCTCATTCTTTTCACTTTTAATTTTTTGACCTTCATTGACTTCCCTCTCTGGTACGAACTAACAATAGGGTTATGTAATGAAATAAATCTCATTTTCATATTATTGTGAATTTGTGCTGATTCCGATTGCTAATTTACAAGTCCATTAAACGAGAACTAGACCCTGTTTCAGGCAGCCTATGTACTATTCCTGTAAGCTTAATAGTGCTGGTTGTAAATAGAGACTGAACTAGAATTCTATGCGTGTAACCAACTGCAATTAACAAGTTACTATTCATTTCTGCTGTACCAGTTACTATTCATACTGGTTTTACTCCATGGTTGTTATTGTTTTAATGAATCTGGAGATAGTTGATGTCGTAGCTTTTAGTATGATGCAGTAATGTGCATTCTTTGTTATGATTTATAGGGTTTTTTTGGTGGTCACGACTTTTTACTTGGATGTAGCGTTCAACTCCTATCAGATGCTCACCACAGAAACATTCAAGATGAGGGATGTGCTGTTTGGCTAAACATTTTTTCCCTTTTTTTTTTTGCTTTTGTTTTGTTACAGTAGAATTTGAGTGAACATGTTTGTGTCTTGTTTGTTAGATAACAGTTTATAAATGCCATGTAAGAACTTTGTGATTAATACTTTTTTTTGTGAAACCATTGATTGGGGAACTTGTTAATTACAATAATTCATGTACGTCAGAGAAGTGATTTTTATATTATAAAGGATTATTTTAGTCTAATTAAGCATCAAAGCTCCTAGTGATATTAAACATTTAACAATTAGCAAACATATGACAATGAAGCCTAGCATCCAGCAATTAACAAACACGTATAATAATGAAGTCTAGTATATAACAACATTCATTTATCTTGCATTTGCAACTATACGGAAAGTAAATCATATATTGTCCAATGTCCACTATTAAGTTCTTCATATAATAAAAAAAATAATAATAATGAGTTTGAGCCTGACAAATACTGCAAATTATTTTCAGCAAACACAAAAATGAAGTTTGGCATATACTAACTTGTCCTCTTACAATTTTACAAGTCTTTAATCTTCTCAGTTGTCAGCCTCATTGTCTATTATCTCTTTACATCGTTCCCATAGAAATCTCCTTCTCAACTTATCAATTTCTTTCACTACCCAAACTGGTAACTTAAAAGCAGCCATGAAATATACTGGTAGAGCCGATAAGACTGACCAAACCAACTGCAAACGGCCAGCTTTAGACAGGAAAACCTGTTTCCAGGCAGCTAACCTCTTCCTGACTTTATCAATCAAAGTGAAGAAGCAGCTCTATCTGTTTTTTTACTCGTTAAAGGTAGCCCAAGGTATGAAATTAGCAATTCCGTCAATTCACAACCTAAGATACCAACAATCAAAAGTGCTTCTTGATCCCCTAAATTAATTGGAGTCAGTGTGCTCTTATCAAAGTTAATCGACAAGCCTGAAACTGCTGAAAAAGTATGCAATACAATAGAAAGCAATTCTCTCTTACCCCTGTTACAATCCCAGTATGCAAGAATCTCTGAAATTGGGCAGTACCAATTTCATATCAGCAATTGGGCAGTACCAATTTTATATCAGCAATTAGAGAAAGGAATCGTCAGTAATTGAGTACCAAGTTCAGACATCAACTAAAACTACTAAAACTATAGATATGCCTTGTTTATCTACGTGATAGCTGGCGCTTGGTTCGTGCGAGATGAAGGAAAGTAGCTTTCGATGGCTCGTGCGAGATGGATCTGCCAAGGTAGCTTTCGATGGTTCGTGCGAGACGAATTTCTTCTGGTATGAGCGAGTGGATAGGAGATAGCGTTCTCCTGAGAGGAAGAGGAGAAGTGCTTTGATCGATCGGAAAGAGGAGGAGGAGAAGTGCTTTGATCGACAGGAGAGAGGAGGAGGAGGAGGAGAAAGGGGTTTTGATCGAATGAGTTAGTCTGGATCGAATGGATCTGGATCGAATGGGTTAGATTCGACCAGGGGCATAATCGTCATGTATTTATTTTCTTTTAATTTAATAATATTTTATGACATAAAATATGTCAGAAGGGTAAATAAATGAGACGGTCCAATTTTCAGGGGGTAAAATCAAGAGTTTGAACTTTCGGAGGGCAAATCCTGTATTTCCTCAGTTTTGAGGGGTACATAAAAAATTTTCCCAATAAAAAAAGTATTCTATCGTCTAGGTTGTGATTTCTGTTTCATGCTTGCTCTCCTTGCCACATCCCAAGACCTTTGGGGTGCATAAACACCTTGTTGAGATGCAAAAAACGATTCATAGCCCGGGGAATCGAAGGCAAAACCAGTGTGTTTGGACTTTTCGCGAGGTAAACGTGAGAGCTCTAAACTTCTTGCTTCTTCTGGAGTAAGGTTATTATTCCCCTCCAACAACTCAAACCTGGTTCTGTGTTCTAAGTCATCCTTGTGTATTTCTTGGATTATTTGGTAATCATATGGGAAGAACCATCTCTGCACCCTGTGGCCAAAATAAGTGGCAGTTCAATATATAGTTCTGCTCTTGTTTTGACTTGAGTATATGTTAAAACTACCCATAAAAAATGGCAAAGGAAACTCATATCAAGAAGAATGACAAAAGTACAGTGGAAGTAAAAAAAGGATAAAGTAGAAAATATAAGCGAAGAAATAAATTAAAAAAAGGGAAGTTGATGACCATAAAAAAAAAGTGCTTACACTTGGTACAAAAAGTCACCAAGAAGAGCAACAACTGGAACCAGCAGCAGTGTGAGGTAAAAGAAAAATGTGCCCATCAAAACATAGATCACAAAATATATGTTTTCCTGCAAGAGAAGTAAGATGTTACTCTATTTTGCAGACACAATTGAGAATTTACAGCTATCAGCTAACACAAAAGGAAAACAACAATAAACAAAATATTGGAGGGAGAATTAGGAAGGTTAAGAACATGGGAGTTATTTCCCCTGCTTTTGGAGCAAGATAATTTGAATAATTTTAGCTGTGCATCTGGAATGTCTCTAAAAAATTCAATACTGCAGCTATAAAAAGCTTACTTGTCTGTCATATGGAGTAATGACTCCACAATAGATGAATATAAACACAAACCACGCCAGAATACTCCCAAACACACCAATATAGTGCCACCTTGTAATGGAATTAGATGCCAAGAGAAGCCGCAAATTAACCGTCACGACGACACATGTGAAAGTCATGGTACTGACGTCCCATATCCCAAATATCTTTCCTGATGAGTTGTGCCCATACCTGCTTGCCGAAGCTGTGAAGTAGTAGAAAATTATGGACTGATAGAGTGCAAAGAAGGCCCATATAGCAATAACTCTCCATCTAAAAAAGGTATTGTTGATTCCCTCTTTGTAGAGTTGGGGGTACTTCTTCGATAGATTAGCACTTACATCCTACAAGAAGTTGTCTATCTCTGTTAGCAAGCACATTGAAATGATGGTTTACGACATCAATTCACAAACGTATACACACCAGTGAATATGAAAAAGTTGTCACCTTATTTCCTGAGATGTAAATTATTGTTTAATGATACAAATTAGAACAGAAAGTTAAATAACCGGCAACTACTACATCTTTGCAGCATTACCTATACACTTCCCAGGTGTGTACTAGAACTATCTTACCAAATTTTTTACCGAATTTCAAAAAATGACTCTATCAACCATTTTAGCTGAATATTTTAAATGATTACGGGCTAAAATGGAAATTTCAAAACTTCTGGTGTTGTAAAAGGAAAGAATGGTAGCCAAGCAAAATTTGAATATTAAGCTGGACTTGGGCGTCCCTAAGATTCAAAGGATGTCACCAAATCCAGCTTTCCCCAATTCTCACTTGGATTATATTAATGAGTAAAGTTCTGGAAAATGCTTCTAAATTCTAAATGTGACATTCTTTATGGATGCTGTTTTCATCTGGATGCCACAATGAAAGCGTCTTGCTGTTTTGTGGATGTCCAGCTTAGGTTTCAAAATCTCATGAGCCTTGGCGCGCACATTTTTAGTTCAGGAATTTTGCACCTTAAATATAAAAAGAGAAGCATAGTCACATGAAATGACAAAGAGCACATACCTTGTCAAACAGTCCAACAGCAATAACAGGAAGTGCTGTGAAAATAACGTTGAACAGAGACTGGAACCAATCATCATAAAACCTCTGGCCAGAAAAGCCAGTTTGGAAGGTGAACCAGAACTGAGTCAGTGTGAATGTCAAATTCTTATAGAAAAAGTATGTAACAACCTGCAAAACCAAAAGCCAAAATAAATCATGATGAAAACAAAAAATGGCAATCTATATTAAATAAGGCAACCTACAGGTTTGTAACTATCAAATTAATAAACCCCAACAATGTGCAAGAATTCCAAATAGACCAGGCTTCTTCTTTTCATAAACTGTGCAAGAATTCCAAAAGATTAAACATTATTTCAAATTTTACTTTGGAGATACCAAAATTACCCTAGAAGCTTCAGGCTTCTACAGTGCTCATGCACCCCACCCCTTCTCCCAACAAACACATACACACACACATAAAAGATATGAAAGAGAAGCCACACATAGACAGGATAAAAATATAGAAACTACATTAAATAGATAACACAAACCTTGCATAACCTAATATAAGACCAGCGCCCATGAACAAGGAGCAAATCAGTGAGAAATCGGAACTGAGCAATGGCGAAGTCACTGGCCATAACAGCTTGCATCCCTTCCAAACCACTTATTCCGATCCCCACATGAGCTGCTTGAATCATGCTGACATCATTTGCACCATCTCCGATACTAAGTGTAATCTTTTTTGCTCCTTTTCTCACCAGGCTAGTAACCTTCAAGACAAAAAAAAAATAATAAAAAAAAAATGGTTCCATGACAAAGTCTCTGAAGATGTAATTTAGCAAATCAGTAAAAACATAGCTCTTTTCTTCTTTTGTTGATTTCTCAGTTCCAATAATATGAGCAGCTGCTCTAAAAAGTGCATGCAAACATTTTTCAAAATCACAGTTGGAGAGGTGTAGGATACCCTGATAATTTAGCTTCAGTTTACTCGGTAAAATTATTACAGGGCACATCACAGTTGAGGTAAAAGTAAAGAACCATGTTACACATTTAACACAACGTAACTATACGACAATTTATAATCCTGTTGAAATTACCTGTGCCTTCTGTAACGGAGAGACACGGCAACAAACAACTGAGCTACAATTGAGGCTCAAATTAAGCAGATCAACACGTAGAGTTGGGTCCAAAGCATACATCAGACACTTGCCATCTATTACAAGGGCTAACTTTGTTGTGGATACACCATGTAGATATGTCTGAGCCTCCTCTAGACATCGCTTCAAATCTTGCTTCACAAATTCTTTTGTTACACGTGCAATTTCCACTGGGTCTCCCTGGATATGAATTATCTATTAAAGCCTACTACTAGCAACAAAAGAATGTTAAGGCAACCTTTAAACAGTTAAAAAGACATTTTATTGTCTTCCTTTAGACAGGCTTATAATGTTATCGCATATATAACGGATACTATCTTGATAATATCAAATCTCTATCTCTACTATTATAAAAGCACAGATAGAGGTGTTACACGCTAGATCTAGCATGTAAACAGGTGTTTCTACTGTTCGATCGATTTGATCTGTTGTTGGATATCAATCGCCAGACGAAGCAACAATATATTTTGGTTTTCCGTCTAATAAAGAAACAAATTGAATAACATATCTATTTGTATCGCTGATAGATTAAGCAACATATTTTTATTACCTAACATTATTTTGTTTCTTTATTTGCCCACATATGAGGGCATCTTAGGCTAGTTAAAGTATAGAGGTCATTAGATGTTATATAAAAATCAATATCTGATCAATAATGATTATAAAAAGAGAGATTTATGCTTGGCTTACCCTGTCTTCAGCTTCTCTGATTGCGTCAGTTTCAGAGCTGATGATAAATTGTTTCATCCCATTATTTATCAAGTTGCAAGCTGTCCAACAAAAAAAGTCGAAAAATTATCCTAGCAAAGAAGCCTGCTTCAACTAATTTAAAATTGCTCAGAGGCTTAGTTATATCCCAGATAAGTACAACTAATTTACCGTAGGCAATGTTTATTGCAGTTTCCATTTTATCGCCAGTCAGAACCCATATTTTAATTCCAGCCTGAGACAGAGTTTCTATACAAGCAGGGACCCCTTCTTGAAGTTTATCCTCTATAGCAGTAGATCCTATCAGTATAAGATCCTTTTCAATCAACTCTGCCACCTAGATTGGGGAAAAAGTAAAGAAAACAAGCAAATAACTCTCAAAACAATTAAATAAAAATGAGATTTCAGAAAGGCAACATTCCTTGCATTCTTAGCACCATCAAGGGGCCTAATAGATATCATCACTAACTAGGTATACTAAAATATATTAATATTGTTATTAGTCTATAAATCTTGTTTCTGAAGTATACCAATTTTAATTATAATTGAATATAAGAAGAAATGACACATGTGGCCACTAAAGAAGTAAATTTTGTTATTCAATACGCTGCATCATCATGATATATATGGTTGGCCGCTTCAGATAAGGTTGTTTCCATCAACTTATGCCATAAAACACTTCATTAACTTGTCGCTAGGGATGAAAACGGATTGGATCAAATTGGATAGTGGTCAAACCATATTTGTATCCATATTTTTTGTCGGATACGGATAAGGTTCAGGTGTTAAGCCAATATGGATACGGTTCGGATATTGTTGGATAGGAAAATAAATACAGATATCTTTGTTGGATAAGGATCTCATTTGCTCGATCCATTTTTATTCATAAATAAAGAGAAGAACACTAAAGAAACAAAATAAAAAGAAATATATATGCTATTAATTGATAATTGTCTAATCCATTCTTACATTTTCTTTCTTTTTCTATGTTGTAGTAGCTCAACTACTAATTAAGAAAGTAAATGTATGGTAAGAAATAACCCTAATACATATATTTGATTGGTTAACAAAAATATAAAGACTCAACAGAATGTTAACCCATATATACCCTAACTGAAGGTTAGTCTTTAAGATTTTAGAATTAAAACCAAATATATAAGTTTTGCGGATATCCATTTTATAAAAAAAAAAACAGATACAGATATATCCGCACCAATATGTGTTCCCAACTTCCCATATCCGTATCCATATAAAAAAAAAACTGTATCCGTGTGACCGCATCAGAATCCATTCAGATACGGATATTAACATCCAAATCCACTATTTTTCAGATTCGGATACGGGTCGGAACAGAGTTTATCCGCTCGGTTTGCATTGAACTTCTGCAGAATAATATATTAAGAAAGACACCATACCTCATCCAGCTTCTTATCTCGGTCACGCAAAGCAGATTTAGCCTGTACAAACTTTTCATTCCAACTTTCATAAAGCTCACCCGTCAGTTCTCTATAAGCAAGGCAAAGGGTACGCAAACCAGCTGCACCAAACTGTTCTAAGTGTTCCCTTGTTATGCTTTTAGCCTCTTGGTTTCCTGGAGATAATCTTTCAAATATCACCGTATCTGCACCCTGCATATTTTGGAAATCGTTGCAATGCTTACAGAGTTAAAATTGGTACAGCCATAAGTACTAGCATGTGAATCTACTAAGAACTGGATCTAATGAGCCCTTGTTGCTATCCTCCTGTTATAGGTAGTTCAAAGGCTCGTAACTGTCTCAATGCAACCTCGATGAGCACAAAATTTTAGGCACAAATCAAAACCAAAGCTTCAAAAGGACCAACAGTAAAGGTCCAGTACTGATCTGAGTCATTAAGAAAGGGACAAAAAGTTTAGACTTCTATCTTACGAACAAAATGATAACCCCCTTAAAGAAACAATACCTTGCAATAAAGAACAAGGCGGCCGTTTGGATAGCGGCATATAACAGATTGACGCTTCCTCGTACTGGAAATCAAGAAAAAAGAAATTCAAAATAAGTAATCAAAAAGTACAGCTGAAAATATGAAAGGGAAAAAGTATATGAAGAGTATTGAAGACAGACCTGTTAAACTCCAAGACATTCAGTATCTCATATTGAACATCCTCAACTTTCCCGATCTTTTCCACATGTGACTCCCTTACTGTGACAGTTGTTGGAGTACGTCTAAAGAAACAAGAAAGAAAAAAAGGTTATCTTTTTATCAAAGAAAAAAAAAGGTAACAAGGCAAGAAAATAAAAAAATTATATTATATAATATAAAAACCTATAGAAGAAAAAGCCAAAATTTTTAGCAGCAGTTACAAGGGCAGCCTCATCAGGTGATGCAGCCTGGTATGTAATCTTTTCAGGAGACTCCTCCCCTTCTGGAAGAACAGTATGGCACACTGCAAGGCATCTGAAAAATTCCTACAATTTAACAGGAAATTTGAAATATCACATAGCTCTGGCACAGCTTCAAAAACAGTAAAAGAATAGTACAGGATTCTGACTGTATTAAAAGAAGGCTGCATAAGGAAAGCCAAGAATTATGGAAAAATTGACGTTGGCACAATAATGCATCATCAAAAGATAATATTACTAGAAATTGCTGTTCATTGTTGCTACCAAAATTAACGTTGGCACAATAATGCATCATTGTTACTAACAAGAAAATGACACACTGCCAAAATGGAATATTACTAGAAATTGCTGATCATTATTGCGACCAAAATTTGTCAAACAAATGCAGGATATAAAGCATGGAATAAGCTTCTGTGGATCAGTAGGCCACAAGACTGTTACTTGTTTGAAATGGAGTAGCCAAACAGCTCAATAATTCCATTAAGACAATGAAACAAAAAATAGAATAGAAAGAACTTAGGAGTGCACAATATATCTCCTTAATTTGTGTTAGTTTTTGAAAGTTGAATTAATCCAAAAATACATCAAAGGACAGGCTCAAGTAGACTTGTTTACCACAAAAACATCAGGATTAGGCTCATTTCGCCATGCACCACGCATGATCCTAGAATCATCAAAATTGAAACCTTTCTCATGCTCTGCTGTGCTTGGCTTCTTATCCTGGTATAGAGAAGAGTAGTAAGGGCGTTTCCTACAGTTGATATGCAATGTTTCTTTGAATATATACCTCTTCAATTCTAAGGCCACTCCTTTGTGCACTTCCCTTTTCTATTTCAGTTACACCAGTTCCATATATTTGACCACCAATCGAACACTTAAAGAATTCCATAAGGTTTCTTGTAAGTGTGCCCGTCTTATCAGAAAAGACATACTCCACCTTGCCAAAAGGAATAAACAATAATAAATTTTAATTATTCTGCAAGTCCCCTATGTTAATAAAGACAGGTTTCTATTTAAGGTAAAACAAGTACCTGACCAAGCTCCTCATTGAGGTTTGAAGTCCTTGCCAGTGCTGGGGTTTGAGTCTCTGTATGGTACATATGCAAGTCTTTGTTGATGAACTGAGTACACTGTATAAACTTTATCATCTGAATATAAAACAAAAAGAAAACTTAGCAAAGACAGCTTGACAAATAGTCAACAGTGTCCTTCACAGTACATAATAGAGTCATACCTCAATGGAGACATAAAGAGATATTGGGATGATAGTTGAGTACAGAGTAATCAGGGTAAACATAGTTAATATGCTCACCTGGAAAAAAAAAATCAATATTACCACAAGGTCCACAACATTTAAAATGCTAAACACTTCATAAATACCAATTTAACGAAGTAAGAAAGAAACTGTTTACCACAAATCTATTCTTAGGGTTGAATTGGTCCTCAATTTTCCCCCAATACTTTTCATCAAGTGCCAGGTAGTAATATTTGTCGCTTATAAAAATGCCACTGAAAGTTTTAAAAATGATATAAATCAGATAGAAAATAGTTAAATGCAAACAATTTAAAACCAACACCTTAAAGCACCACATGATGGGAATGAATCTTAGAGCACTTAAAAACCAACACCTCAAAGCACAAGTTTCTGGCAAAATAGATGGCAGAGAAAACATATTAAATCCAAAAAAAAAAAAATTGAATGAAAGATGATTTGACCTTCCAATGGCTCCAATGACACACATGGTAAAGAGAGTTGAAAAAAGAGCAAGGATAAGCTTGTCGAGCTTCTTTTCAAATGTACTTCTTTTAGAAGGTACATTCATTGAATTCATCATGACCTGTACTTAAGCACAATAATATCAGATATATGACATAAGACTAAGACAAATAGCAGGTCAAATATTAAGATCAGTTTGTGCAAGAAAGCTGTACCTTAGTCTCATGCCCAGTAAAGATAACAGCAGCTACAATGAACTCTGTATTTCTAAGGCTGCATCCCTGTTGTGAATGGTATAAAAGGTTTCACGATTGGCATGTTACACATTTGGAAGCTGCCATAACATCAACTTATATTTACAAGGCAAAACAAGAAATATTACCCGCAACAGTAATTGATTTGGGGAAAGAGGTAATGTCTGCTTGTCCAAAATAAGATTACCAGTGAAAGTGTAGAGTGAATTGTTGGGCTGCTCACACTGTATTTCACCTAAACAGAGTAAATTTGTTGAATCAAACCAATATAAATTGCAAACAGGCACAAGTTATGAATTAGTTGAGAAGTAAAACCTTTGAACTCAGAGGCTTTCTCTGGTGTCACGTAATCCCATGTTTTCTCTAGTGCCTTTCTGATTTTTAAATTGGTCTCGCCATCAAGATTTGCTGTCTAAGACACAAAACCCACAAAAGCAATATCAAAATGATGAATCTTTCTACAACTCATGGTAAGCTCAAATTCATTTTCCTTTTTCAGAACAAGATAGGGGGGGGGGGACCTCTATGTAGCAGACACCATCTGGATTTGTACTTGCAAGGAATAGCAAATCAGCAGGGAAAAACCCATCTTGTTTAATCTGCTCTAAACATAATTATTACTAAATCAGTTTTCATGTCTTCAGTTCAAGGATAATTTACAAATTTGGTACAATTCCAGTTCCAGATGGCACCAACCATCTGCGAACCAGTAACAATTTTGGCTGTATCAAAAATTTCTTTTCAAGCTTGTCACTGTTTGGAAGATTAAGATATTACCAATGTTCCAAACAAGTATGTAACATGGTGAGCATACTAAATGTAAAGCCTAAGGTGTAAATTGATTAATTGGTACTCCCTCCAAATTAAAGGTTGAATTGAATTTCACAGTTTCAAACTATAAAAAATTACCCTGACAATGTCTCCCACTTGTAACTTTTTCCATTGCGTACTTTCCCACCTTTGGCCTTGTAACACATCAACTGGGGTAGCATTGATTGTTAGATCATTCTGAAACCGCTTCTGTAAATTAAAAATTGCAATAAGAAAGAAAAGGAAACTTAATGAGAAAACCATCACATTAAACGAGGAAAGTGGAAAATTGTTAAAAACAAGTATGTTAAGAGCAGAGACCCAGTCTTCAAAAGCCTCCTTGATAAGAGAAACCAAAAGCACCAGACTCAGAGGCACCACATTAGTTATAGGATGTACTGGACTGCACATAAATTTTTTTAAGTTAATAATAAATGTAAATTTTTTTAATATAAATGAAACAAAGAGCAACAGGCTGTACTCAAACCTGATAGGTGTAGTGGATAAGATGGATATCATAAGGAAGTAAAGATTTGCAACCCTTCTGAACTGTCAGATCAAATCAGGTAGCTTTAGTACTTAGTAGAGTATATAAAAAACGAGAAAATACAAATAGATCATTTGATTGAGTACCTGTTCAAATAAACCTTTTGGTAAAAAGGTAAGAACGTTGTATTTTGTAGTTGATACAGAATTTCCCTGAATAAGCAGCAACACAATTTCAAACAGCAAGTCAGAAACAGAAATTTAGTTGACCACAACTAAAAGATGGGCCAGTGCAAACGGGTTAAATGATGAAATATTACAAATTACTCCAAGGCGTAATATCTGTTTCTGGTCAACTAAGTCTAGACGACAATGAACTTTAATAGATTCCATATCTTTCTGTTCACTGATCAACTTCCAATGGGCAAAGAAAATGAAAAAAAGAGGAGGAGGAAAGGAAGAAACCTTGTATCCGACAGGAATGTTAGCATCGCGATCGTTACAGTAGATCGTGCGATGCGTAGGCGCCTGGGGCTGGATGCGGCCGAGCGTGACAGTCCGGGACGGAAGAGGCCGGAGCTCGGACACAGATCCGACGGAGCCGGCGTTGGAGCGGCGCGCGCGGGATCCGGGAGCCGAGGAGTCGCCGCCGAGCCTGGCCGTGGCAATCCGAAGCCTATCCCATCGGCCACTCATCTCCGCTCCCTTCTCTGTTCCCCCGCCGAGAGATCTGGAGAGAGAGCGAAGGAAGGAAGGAAGTGCGCGATAGATCTCTTTTCTTTTTTTTGGGGAATGAAATGAAATTCAAAGGAGAGGCGAAGGGAACGAAGGGAGATGTGGAAAAATGAGAAGCTGTCCTGTCCGTCCCGCGTATTCGCTCCTGTCGTGGTTCGAATGGTTCGTTTCGTTTCTCCAGTGAGCAATGGCATGCGCCGTCCGTGTAGGAATGGATTAGCCAAGTCAATGTCTGGGATGCTGTTGGTGGGACCCACTTGTCAGAGAGATGATGTGCCGTTATTATCTTAGCAGTTAGTAAGAGGAATTTTTTTTTTTTTTTTGTGAGGGGGCAGTTACTAGTTAGTGAGAGTATTTTCTTTTTTTTTAGTGTAAACCCGTAGGCAAGTAAGAGTATTATTTGCCAAATCGAAAAATATTAAAATAGTAATATTATTTTATTTATACAATATAGGAATATTCGCTAATATGAAGCTAGCTTACTAAATCGAAATGTTGTGTGAGTGACAAAAGCACACATCTATATTTGTTCAGGGAAAAATGGTAAACAAAACTTAATTCTTTTGGATTAAAGTCACGAACAGCCTTTATAATGTTTTCTCTGACGAAAATATATCAATATTTCATTTAATAAAAAAATATTTTTGTCGGGTAGAGTTGGTGATAAAAATTTCTCTTATTATTTTTGATAATAATAATTTGTTTCAATCAACCGTCACAAATTTCATAATTTCTTTAAAAAAAACATTTTTATCTTCGGCTATATACATTGGGGGCGTTTGGATGAGGTTGGAATAGGTGGGAATTGCAAATTCCCGGAATTTCTTATGCCAAATTTATTATAAACAATCCAAACTCTTCACAAAGTTACACACTTCCCAATAAATTTATGCCTAGAATTGGCTATTCCCCCAATTCCCAACCCATCCAAACGGCCCCATTGTTTGTTTGTAACCAATGATATAGTCCTCTATCCATATTTTTTTTTTGTAAATTAAGGAATTCCATTAGCGAACACAGTCCTTATTTTTTTTTATTACCTGATTAGCATAAAAATATATGTTCGTGGTTTATACACCAATTGCAAAAAAAAAAAAATCTATGATGGTCTGATGTGGCTTGCAATAAAAAAAAAAGAAATGGAGAATATGCTACTTTGCAATTTGCAAATCAACAATAATTTAGTGCAGTCGAATCTGCAAATAAATAAAATAAAATAAGGAAAAGTAAGATATCGAGGCGGCTCGGCTTAATTGAAAAAACTAAACAAATTGAGATACCTTAGTCAATGTCAGAAATTATTTTAACATGATAAGGTAATCAGAAAATGCTGGTTACTATTTCATAATATTAACGGACGAGACTCCTTCACAAAAAAAAAAAAAAAAGCGTGACACTTGGAATTCATGAAAGTGATTTCCTCCTTAATATACACGAGTGATAAATTCTAAAACTTATATTGGCCCTCGCTATAAATTTGCAAAAAAAAATATAATAAAATAAAATACTCGCTGATTTTTTTTTCATAATCTGGAAAAAAAACTTTTTGCTCCGTTATAAATTAGGTAGACTTAGCGGAAAATAAGGGGTTACGTTTTTGTTAATTATTAAGAACTACAAGCCATATAGAGTGAAAAATATTATTTTCATGTTGTTATTAAATTTATAGCACTGATTTGTTATTGCAAAAATTCATTAGCTCCCAATTTTTGAGTGGGGAGATGTAACTTGTCGTATTTGACGTAAACTATATTGATTCTATTTTGTTTTCTTATAATTCTTTAGACTGAGCAGGGTATTTCCCTTTTTTAAGCTTCCAATGTTCAAAAATCTTTTAATGTCCTTTTGATATGGAAGAATTTTCTTGATTGACTGAAGAAATTTACTCGTTTTCATGTGACATCAAGGACGCCAGCAACTATACTTTTCAAATTACCCCAGCGAATTTTTCCTTATTTATGAGGTCAAACACGTTTTTTATTCCCAGGTCCTTATTTATGAGGTCAAACACGTTTTTTATATTATATTCTTAATTCTCTGCAGTATCTTTCATTTATTTTTTATTCTGGGCCTGCAAATAAGTTGAGTTTGAATGATAGAATTTACTTTTGCCATTTGGTTGAATTCAAATTAAAAATTAATCGAGCTATTGAATTTAGACTGATACAGATTCAAATCGTGTTTGAGTCCTAAACAAACTCAATTGCTTATTTATTTTTAAATCATTTGAAAAGTAAAGTGTCAAATAATTTTCCTAGATAAAAAAATATTTATTTTGAGGCATTGCCATGAATCTATGTCTTCCTAAATTTTATCTCTAGGCTCCGTTTGGATAGATGTGGGAAGAAGTGGAAATAAGTATTGGAAAGTGTGTAACTTTGTGAAGAGTTTGGATTGTTTATAATTTTTTTTTCCCTTTTTTCTTCTTCCTACTTCTTCTCAACGCATCCAAACGGATTGTTTATAATTTTTTTTTCCCTTTTTTCTTCTTCCTACTTCTTCTCAACGCATCCAAACGGAAGCCTAGTGAAGAATTTAACTGCTATTTATTGTTGGACACAACAATGCTCAAGAACTTAGAGCCTTGAGCATTTGTGATCCCTTCGTCATGAAAAAAAAAAGAAAAGAAATTCAGAGAAGAAGAAGAAGAAGCAGGTAACTCCCAAACAAATTAATAAAAACTGTTATTATTATTTGGCGAATTAGCCTACTACATCGAACACCACCACGAAACTTGATCACACACATTTGACTTTTCCAAAGGGTGCGTTTGGATCGTTGGAAGAAAGAAGAAGGAAAAAAAATTATAAACAATCCAAACTCTTTACAAAATTACACACTTCCCAATACTTTTTTCCTTCTTTCCTTTTTCTCACACCTATCCAAACGCACTCAAAATTAATTTTCTTTTCTATTTTGCAAAGAATTCAAACTCCCGAAAAGGTAACTAAATGAATCACCGACCCATCTGTGATTCCAAACCTTGCGAGAAGTTCCTCGTCTCTCAGGCTTTTACCATTAAAGTAGAGGAATTGAGACCTATATTGATTTTTGTCTTATTCTTGATTAATGTTTTTACATCCCCCACGGTAGTACAAGGATGATCCTGATCCTCCAAGGTGAGCTCCTCTAAATGACATGGATGTATTGGCTTGATGGTAATTTGCATTTTTGCTGGTTTGGTTACACAATTTGAATTGGAGTTGGACACTTATATTGTTTATATAGTGAAGATATATATATATATATATTTTTTTTTTCTTTGTCATGCCATTAGAAAAGATTTCTGTCGCGTCTATAATATGAAAAAAAGAATCAAAGGAAATAGAAATATGACTCAACCACCTCAAAGAAACTTCATGCTTAACACCCGGTGTCTAACCGTCATGCATTCTCGATCCACGTGATATATTCAATTAAACATATGAAGTGTTTCACATATAATACAAATTATAAAATTACCACCTCAAAGAATGCAATATTATACAAAAATGAAGATAAAATTAAAATAAATATGTATATACGAAACATGAATAATGAATTCGATCGGTGCTTATATGAAGTGTTTTGTTTCACATATAATCTATCAGCCTAGGGCCTGGTATTGGACCGGTTTGGACTAAATATCCACGATCGGTCTAGATGATTAAACTTCCAGATCCGATCCGAAACTGGCCCTTTCAATGTTCGGTTTAGGGTTTAAAAAATCACATAGAGTTGAGTGCACCGATCCTGGCATCAAACGGTACCAACAAGAAAAGAAGTGGGAAGAAAAAAAGAAGTGGAAAGAAATACTAGGATAGGTGTGGGAAGAAGGGTACCAAACGGTCCTGGATTATTTTCTGGTACTAAACATTACATATCACAAAATTAGACAAAAAAAATTAACCAAAAGTAATTCATCGACCTTTTCCAGCAAATCCAATAAAAAAAATTACAAGAAACACCATGTAACATAAAGTTGAGTGCACCGACCCTGGTACCAAACGGTACCAACAAAATCACCTGAATCTAAAATCGTCAAAACATCCTAACCCCCTTACTCTTCTCATCTTTACAAGAATTAAGCAAATTATAAAAAATCACATAGGAAATTTTTTGCTCAACTCCATCCATGAATCAAGCAGCGATTGAAAATACTAAAAATAAAAAAGTAAATAGAAAAATCTAATTTGTGAGTTTGTTGTTCCCGCATCCAGCCACCTGCTATAAACTTTCACCTCTTTTCCAAAAAATCCAATAAAAAGAAAAATCTTTACCAGCAAATCTAATAAAAAAAAAACCTTTACCAGAAAATCCAATAAAAAAAAACCTTTACTAGCAAATCGAATAATTCAACAAAATTTTGTATTTGTCCTTTCTAAAAGACCCAATCGATTTTGAAAACCAGGGAAGGTGTGACTAAAAGGAGGCCATAAACATAGGCCTAGAGCAAGAGATTCAATTGAATACCATCACCTTGAGGTCACTGGAGTAACGATTCCCTCAATTACAATTTCCATGAACCCTGAAGCTTCTTAATCACACAACCGTAGTCACCAAGTGCATAGCCAATCAAGCGAATCAAAACCCTAATCTCAGTCAGCACGAAGGAGAAAGGGGGAGCTACAACGATGGCATCAAACTGCATGAGCACTCCAAAGAGGTGGGCCACCTTCGCCGCCTTAAATGAATCTAATAAATATTGATACAAATCACGAACAACATATTCCTCTCCTTTCCCACCAAGTAGTAAATTTGTTCTTACAGGATACTTGTTGGCTCCTTCACCTCGAACTCCGACTGATCAAGAAAGGGGAAGTCGATACAGTCGAGATCGTAGGGAAATAGACTGTAAGAGGGAGGATTCACATCCTCTGCAGCCAAGGTTTTGGACTGTATCGTCCAGCCAAGGCATTTTTAAAAATTTTAAAAAGTCAAATGTTAAATCTACACCGTTGATCCTGTTCAATTTTACAGGCGATGTATTTTCATATAAATTTTATAAAATTTGAAATTAAATTTGATATTATATCAAGAGGTCAACAAATGAACGAATATGGTTAACTATCACTGATTAATTCTAATACGTTCTAGTATGGTCATTTAATCAAGTATCAAATCGACTACAAATTTTATAAAACTCATATAAAAATACATGGCCCGTAAAGCTGAATAAGATCAACGGTTTAGATTTAACATTTGAATTTAAAAATTTTAAAATATTAAAAAAAATTGTCTTGGCTGGACGATACAGTCCAAAGCCTTGGCTGTAGAGGATGTGAATCCGTAAGAAAGGGGACCAATGAAATAGTGCGCTCCTTTATTTCGTCGCCTCTCTATCTAAAATTCCATAATTCTAAAATAGTGCAATTGGACCAATGAAATAATATTGGTTGACGGAACGGAACCGACCCATTTCATTTATGTTTCGTTCTTATCAAGAAATTTTTTCTCCCTTCCATTTCTGTTCCGCTGAATAAAACACAACCATATTCCACTCTGTTTCCACACCGTTTCGGACGGAACGGAACGTAAACGTCTGAAACTGAGCAATATTGACAGCCCTAAATACAACACATAATTCCTCTAGTCTATCTGACTTATTAGTATTGTTTTATTTTATAATTGAAACGTGAATGCTGTATTTTTAAGAGCAGATCCATTCAAGTATATTGGCATGCGATTTGACTTTAGTATAAACTGAATCTTCATGTGTAAATGTGGATACAGCTTGCTGATTCTTTTCTAGATTGTTGTATCAATCTGGTTAGTATCCATACCCATCAAACACATGTGTGGCATTGTAGACTATTGTGTTTGATTTTGGCACAGGTGGCTATACAGGTATGGGTGGGCAAAGGCATGGCACGGGTATAAAAAGGTATCGTCGGTCAGGTATGGGCATGACCCTAATACCCACAGGTGTGCCAGAAATCAATTTCTATGCACATTCTATTGGGCATCGACAGTCGGGCACAGGATTTTGGAAGACAGTTTAGGCATAGGATAGACATAACGCCCGTACGTAAGACCCATTGCCATCCCTTCTAAGTTCAATTCAAATAAACCTAATCCCAGCCAAAAGTTTAAATTGGAGGCAAAAGGAACAAACTGGCTAGTTAATACCAGTAAAAATGCTTAAATAAACACACTAGCTGCAGTAATATTCAAGCTAATCCTTGTCAAGTTACATTCTCAACTCTAAATCTCTTCTTTTAGTATCTCTTTCCATCACTGTTAGAGAGAAATTGGAGACTACAGTGAATCAGCTGATCTCCAGCGTACCAGCAATCTGTTCCCAGTGTACCAACAGCCAGTGCACAGTTACCAGAACACAAGAGTGGTCATCACCAAGGCTATCACACTCAGACAATTGGAGAATTGTGATTGGTTTAGAAATAAGAAAATATCTCTATCTATTGTATCTTAGTCTATATATAAAAACAGTGTATGTAAAAGCAAAGTAATGAATGAGAATTGAATACAATAAAATAGTTTACAAGCTTTTCTATCTTCTCCTTTTCTATTGTTCTATATCTGATTACATGGTATCAGAATCAGGTCATGTAATCAGATATAGAACAGTAGAAAAGAAGAAGACCCCCTCAAGCCTTTACTTAGTACCGTTAAAATTAATTTTGAATCTATCAGAATATCAGCATACTTTGAAATAAACACTTTTACTTAGTTAAAGTGATTGTAAAACTAAAATGAATTAGTATTTAGTAATAAATAAAAAGTTCTAAGAGGTCCGGGGTGGTCTAGTAGCTCAGGTGGCAAGAGCACTGGGCTGACTTCTAAGAGGTCCAGGGCTCAAGCCCGCAACTCAGTCATATATACAAAAAATGACCAAGGTCGGAGTGTCATTTTTAGCCTACCCAACTTGTTTGGGATAAGAGGCTCTGACTAATAAATAAAAGGTTCTAAACTTACGTAATAATATTTGCCAACGACAGTCCGCAATACATACAAGGGCATAAATAACGTCTGGATCAATTGATTTATAAAGTAACGTTCAAAACTTATTCTCCACAGTTTAATTAATAACTTTGGGGCCGTTTGGATTCCAAGTGGAATTTGGGAAATTTCATCTTCTTACCATAAATTTATTATAAACTATTCAAACTCTTCACAAAATTACGTACTTTCAAATAAATTTATTTCTAGAAATTGCAACTTCTCCAAATTCTCCAAATTCGTAAGCGATCCAAACGGCCCTTTGATGCCACAGCCATTCAAGAGCAAACAAAATAGTTCAATGCCACACGCCCACACATGTAAAACAGATCTCTTTTCTGTATGAAATCGGATCCCCTGTTGCACCAGAAGAGTGAGAATATGTATAGCTCACTTAAAAAAACCTCTTCTAAGACTAAAAACTCATGTACAACTCAAGTACGCAAATAAATTATTTCCGAGAGCAACAGAATATCGGATCCTTCTAGAATCAAGAGAAGAGGAGCAACGGAGCAATTATTGAGAGTCCAAAACCAACCACCAGTTTTGCTAAAAAGCACTTTTCATAGCTCAAAATATAACTTGTTGCACTGTTGCTTTTTGATTCAGAACTTTTGCTGTTCACACTCTCACTGCTGCTGGTTGAATTTGCTTTTGCTGTTTCACAAAAGTAGCATGTTTATATTAACGAAGTTTGATAATGCAGAATCATGGAAAAGTGATACGTTATATTTGGAAACTATAACATAATGATAATTCTTGAGATTATCTAGTTGGTGTCTTAAACAAACCATTATGATTTGGTCCTAAATAGTTGAAAAGAAAATGTATATTTTCCAATTTTTTTTTGCCCCCTATACCACAAATGAATCATCAAGAAAAAAATTAATAAAAAATGTGAATAAAAAAGAGGCATATCATATGCTTCTTAACTATTGACCACGCTGTATTTATGGGGTAGGTGGTCAAAGCAGTGGAACAGAAATGCAATAAGAGCTATATGGGCGTTTGGTTGTGTAGTAAGGAGTTGCACAAGTTAAGTATTTATGTAATGTTATATAATGGATGTTTGATTAATTGATTGTGTAGTAAGGATGGATAACTTAATTCATTCATATATTCATGTTAAAAAACTAAAATGTCCTTAAATTTGAATTAGTATTATGTATTAATAATACGTTGTGACCTAATTATTGTTAGTTATTAATTAATACAAAAATGAATAATTAATGATGATAATAAATCATTTTTATTATTATGAAATATTAAATATTACAAATATTATTAATTATTTAATAATAACAAAATATTATTGATTAATTATTTTTAATTAAATATTATTATCAAATTGTTATTATTAATGATTAGTATTACTTGTTAAATATTATTAACTGTTATTATTTAATTATTAATTATAATAATTAATCTTTATTATTAATTATGATTTTTAATGATTATTGTTACTTATTAATATTATAAATATTATTAATTATTTAATAAAAAATATTTTTGATGAATTATTTTTAATTAATAATAATTATTATTAATATTATTTTAATATTATAATTATTGTTATTTACTAATTTTAATAATTAATCTTTATTATTAATTATGAATTTTTAATAATTATTATTACTTATCAAATATATTATTTATTAATTATTTGTTAATTATTAAATTTTATTATTAATTATTTTTAAGGGTTATTATTGGAAAAAAATTAAAGGGACCAGTGCATAACTTATACAACTTATGTATAAGTTATGCATCTTTTAAGTCACAAACAAATTTTTAAATCAGGCGAGTTTGTTTTTTGAAGATAAATTGGGGGTCAAGCCTCCCAACTTATTTTTAAATTAAATGTCAATAAAGACCCCCGCCGGGTTTCGAACCTGCGACCTCTCACTTGAGAAGGCGAGTTTGTTGAACTCTTTTTCTTTAATGAAAAGCTAAATCACTAAATCTGGCGAGTTAAGCAAGCATCTCTTAGTGGGCCCAATCCACCAACAAATTTTCAAGCACGCTTGACAGATAAGATATGGACATATGGTGATATTTCATGGGCCTAAAATTATTAAATGCTTGGGCAGTTGGGCTCGTCAGCTTTTGGGTTAATAGTGCCAAATTATAGTACAGTTTTCACTTTTCATTCTTCATTTTCATTTTTCAGTACGCATTCGCAACTTCTTTATTTTGCATATTCACAAAAGCATAACCAAGTAAACAACAGACGCTATGAATCTTCAGGTGGTTACATCTGAATTTAGTTGGCACCGATAATAGTTATTTAAATGCTAAAAAAAATTGTGTCAATGGCACTTTTGTGTTTCCTATACTTCAAAAGGTATATATTAAACATAACAATGATTAAGAAAAATAAATGGAGTGAATTTAATTACCTGGAGTGGCAGCAGTGCCAGCTCCGCCTTGCTCAAAAATGGCTGCCTCTTTTGAATTTGGATCCATGTTCAAAAGAGCTACAAATGATACAAAATCCAACAAACGCCATAAATTATAAAACGATTCTCCGAGGAAAATGGAACTATTTCAGAGCCACTACGGCACTACCCACTGAACCACAAAATGACAAAACTCTGAAACCGATTTACCACTTCCAAGGACAGTGTCTGAAATTTTTATGTACTTCCAGAATAAATTGCGGCTTTACTAACTGACCCCTTGGAAATAGCGAAAATGCTACAAGGGCAATGACAATTTAAAAAAAAAAAAAATTGCTAGGGGGGTGTGGAAGGAAGGAAAGAAAAAAAGAAAAAAAGTATAACATGTTCAAAACAGCCAGAATCCCCAAATTGATGACAATAGTGCATAATTCACTCAATCTTGTACTAAACAATTGACATGATTCTGGAATTGGAAACCATTTCGTTCCCAATTAGAACCCAGAACCAAAAAAGTATAAGAATCAAACAAAATGAAATCTGAAGAATAAATCAAAGAGAAAACTAACCAGGGCAGTGTGATATATTAGCGGTGGCTTTGCATGTGTCCGGCAGTGCGAGAGCTAGCGTGGCATTGAGCTTGATGCCGAGCTGGGGATCGTCTCTGTCTCGGATCAAAACACACAGGCACTTCTTGTTATCTACAAGGATTTGCTTGAGGCCGGTACAACAGTCCGGCGTAGGCGCCTTGGAGCTACCCTGCACATATGGCAGACATGTCGCAAGCCCCATCAGCGGCTTCGTGCACTCGGCCCGGTCGCTCGCAATGTCGGAACTGGCAGTTATGAGGAGGAGAAAGGATATGAGGAGGTAGAGAGAAATTGAACCTTTGGCCATTTTTTTCCTCTTTGTTTTACACTAGTGCAGTGTTGGGGCTGTGCTTTTCCTCCACTCAAGTTAGTGAGCTGCGTTTGTAAGTGATGTGTTATTATAGGAAAGAAGGGGGAAAGTGATGACGCAAGAGTGATGTAAGTAACAGGTATAGAAGGTCAAAGTGCTCCTCCTCCCTCAGAGAATTCTTTCTTTGTAAGATGACAAAAAATATAAATTATAGTAAAAAAATATAAGTATCAATGGCAGCATTTATTATTATTATTATTATTTTGAAGAATAGAGGGGAGTCATGTACTTAATTATATCCAACAAAACATCAGTGTTTAAATTTACAAAAATTTGCGTAAATTAACAAGGTTGAATCTCAAAAGATCAAATAATATATAATCTAATACGAGGAACAATATAAAGTTTCGCTAAGTTATGTTAGGAATTTAACGGTATTTGACTGTTTAAGCATATTGTCTTATTATAATTCTATTTAGCCTGCTCTGCTTATATATTGAGAAAAATGGTTCCTGACCAAAAATTATATTGGTCTTCCTTCTTTATTAATTAATTAATTGTTCCCCGGTGCTAATGCTTTCTTTTTTTTTTAAATGTAATGTCGGCAGTGCGCATGTTATACCAGAGAAAAGGAAAGCTCTTTACTGACTTTAGATGTTGTATTGTTGAGCTTGTAAGTTGTAAGAGGAATCTTGACCAACATAATTGATAATTGATATATCTTCCTATGCAAAAATGGCAGTGGAGTTTTCAGTCAATTTACCCTAAATGCTAACAGTAAGTTGCCAATTTAGGCTCAGTATTGATCTACCCTGTACAACGTGTCAGATTACTATTTAGTGATGAGACACGATGAAATCCATCCACCTACTTTCCAAAAAGAAATGAAAAAAATCATTAATCTACTAATATGTAACGCGTGTAGCACACACAGTAAAAGTCGGACTGTATTTCCTCAAAAAGTTAAAATAAAATAAAAAATTGAACTGCGACATAACAAAATGGTGTCAGAGTCAACTAGGGACAATAGTGCTGTATTGACTGTTGCCTGTTGGAAACTATTAGAACTGTCTGACGGAGACCACGGTGGCGAAAGTAGATACTTTCGCTTTCCGTTTTACTAACAAAACCTAAGTAATAATTTTTTCGTTGTTCGTTTCGTATTTAGAATGGAAGTGAAAAAAATTTTCGTTGATCGTTTCATCTAAAATCGTGAAAAAAACAGTTAACCGCGATCAACTTTTAATTTCGTTGTCACAGACACAGTTCATATAAGATATAACATACAATACTTTAAAAATATATATACCAAAATACTTTTAAAAAAATAGCACAATAACATAACACTGTAAACACATGTTTGATTTAAAAAATACATCAAAATAACTTCAAACTAATACCTAATTTAACAAGGGATTATTTCAATATGAATTATGGTGGTCTCAGTCTTATAAGTTCAAATCGTTGGGGAGATATCAATAGACCCAATAATTTCGACTGACCCATCGAAATTACTAAGTCAGAATCCCATCCTCTCGAACTAGTACTTGATACCCTTCATTATTGACCCATCCATATAGAATTAATCTCATTGTTAAATTAACAGACTCTCCTTAGTCCTATCAAATGTAGGCACCAAAATTAAAAATAAAAAACAACTGTTGGGGTACCAGTACCACCATCAGCCTCAATTTGGACCCTTTGAATTTCCTCTGCAGTTTCAAAATGCAATCTTGGTCCCATACTATAAATTGGAAGCAATCAAGTCATACATATCAGATTACTAGTGATATAATAATGCATACCAGTGCATCAATTCAACAGATTGCCAAAGTTAGTCATGACAAACATCCACGTCTAACATAACACTTAATTTCTACCTGCTCAATTCAATAGATTGCCAAGTTTCGCATGACAAACACAATTAAAAAATAAACATAACAGATTGCCAAGACTGGATGTCAGTCATGACTAACTCAAATGATAATCTTAAACAGTTCAACTTGCTCCCTACATAGTCATAATATGCTTGCAAAGGTGTGACATGCGAGACATCCACACCTGGAAACCATGAAACCAGGCACATAGCAAGCACAAACACACAAAGCACAAGCATACAACATATAAATAACATTAACAAGCACAAGCACACACATGAGTGACATACTGACAGGAATGGATGTTTCGCATGTCACACGCCAATAACAAGCACAAGCATTAAAAACAAAAAGAAAAATTCATCATCTGATAAATTTGGTTCTTCCTCTTGCACACACTCTCTCTCTGAGTCAGTTATGTCAGGGTACTTTAAGATTTATAGAAATTTCCTACAAAGAACACAAAATGAACAAAAAAATAATTAAAACAAAAAAAAAATTAAACAAGTAATAAAAATTAAAATCAAAATACAAGTTATGAAGTCAATACTTTTCTGTCTCTTTTTACTTTTGTTCTTCTTTTTTTCCTACAATGAACAAGAAGTAAAATTAAACTTAAGTAAGAACCAATAGATAAAAAATCGAAAAAAATTAAAATAAGATAGAAAATCAGAAATGAAATACCTCTCTCTCTCTCTCTCTCTCTCTCTCTCTCTCTCTCTCTCTCTTTCTCTTTCTCTTCCTTCCTTTCTTTCTGTCTTGTATCTTCATCTTATAGAAATTCAGAAATCATTCAACATTCTTTTTTTTATGGTTATCCACGATACAGAATAAGCAGTTCAGGAATTATTCAATATGGAATCATAGAGATGGAGTCAATCATAAAAAAAGAGAATTTGTTTTTGATTGAGGATCAGGAAGTTCCGGAATACCAAACGTTGATTGAGGATCAAGGAATAAAAGAATTTCCGGAATACCACATGTTGATTGAATATCAAAAATATCAAACGTTGATTGAGTATAAAAAAACACAAGAATTGAGTCTGGAAGACCAAACATGGATTGAGGATCAAGAAGTACAAGAATTGAGCCCGGAAGACCAAACATGGATTGAGGATCAAGAAGTACAAGAATTGAGCCCGGAAGACCAAACATGGATTGAGGATCAAGAAGTACAAGAATTGAGTCTGGAAGACCAAACATGGATTGAGGATCAAGAAGTACAAGAATTGAGTCTGGAAGACCAAACATGGATTGAGGATCAAGAAGTACAAGAATTGAGTCTGGAAGACCAAACATGGATTGAGGATCAAGAAGTACAAGAATTGAGTCTGGAAGACCAAACATGGATTGAGGATCAAGAAGTACAAGAATTGAGTCTGGAAGACCAAACATGGATTGAGGATCAAGAAGTACAAGAATTGAGTCTGGAAGACCAAACATGGATTGAGGATCAAGAAGTACAAGAATTGAGCCCGGAAGACCAAAGGGAAATAGATTCGTTTTTTTTCATTCCCGAAGAAGTCCATATCTTACCAAGATCCTCTTCTATAAAGGTCCGGAACAATAGTATCATTGGAGTAAATACATGGCTTACTTTAAATAAAAGAAGCCGAATCGGTGGATTAGTCCAAGTGGAGAAAACAAAAAAATATATTGAACTCAGAATATTTTCTGGAGATATTCATTTTCCAAGGGAAACAGATAAGATATTTAGGTACAGTGGTCTTTTGATACCACGAGAAACCGGAAAAAAAAATTCTAAGAAATCCAAAAAATGGAAAGATTGGATCTATATTCAAGGGATCACACTTATTAAGAAAAAGTATTTTTTTTCAGTTAGACCTGTAATTCCATATGAATTACCTGATGAGATTGATTTAGCAATGCTCTTCCCTCAGGATCTATTGCAAGAAAAAGACAATCTTCAAATTCGAGTTGTCAATTTTTTCCTTTATGGGGATAACAAGTCAATTCGAATAATTTGTCTCAAAAGTATTCAATTAGTTCGGACTTGTTTAGTATTGAATTGGGACCAAGAACAAAATAGTTCTTCTATAGAAGAAGAGGTTCATGCTGTATTTGTTGAGATAAAGACAAGTTATTTAATTCGCAATTTCATAAAAATTGAGTTACTTAAGCCTACTATTTCATATATTGGAAATAGATATGAAAGAGCAAGTTCAGGATCGATTTCTGAAAATCGATTAGATCGTACCAATATCAATCCTTTTGACTCTAAGACAAAGATTGAATCATTTAGTCAACGGCAAGGAACTATGGGCACTTTGTTAAATCGAAATAAGGAATACCAATCTTTGATAATCTTGTCATCGTCCAATTGTTCTCGAATGGATCGATTCAAAAAGAATACGATTCCAATAAATAGGAATCCCCTATGTATTTTTTGTCAGTTAGGCACTATTTTACCTAAAATAACGAATTTTTATTCATTTACTAATTTAGTAACTCATAATGAGATCTTATTAAATAAATATTTTTTCTCTGCCTATTTTGACAATGGGTTTGATTTTTTTGACAATTTGAAAGAGGTTTTTCTGCTACTGAACATCTTTTCTATAGATATAGAAAATTCTACATTTGATTCATGTTTAATTGTAAGACCTTCTCTTTTGGAGCAGACTGTCGAAGTATTGAATCAAATCTATAATAGATGTAGAATAGTTCAACTTGAACTAGCTGAATACTGTTTAATAGATGAGAATAGAAGAATTTACAATCCCGATGGCTTTTTTTTAAACCCATTCGATTGGAATTGGTACCCCAACTTTCATGACGATAGTTGGGAAGACACATCGACAACAATAAGTCTTGGACAATTTATTTGCGAAAATGTATGTCTATTTCAAGACAAACCATACGTCCAAAAATCTGGTCAGATTGTAATTCTTAATTTGGATTCTTTAGTTATAAGGTCAGCTAAGCCCTATTTGCTCACTTCAGGCGCAACCGTTCATGGTCATTATGGAAAAATCTTTTATAAAGGAGATGTATTAGTTACATTTCTATATGAAAAATCAAGATCTAGCGATATAACGCAAGGTCTTCCAAAAGTAGACCAAATTTTCGAAGTGCGTTCGATTGCTTTAATATCGAAAAATCTCAAAAGGAGGATTGAAACCTGGAATGAATGTATACCAAGAATTCTTGGAGTACCTTGGGTTTTCTTCATTGGAGCTGAACTAACCATAGCCCAAAGTCGTATTTCTTTGGTTAATAAGATTCAAAAAGTTTATCGATCCCAAGGGGTACATATCCATAATAGACATATCGAGATTATTATACGTCAAGTAACATCAAAAGTGTTGGTTTCAGAAGATGGGATGTCTAATGTCTTTTTGCCTAGAGAGTTAGTTGGGTTATTCCGAGCAGAACGAGCAGGACGTGCTCTGGATGAATCAATCTTTTATCGGGCAATCTTATTGGGAGTAACAAAGGCCTCTCTGAATACTCAAAGTTTCATATCCGAAGCAAGTTTTCAAGAAACTGCTCGAGTTTTAGCAAAAGCTGCTCTGCGAGGTCGTATTGATTGGTTGAAAGGCCTGAAAGAAAACGTTGTTCTGGGAAGGATTTTACCTATTGGTACTGGATTGAAAAAATGTGTACATCCTTCAAGACACGAGAAAAGCTTTGCTTTAGAAAAAAAAACGGAAACTCTATTTGAGTTGGAAATGTTAGATATTATGTTACATCATAAAGAATTATGATGTTCAATAATCTTTATAAGGCAAATTCTGATGAAATGTTATAAAAATCTTGTATTTTTGAGATTTCACTATTCTTTACTTAATATTAAAACGAAAACATATTCATTTTTTCCTTTAACTATAATTTTTGAATTCAATCTGATTATGGATTTTTGAATCAATCAAGTCAGAATAAATCAAATAAGGAATTCAAAAAGTTGGTTAGGGTTTGTGTCATGCATCAATGGTGAATTACCGGTAGAAGGTTCCATCGGAACAATTATTTATTTCAAGGTACATCGTTTTTGATTCTTAAAAAAAAAAGAAAAAACAAAAAGGAAGTGAGAGAGAAAATGATAAGAAGACATTGGAGCATTAATTTGGAAGAGATGATTGAAGCAAGAGTTCATTTAGGTAATAGTCAAAAGAGTTGGAATCCTAGAATAACTCCTTATATCCTTGCAAAGGGTAAAAACAAACGTAAAGGTATACATATTACAAATCTCGCTAAAACTGCTCGTTTTTTATCAGAAGCTTGTAATTTACTTTTTGATGCAGCAAGTCAAGGAAAAAACATTTTAATCGTTGGTACTAAACAATTACCCGAAAAAATTGCAGATTTAGTAGAGTTGGCTGGAATAAGAGCTCGGTGTCATTATGTTAATAAAAAATGGTTTCGTGGTATGTTAACAAATTGGGTCATTACACAAGCGAAACTTCGTAAGTTAAGGAACTTAAAAGCATCAGAAAAGGAGGGTCAATTCAAGTTTCTTCGCAAAAGAGATGCAGCAATCTTGAAGAGAAAATTAGCTATTTTGCAAAAATACCTCAGCGGAATCCAATATATGAAGGAGTTACCTGATATTGTGATCATCATTGATCAGCAAAAAGAACATATAGCTCTTCGAGAATGTATTACTTTAGGTATTCCGACAATTTGTTTACTCGATACAAATTGTGATCCAGATCTTGTAGATATTCCAATTCCAGCCAATGACAATGATCAAGTTTCAATTCGATTGATTCTTAACAAATTAGTGTATGCAATTCGCAAGGGTCATTCTAGCTTTATAAAGAATCATAAAGATCATTATATAAAATCATTTCAATAAAGAATTATAAGATTCTTGAATAAGAATCTTATTCGAGTATTTTGGTTAATCATTTTATTATTGGCCAACATGATATTGATCCAATTATTATTTTATTTTTGTTGCTAATTATTTTTTTATCTTTAATTACTGAAAATAACGAAATGGAAATTCTTTTATTCTTTATGGACGTTGACAAGATCCTTTCATTTAGAAGCACCTTAGGACGGGGATAGCCTATGGCTCTCATGGGTAGGTTTCAAGAGAACTCCTTTTCTATTTTAAAATAGAAAAAGGCCTTCCTTGGATTTGAACCGATAACTTTTGGTTTCGCAGATATTTTTTGACGATTTAAAAATATAGGGAAAAAGTTAGAGAGAACAACTCTCTTTTGCATTAAAGAGAAACCAGCAATTTGAATTAGTTAGGGTTAAATAAAAATTTATTAATATGAATCGAATCCATGTTGTTTATGAAAAAAAACAAGAGTGGCACTCCTAGAAAAGATAACAACAGGAAAAGACGACTTGTGTATGAAGGAACCATTGTGGACCCGATCAAAGATATCCTTTTCCACGTGCGTTTGGATCATAATAATCAAATCGTTCTGGGTTATCTCTCTGGCAATATACGTCGTAATCATATACTTGTAGTACATGGGGATAGAGTCAAGATCGAAATCAGTGAGTTTGATTCAAAAAGAGGAAGGATTGTGTATCGATTTCCCCGTCCCCGAGTATTCTCTGATGGGATAGAACAAACCAAAGATGATCATAAAGCAATGGAGGATCCCACTTCTCCTAAATCATTGTTGGACCCAGAAAACACAAATCCAATGAGCGGCGATTCCGCAGAGGAAAGAGATAGCAAAGACACAAAGCCTAACCAAGATTAGGCAGATTCCGTTGATTTTTCTGTAAAAGATCTCAGTAAATTTCACAATATTCTTTTCTTTACCTATCGGATAGATATGGACTATTATCGGTTGAACCAATGACTATTCATGATTCCATATGGAATCAATTCCATACTGTTTCTAAATAAAATTAGAAGACTGTCATGATAAAACTTCGTTTGAAACGATGTGGTAAAAAGCAACGTGCGACTTGAAGGACATAATTGTCTGTGGATTTTTATATCCACCATTTTCTATAGTAATGAAGATGCTCTTGGCTCGACATAATCTGTTCTGTTCTGTCAAAAGCCTAATTGATATTAGGTTGTCAGTAAACAGTACATGATGGAGCTCGAGATAAAAAAACTTGATTGTTTATCAAACAGGGGAAAGAATCTAGGGTTAGTGAGAATTAATTAATAAAATTCAACTAATTTAAACCAATCTTTGTAAGTATATTCTTAGTATCGAAATCAAAAAGCGAAAAACCAATTCGAACAAGTAGAAAAAATAAAAAGAAAGGTTGTTGGAAACTGGTAAAACTCTTTTGATCATAAGGTGGAATGGGAGTGAATCCTTCGTATTTGATTTATAAAGAAAAGAAGAAAATCTAGAAAAAAGATTTTTTTTTTTTTCCTCTTCTTGTTTTTACTCCTACCCTGGGAGTTACTCTAAGTATTGCTTGACGTAAAATAGATACTGGATTTTCTTTTGTCTTTTTTTCAATATCTAACGCGGCTCGATAGAAAATTTGATAAGCCAATGATTTTTTTCCGTGTTTCATCATACGGTTAACCAACATGTTAACGACTCGACTACAAGAAATTGGATCGAATTCTGCAGTTTTTTTCTTTGCAGTACCTCGACGTGACATGAGCGTGAAAGAGGTTAAAGAATCCGTTTTCTTTTTATAAGGGCTAAAAACGAATCAATTTTTTTTTTTTGGCTTTTTGACCCCATATTGTAGGGTGGATCTCAAAAGATAGGAAAGATCTCCCTCCAAGCCGTACATACGACTTTCGTCGAATACGGCTTTCCACAGAATTCTATATGGATCTATGAGATCGAGTATGAAATTCTGTTTACTCACTTGAGATTGAGTATCCGTTTCCCTCCTTTTCCTGTTAGGATTGGAAATCTTGTATTTTACATATCCATACGATCGAGTCCTTAGGTTTCCGAAATACATAGTTGAATGTAAAAAAAGTGCTTCGAATCATTGCTATTTGACTCAGACCTGTTCTGAAAAAGTCGAGGTATTTCGAATTGTTTGTTGACACGGACAAAGTAAGGGAAAACCTCTGAAATGATTTTCATATTGGACCCTGGACATCTAATAGTTCCGAATCGAATCTCTTTAGAAAGAAGATCTTTTGTCTCATGATAGCCTGCTCCAGTCCCCTTACGAAACTTTCGTTATTGGGTTAGCCATACACTTTACATGTTTCTAGCGATTCACATGGCATCATCAAATGATACAAGTCTTGGATAAGAATCTACAACGCACTAGAACGCCCTTGTTGACGACCCTTTACTCCGAGAGCATCTCGGGTTCCTCGAACAATGTGATATTTCACACCGGGTAAATCCTTCACCCTTCCTCCTCTTACTAATACTATAGAATGTTCTTGTAAATTATGGCCAATACCTGGTATATAAGCAGTGATTTCAAATTTAGAGGTTAATCGTACTCTGGCAACTTTACGTAAGGCAGAGTTTGGTTTTTTGGGGTTGATAGTGGAAAAGTTGACAGATAAGTTACCCTTACTGTCACTCTACAGAACCGTACATGAGATTTTGACCTCATACAGCTCCTCGTTCAATTCTTTCGAAGTAATTGGATCCTTTTCTTCGTTCGAGAATTTCTTCCCTTCTTCCACTCCGTTTCGAAGAGTAACTAAGACCAATTCAGTCACGTTTTCATATTCCAATTGAAGACTTTTCATTTATGATCAAAGGAAAAGATTTCTCTTTTACGAAACATATGCGGATCAAATCACGATCTTCTATCTAAATAAGAACAAGAACTCTTTCTCGATAGAAATCCCTTTGCCTCTCATCCTTAGAGAATTAGAAAGAAGGATCCTTTTTGAGTTTCAATTTTGTCATTTTGAGAGCTCTTCGATCTTCTACTTATTTGTTTGTTCTATTTCCTTTTTTCGATTTCCTTTTTTTCCTGGATTCTTTCATTTCATTTCGATTTTTCTTATTCTATCCCATAGGTATACCCTTTGAATCAATAGAGAACCTTTTCTTCTGTATGAATCTATATTATTCCATTCCAATTTCTTCCGGATACCTCCCAAGGAAAATCCCCAATTGAATCCAAAATTGACGGGTTAGTGTAAGCTTATCCATGCGGTTATGCACTCTTGAAATAGGAATCAACTTTCGGAAAGATTCTGGCTTTCGTGCTTTGGTGAGTTGTCCGAGATCCTTTCGATGACCTATGTTGTGTTGAAGGGATATCTATACGATCCGATCGATTGCGTAAAGCCCGCGGTAGCAATGGAACCGGGGAAAGTATACAGAAAAAAGAGTTCTTTTCTATTATATTAGTATTCGTTTTAGTAGAAGTTAGTGATCCCCCTAGTGATCCTGGCTCTGTGAGTCCTTTCTTCCGTAATGAATTTTGAGCACCAGCCTTACATTTTTCCTCTGTGGGCCGAGGAGATAGGGGCTCAGCTCAGCAGGAAGAGGGTTGTACCATGAGAGAAGCACGGGGGTCAACCTGCTTCAAATATACAAGATGGATTCTGGCAATCCAATGGAGTTGGACCCTCATGTCGATCCGAATGAATCCGTTTTTCTACTCTGTTTTTCTACTCTGGTTGTTCGCCTAAACAAGAAAGGAATTCTTGTTTAGGCAGTTTATATCATCCGTACATAGTGCTTTGATCTAAGATTGAAATTTATGCTTGTATGAACTAAGGTCCAAAATATCGAATAAACAAGTGTTTCCACGACTCTACCAACCACCCGGCCAATCCTCTTCCACGCTAGGCCTTTTCCCTTTTTCATGGCTACATATCTTTACGGATAAGGAATGGGAAATCTTTCTCCTGTTCCACAAATCAAATGGTTCATTTCCTCCGGGAGAAGCCATCTCTTTCTCAACAATATTTTGGTCATTTGATCCAATAGCCTTTCGTTAGATAGGAACAGATTCGCTAAATACTGATAACTCTCGAACAGAATATGAGAGGAGAAAGATCCTTTAGATAAGGAACTATTGATTCTAAGTCTTCTTTGCCATCTCTGACGACGCCCCAACAATTCGTAGTACTTTTCTCCCTTATGGAACCAACTGTCTTCTTCTATATATGAAGAAGGATGCTTATTTAGGTCAGGACTCTTCTCATCTAAATGATCATCTGAAAAAAATTCTCGAGGTGAAAGCCAAAAGTACAGGTATATGACTACGAGAAAGAATGGCTCCGAAGGTTCCCAAATAAATCGGTTTATTATAAAAAAGCTTTGTTCTTTTGAAAATCTGTCTTGTTTCTGGTGCTGAATTGTTTCATTCTCCGAGAACTCCGAATCATTCTCTTGAAGCTCCTCCTCTTGAAGCTGATCTTCCTCAAGATAAAAAGGCCAGTTGCCCTGAAATGACTCGGCCCAATAAGGAAGTCCCGATTTTATAAGCTTTTTGATATTCTCAATTTCGAGATTATCAAATATATAGCGAAATATTCTAGGAGACCGGACTATGTCTATTTCTATTTGATTTTCATTGAAGAAATCGTTCTCTATCTTCTGCGGGTTCACGGCTTCATGCTCTTCTTCAAACTCCGATTCGTTTATTTCTATTTCATTTCTCAATCTACTACGATAACGGGTAGAAAAAGAATTCTGTTGCATCATATCTAACGGATTCTTTGGTTCGGACCGAAGAAGTAATGTCTCACTGCTATTTTTTTCTATCCATGAGCATCCCACCAGAAAGCCTTCTAATTCTAATAGGTTCTGAACTAGCTGAGAATCATTCTCAAGAAATTCAGAAGAAGTGATCCAATTTTTGACATCGGGTCCGGGTGAAGACCAAAGATCTTGAGTGACCAATCCGGCAGAACAACTCAAAAGATAAAGAAGTATCGTTATTTTCTTCAAATTTGTTTCAAGTTCGACGTACCATTTGTACAAATAAGAACTCCATATTTTATTCCTCGCGATAGGGTCCTGCATATAGATATATATAGGATCTATGGGAAAATTGCTTAGAAATATATTTTGTGCAAAAACTCTTCCTATCTGATACAAAAAGATCCTATGATCCTGAAACCATCTTATGTGAGTTTGAAAATCCCAAGTCTGTCTAAAAGAAGCGAATCGAATTGAATTCGTTTCTTCTATTATGTATTTCCTCTGTGTAATACTAATTGATAGGACCTCATTGTTAAGTGCTACAAGATGTTGTGCATTCGAACTCATGGTTATAGACCCAAATTTCTTACTATCGAATATTTGATTTTCCAAGCCAAATCCCCTAGTATATGAAAGAATCCGGAAGTACCTTCGTTGTTCTGGAATAGTAAGCCTTCGTATCTTAATGAATGTATTAAATTTATTCAGGCCTATTAGAGCGGGATCCACTTCTCGGGGAATATGAGTCGAAGCAATAACTAGAATATTTCTAGTAAAACATCTTTGACGATCCTTGGAATTGGAAAGAGAGCTCTCTTCTAGATGGAGGGATAAATACCTCAACTCATCCCGATCCAGATCATGAATGTTTGGAATCCATACTATACAAGGAGATATTGTTTTTGCCAAATCGAATTGCACGGTCATATCCCAATAAAATGGGTTATTGCTAGTTAGCCTATCCTGTGTCATATTGAAAAGAATCTTATCAAAATTAATATTCTTAGCAATATCGCCACTATCATCAACATCAAAATCATCAACATCAAAAGGAATAGAAGTAATACCCTCATCCTCACAGTCGTCGAATTCACCTCCAACCCAATATGATTCACCATCCAAAAAAGACCAAAAAGACGCCTCGTAAAAATCGCAATCGTAATCGTATAAATACCGGTACTCGAGCGGATATATCTTAATGAAAGGAAGATAAGAATTTTTCGCTAGGGATTTGACCAAATAGGATCGCCCAATTCCTATAGAACCTATCACTAAAACACTCCTAGAAGGGTACGGGGCTAAGCGAAGCGAAAAGGGGGTTGGACGAGATGACAAATGAAAAGTCCCCCACGAGGTTATTGTCTCATAATAAGCAAGAAATATCCGTCTTTCCGCTAAACAGGATTTATTGAACTCATAATTCAATAGATCCTTTTGCTGCATTTCAAATAAGTACCGTAAATAATTGGATCCAGGTTGTTCCACTATTTCATCTAAAAGATTACTCTGAGTCAAACTCCATAGAATTTCATTAATCCTTTTTTCTGTACTTAAGGTGCAGAGCTGAACCACAAATTCTTTTTCTTGATCATCAACCCAATCGGTGTCCGCCACCCAGGATTCTATTTCATCATCCCAGTTCCCCACCTTTTTTCTTTTCCTTATCAATGAATACATCTCTATACTTGTAGGACTTAGATGTCTCGTATTTATAAAAAAAATGATTTGATTGATGAAATTATTTGGGATGAGACTTATGAAAGAACTTATGCGATAGGTGAGATAAGAGATGAGCAAATCGATCCGATTTCGATTCTCAGATTCTTCCTGAAAAAGTAGTAGGTATCCTAGTTCTATCAGAAAATTGAAGAATTCTCCTATGTATTCTTCCAGAATAACATAGTATTTTTGCAGAATAGCAATAACTGGACGGGGATTCTCTATAAATCCAATGGGATCCTGGAAAATAACTGGAAAGGGATCCTCTAAATTCTCTGACCTGAAAGAAGATATAGGATACCTATCCCTAAGTTTTTCCAACTCCATGAAGCATGATGGATTTGCCCAAGATTTGATCTTTTCAAAATCTAGAAATAACTGACGACAGGTTTTGCAAATGAAGGTAAGACCTCTACAAGCGAGATATCCAGCAAAAAGAAGAAGGAAAAGAATTGAAAAGAGGAACTCAGCCGATATCAATGACTTATTCCTATATGAGAAGAATAATGAAAATGTACAAGAAAGAAAAGGAGAAGACCCATTAAAAGAATCAGTCTTTGTTCGAGACAGATTAGTCTTTTTTCGGAGTAGCTGTACTAAATGAAGATTTGAAATCTTCTTACTTATCAGAGTCCATTTCATCAAAATCTTCTCACTTATCAGAGTCCATTTCATCAAAATCTTCTCAAGATATACCCATGGTATATCCAGAATATCTTGAATTTTGGATATCACGGTTGGGAATATAAAATAGGAAAAAATCTCGGAAAGGATGAATCTGAAATATTTGAACCCGCTCGTAGTAAAGATCGTGAGCAGCCATTCTTTGTAAATAGTCCATTCTAAGTAAATAATATTTTCTTCAATATTCCCTTCGAAAAGTTTTACAGAAAAAAGTTTTTTTTTATTGATTATTTTGATATTTCTTTTTTTAACGTATTTCTTTTTACTTCGAAAACCAAAAAGACTCCTTTTTTCCTTCTTTCCGGATGGTAAAGATTTCTCAGAACATGGATTTGATCCACAGTCCATGTTTGAATTGACACTGAGATACTGATGCAAGTTCTTCATTTTTGAATCAGATCGATTCATATCTGAAAAAGATTGCCAAAAAGTTTTTTCCAATCTAAAAAGGTCCGCGATCGAGGAACTAGCTCTAGAAACGACTGGATCAGATTGAATTGGTCTTAAAAGGTCCGCGATCGAGGAACTAGCTCTAAAAACGACTGGATCGGATTGAATTGCATAAAGAGTTCTTGGAAAAATGAAAGATGTATAGAATCTATTATAGAATTTTTGATACAATTTATACATGAAAGATTTGTACAAGTTCTCTCTTTTGTCGCTACTTTTTGGAAAATCCTGATCCTGAGGTATGTTTATGTCAGATACCCTTGCAGAAAGACTCAAAACAAAATGTTTTTTTTGACCGACGTACAAAGAAACTATTTTGTTGCGAATAAATGAGATATTGAGGAATTTTCGATATGTAAGATCCTCATTATTGATACGAATTTTTTCCACAAAAAAGGGAAATCTTTTCTTACAAGAGACCCAGAACCAAAAGTGATGTAGATCATTCCAAAATCGAAGTCCATTTGCTTTATAAAAAGAAGATATCATAGAACTTCTATGAAATGCTTTCACGGGATTCAGCCAATTGTCTCGATCATGGGGTATGATGGAGAAATAGGAATCCGTGTTATCAAAGGATTTCATGCGATTCTTTCTACTATGGGATGAGTCAATCATCCACTTTGATATTTCGTTGAAATAAAATGGGAATATTCTTTCTTCATTGATCCATAATTTCGATCCTTGGGAAGTATTATGATCGTCCAATCTTTGAGAAGTATTATGATCGTTCAATAAGAAGGGTTTCAATTTCTTCAAAAGAACGATTTGAAGACGTAGTGGTTCGAACGACTTCTCCTGGATCGGATCTTTCAATTCATAAATGTACATCTCAGAACTATGAATGGCGATATTCCCGATATGTACAGAGAATCGGGGATATAACCAGTACAAAAACTTAGGAAAAAAGATAAGTAACTTAAGTAACTTATGAAAAAAGAGACGTGCCATGGGCAAAAGGACAAGAAATAACTTAGTGAAAGTGAATTCGTATATGTCGAAAATTTCGGACCAATCAATCAAATCCCAATAACTCGAAAAATCAGTGATATGGCATCGTAATTGATCTCGTAAATCTCGTAATTGATCGAAGACTACTTGAAGCTTCTCCTGTTTCGAAGAGAAATATCCCAGGAAATCTTCCTGGAGATTCTGGAACTCATTCGACCATTTGCTATATGCATCAGGATACCCATTCCTGGATCTCTGGGTTCGACAAATAAAAGGGTCGAACCATTTCTTCTCACTCTTTGCCCAATTGGATAAATGTTGATTGATCGTAGATTTCGTCCTAGTTCGATGATTCATACTATCTTTTCCAATGGAATCCTTATTCGGCTCCGTTATTGATAGAATGAATCGATTTACCATTTCTGCAAATCGATCTTCTGCATTCGATTTCTCCTTCGGAATCATAGAATACCCGGGGGAAATAGGATGAATTGAGACGGTTTTTTGTAAATACCTAATTATTTTGAATAGATCCACCAGTTCTTTATGTTCCGATCGCCGCCTGAAGGGGACAAAAGAAACACCCAATTTTCTCTTCCAAAGAGCCTTCTCTACAGGGGACCTCTCCGTAGGACTCGAACCCAGATAAAGTTCTGACCATCTGTCAGAGAAAAAAGAATGAATGGATCTTGTAGGATTCCCAAGAAATTCTTCGATTTCTTCCGGAAGCAGATTATTATTCATCCGCTTTTCACCTTCTGCGGATAGCCGGAACTTTGAGGAAGATCCAAAAAGAAATTTCGGGAATCGACCTGATTCTATCTCTGTTCGTTCCACATCCTCATTTCTAATGGAATCGAAATGATGTATGGATTGATTAGAAGATCCTTTTGGAGGATACAAAAGCGAAATTACAAATCTATTAATATTAGAAGATTCTTCTCTAGATCCAACCGAATTCATAGGTATAGGAAGAAACCCCCTCAAATAGATATTTTTTCGTTCAACTATATTTCGATTTTGAAGACGACATAAACAGACCCCTAGTACAAGTAGCATCACACCCCTTACCACATTTTTGACGACACCATGGACACGTTTTACTACATTTTTGATCCTGGAATCTCGAGTTATTAAACCTGTTTTGGTTAAATATCGATTGCTTCCTGAACCCTGGGAATTTTTGGAAAATAGGATACCCAAAATTCGGGAGTCAAAGAGTCTCATAAAGCGTTCTTGGTCGAAAAAAATGTCTATGAAAGAGTGAGATTTCTTGATCTCTCTTAATATCTCTCTCCAGTCCAAGATCCAGCTGGATATCCAATCATGTGCTGTATTTTTCTTTTTTTTTTCATAGAGTTCCTACTTTTCTTTAAGATTATTATGAAGAGTATTAATGTTATCCTTATTTTACTACAAAAAATGCTGATGATGATTTTCATTTTGACTTCTATTTTTTAGGTATTGGTTGTTGATTAGAAAATTAGGTAATATTTCTTCACTGATTGTTTAATATTTGAATCATTGATTCTTTCAGTCACATAAGTCTTAATTTCACATCTCCGAATGTGAAAAGACGTAAAAATATCTTCATATATCAGACGTTCGCTAATTAGTACTGCATCTTCAAAATTGTAACCCTCCCATGGCATATAAGCTACCAATATGTTTTTCCCTAAAGCGAGTTCCCCACCAACTGTAGCGGCACCGTCTGCTAAAATTTGACCTTTTCTCAAACATTTACCTCCCTGAACCCGGGATTTTTGGTGGATCAAAGTTTTTTTTCTTAATTCCAATACCAAACTTGATCAGATCACTCCAATCATCGTCTGAATTATCTTCAGACGATGAATCCAACCAACCTGGATCATTCCATCGTATCGTAGCATTCATAATTTCGAATATATGAATGCATATCGCGAAATCGACATGCGTTTGAATAAAGTAATCAAATATGTCCGATGTTTCGCGATTTTTTTCAAAATTTTCTTTGATTTTTTTGAATTGTTTGCAATAAGACTTCATGTAGACTCTCAAATCGCTTTTACAAGACAAAAACACTTGCTCCTTGGAGCACAAATGAAGGCCGGCTCGTAACCCGGCCATATTAGAGTGGATTCGTTTCAACTGTACCTGAATCATATTCAATTCATCAATACAATAAGACTTCGCAAGGTTATAAAATTGTATTGTGTGAATAGAATTATTGTGCCCAGGTTCTAAAAACCTGTTCTGAATTTGGCGGGGCCCGTTAGCCAGATTACTGGCCTCTATCAATGGAACGAATTCCGCTTCGTAAAGCTTTTCAAGATAAGATATAAACTCGTCGATCGAAATGCGCTCTTCGGAACAAAGAAAAGTTAAAAGCACTATTTTAAAAAGGAGATTTTTGCTCCTACAAAAATTGATTAAGAAGGGTGGAAAGATACTATCGAATGGATAGCATATTTCCATTTTCAAAGATCTATTGATGGTTTGGTTAATGGATTGATCCAATTTTGCATTTTCTATAATTTCAGAAAACAAATTGCACAATCCTAAGTCGGCGTTAATGTCCACAAAAAGATCGACTAAAGTGAAAATATCATAAAGCTCTACTTTAATATCATAAAGCTCTACTTTGTGTTCAAAGTATATGCAGCGATTTATAATCGCTGCACTAAGCTCTTTTCGAAAACGCTCAGTCATCTCATTCAGACTCATTTGTTCATTCTTGAATTGAACAAGAAATTCACAAAGTTGATCTAAAAGGATTCCGTTTAAACGAGCGTGTGCACGTGAAGTTCTTGCACAATTTTTATACAATTGTGCTTCTCTACCCTCTTCTATATGTCCATAGAAGACATATCTGCGCCGAAAACAATTTTCACTAAAAGAGATAGTTTTAGTGTTAACTGGAGTAACACTTTTTGCATCTTTTCGCTTAGATAACCAAAAATCGACCCTCTGTAACCATTCGTCGTTAGTAATGAGTTTCGTACTAAGCATAACCATAAACGAACATAAGTGAAAGATTATCACCCTGTTCAAAATGTAGTCTGAAACAAAGACTTCGACTACGTCTTGCAACTTCGAAATACTCAATTTGGAATTTTTCATGCTCCTCCTACACTATAAAAAAAAAAAAGAAAAATAAAAAAATGTGAAAATATTCACTTAATATTTGATCCATTCGATGGATCAGTTTAACTATAAAAATGCAATCTTCCGATGCGCCTTGGACTGAATAGATCTGCTTCTCTTTGTTCTTACGAACGGAGTTGTTCCCTTATTTTGATTTTCAATGGGATGAAATCAAAATGAGCCCTTTCTGATACAGAATCTACTGCAAAAAGGTGAGGTACACAGTATATAGTCTTTTGAGTTTAATGCGATAAAATAAAGTGACATAGTTTCTATTTCTCTTAAGGAGTATTTCCATGGGTTTGCCTTGGTATCGTGTTCATACTGTCGTATTGAATGATCCCGGTCGATTGCTTTCTGTTCATATAATGCACACAGCTCTAGTTGCTGGTTGGGCCGGTTCGATGGCTTTATACGAATTAGCGGTTTTTGATCCCTCTGACCCCGTTTTTGATCCAATGTGTATGATTATGATCATACATCTTTTAGATTATGATAATATCTCTTAGATTCAGCATCCATGGCTGAATGGTTAAAGCACCCAACTCATAATTGGCAAATTCGTAGGTTCAATTCCTACTGGATGCACCCTAATGGGAATGTTCAATAAGTTGGCTCTCTATGGATGGGATCTCATCATCCATCCATAACGAATTGAATATGGTATATTCATACCATAACATAGGAAGATTAAGAACTCGAATCCTGATCAATACTGGGACTCATAGGGAAGAAATTGGAGTTATGGATGGAATCAAATATGGAGTAGTTACAGGAAAAAGTCTTCGGTTATTGGGGAAGAATCAATATACATACTTCTAATGCCGAATCAGGATCAACTAAGACAGAAATCAAGTAAGTATTGGGTTGAACTCTTCTTTGGTGTTCAGGTAATGGCTATGAATAGCCATCGACTACCCCGAAAGGGTCGAAGAGACCTATTATGGGACATGCAATCCATTACAGGCATATGATCATTACGCTTCCATCAGGTTATTCTATTCCACCTCTTCTAGAGATTCTAAAGAAAAGAACTTCAAGAAAAATACTTAATAACACGGCGATACATTTATACAAAACTTCTAGTCCAAGTACACGCAATGGAGCTGTAGACAGTCAAATGAAATCCAATCCACGAAATAATCTGATCTATGGACGGCATCGTTGTAGTAAAGGTCGTAATGTCAGAGGAATCATTACCGCAAAGCATAGAGGGGGGGGTCATAAGCGTCTATACCGTAAAATCGATTTTCGACGGAATCAAAAAGACATATCTGGTAGAATCGTAACCATAGAATACGACCCTAATCGAAATACATACATTTGTCTTATACACTACGGGAATGGTGAGAAGAGATATATTTTACATCCCAGAGGGGCTATAATTGGAGATACCATTGTTTCTGGTGCAGAAGTTCCTATATCAATGGGAAATGCCCTACCTTTGAGTGCGGTTTGAACTATTGATTTACGTAATTGGAAGTAACCAATTAGGTTTACGACAAAACCTAGAAATCGATCACTGATTCAATTGGAGTACCTCTATGGAATAGACCTCAACAGAAAACTGTTGAGTAACGGCAGCAAGTGATTGAGTTCAGTAGTTTCTAATAGAGAATTATTGACTCTAGAGATATGGTAATATGGAGAAAATTGTTTGAAGCACGTACCGAACCGGAAGCGCCTCTTCTTTCAAAGAGAGGAGGACGGGTTATTCACATTTCATTTGATGGTCAGAGGCGAATTGAAAGCTAAGCAGTGGTAATGAAGATCCCCCGAAGAGATGTCTCCTACGTTACCCGTAATATGTGGAAGTATCGACGTAATTTGATAGAGTCATTCGGTCTGAATGCTACATGAAGAACATAAGCCAGATGACGGAACGGAAAGACCTAGGATGTAGAAGATGATAACATGAATGATTCGGCAGATTAGGATTCCTATATATCCACTCATGTGATACTTCATTATACGATGAAAAGATCTATTTTTTTCGATATCATCATATACATCTAGAAAGCCGTATGCTTTGGAAGAAGCTTGTACAGTTTGGGAAGGGGTTTTTTTTGATAAAAAAGAAGAATCTACTTCAACCGGTATGCCTTTAGGCACGACCATACATAACATAGAATTCAAACATGGAAAGGGCGGACAATTAGCTAGAGCAGCAGGTGCTAGAGCGAAACTGATTGCAAAAGAGGGTAAATCGGCCACATTAAGATTACCATCTGGGGAGGTTCGTTTGATATCCCAAAACTGCTTGGCAACAGTCGGACAAGTGGGTAATGTTGGGGTGACCCGAAAAAGTTTGGGTAGAGCTGGATCGAAGTGTTGGCTAGGTAAGCGTCCTGTAGTAAGAGGAGCAGCTATGAACCCTGTGGATCATCCCCACGGGGGCGGTGAAGGAAAAGCTCCAATTGGAAGAAAAAAACCCGCAACTCCTTGGGGTTATCCTGCGCTTGGAAGAAAAAGTAGGAAAAGGAGAAAATATAGTGATAGTTTGATTCTTCGTCGCCGTAAATAGGAACATTCCAAATCGAATTTCCAAAATTCGATGGATGGGCGAACGACGGGAATTGAACCCGCGCATGGTGGATCCACAATCCACTGCCTTGATCCACTTGGCTACATCCGCCCCTTATCTAGCTAAAGGATTTTCTCTTTTTTGCATTCATCATTATTGTATTTATTCTGACCTCCATACTTAGATCGAGATATTGGACATAGAATGCCAATCTTTACCATGTCAAAAAAGGAGTAATCAGCTGTGATAGGTCAACAAGAAAGATTTGTAGCTAATCCAAAGAAAAGATTTGTAGCTAATCCAAAGAAAAGATTTGTAGCTAATCCAAAGGAAAGATTTGTAGCTAATCCAAAGGAAAGATTTGTAGCTAATCCAAAGAAAAGATTTGTAGCTAATCAAAAGAAAAGATTTGTAGCTAATCATTTATTCGAAAAAATGGAAAAAATCAAAATGGGGAAGGAGAAAGAAATAATAGTCACTTGGTCTCGGGCATCTAACATTCTACCCTCAATGGTTGGCCATACATTCGGTATTCATAATGGAAAGGAACATATACCTATTTATATAACAGAATCTATGATAGATCACAAATTGGGAGAATTCGCGCCTACACGGAATTTCGCGAGAGATGCAAGAAACGATAACGATAAAAAATCTGTAATGAAGAATAAAAAAAAATAGGGATCAAACAAAGCAAAAAAAGGAAAGAGAAACACCCAATATAGTGGTTTGAAAAACCACTATATTGGGTATTTCTCTTACCTTTATATAGTAAGAAAAGCAGCCTTAACCTATCTTATCCTTCAATAGAAGGAACTTCAACAGCAGCTAGATCTAGAGGGAAGTTGTGAGCATTACGTTCGTGCATTACTTCCATACCAAGGTTAGCACGGTTGATGATATCAGCCCAGGTATTAATAACACGACCCTGACTGTCAACTACAGACTGGTTAAAATTGAAACCGTTTAGGTTGAAAGCCATAGTGCTAATACCCAAAGCAGTGAACCAGATACCTACTACAGGCCAAGCAGCCAAGAAGAAATGTAAAGAACGAGAATTGTTGAAACTAGCATATTGGAAGATTAATCGGCCAAAATAACCATGAGCAGCTACGATATTGTAAGTTTCTTCCTCTTGACCGAATCTATAACCTTCATTAGCAGATTCGTTCTCAGTGGTTTCCCTGATCAAACTAGAGGTTACCAAAGAACCATGCATAGCACTGAATAAGGAACCGCCAAATACACCAGCTACACCTAACATGTGGAATGGATGCATAAGGATGTTGTGTTCTGCCTGGAACACAATCATAAAGTTGAAAGTACCAGAAATTCCTAAAGGCATACCATCAGAAAAACTTCCTTGACCAATAGGGTAGATCAAGAAAACAGCAGTAGCAGCTGCTACTGGAGCTGAATATGCAACGGCAATCCAAGGACGCATACCTAGACGGAAACTAAGTTCCCACTCACGACCCATATAGCAAGCTACTCCGAGTAAGAAGTGTAGAACAATTAGCTCATAAGGGCCACCATTGTATAACCATTCATCAACAGATGCTGCTTCCCATATCGGATAAAAATGCAAACCAATAGCTGCGGAAGTAGGAATAATAGCACCAGAAATAATATTGTTTCCATAAAGCAGAGAGCCAGAAACTGGCTCACGAATAATTAAAAAATAGAGTCCCCTATAGAAAGACAATGGCACAAGCTATTGATTTAGCTAGAAAAACAGATACAAAAGGAATAAAAGTAAAACTCGCAGGTCGTATCGATGGAAAAGATATTGCACGTAAAGAAGGTAAAAGAGAAGGTAAACTTCCCCTACAAATAATTTGTAGCAAAATAGATTATGGTTCTCATACAATTCAAACAATCTATGGAGTGCTAGGCCTAAAAATTTGGATATTTAGAAAGTAGAGAAAGAAAAGTTGCAAACAAATATATATATATATTTTACTTTTTCTTTCTATTTGATAGCAATGATAGAAGAAAAAAAGACAAATTCTTTCATGGATTCTTTTGCATTAAAGAGAAACAAGCAGTTCGAATTAGTTAGGGTTAAATAATAATTTCATTGATTTTTTTTATTTAGTATAATTGCTATGCTTAGTGTGTGATTCGTTAGTTTTTTCTTTCAAATTGAAAAGTTTAACATTTTCAAGCGGGGGCTGAAAAAATCAACTAACCCTTACTCAAAACTTGTTTCTATTTCAAGGTAAAAAAACTAAAAACCAACTTATTGCTTCGTATTATCAAGATCCCCCCAAACAGTCACTATATGAATAAATCATATATTTGTAGCAACTGAAATCTCTTCTTTATTTTCTAATTCATAGAGAAAAAATCCGATTTTGCTAAGTCAAACTAAAGGGGGTGTGGATAAAAGGAAGGCTGATAGAAAGAAAGAACAAAATATCCATGTTATATAATCCCATTATGTATGGTCTATAAATTACTAAAAGAAAAAGCAGTGTCACAAAGCATCAAATTTTTTCATTTTATTCTTAATCAAATATCCAATTCAAAAATAAAGAAAAAAGAGAAATATGAATAAAATAACAAAGAATAAAGAGTCTGGAGTTAATAAAACTAAGGAAATTAACTTGAAAACAAATTTTGTTGAAAGCTCCATTGTAGAGTTTGGGCCTAATCATGAATAGAGAAGCTAGGGGAACGACAGAACCTGTGATTTTATAGAATTCTATTTAAAACAAATTCTAAGAATTCATTAGGTAGGATGGCGGAACAAACCAAAAAAAATTTCAATTTTTCTGAAAGTCATGAATGAAACTTACGAATGAAAGAAAAAAATGAAAGAGAAAAGAGTAAATATTCGCCCGCGAAATACCTATTGATTCACGGAATCAAAATATTTGAACACAATTCATTCAATAGAAATCAAAATCAGAAAAGAAAAGATTCATTATAAAACAAACATCATATTCTATGTGTATTCTATTAAATAGAAATAAATGAACACACACCTTGGCTTTCTTTTTTTGTATATTTTTTTGTATCAAACTATTCTGATTTTATTGAAAAAAAAATTGAATTCAATTCAATGATTGAATAATCAAAATTGAACCCTTTTATTCCTATTCGCGAGGAGCTGGATGAGAAGAAACTCTCATGTCCTGTTTTGCAATAGAGATGAGATTTCACCATCGACTATAACCCAAAAAGAACTAGATTTCGTAAACAACATAGAGGAAGAATGAAGGGAGTATCTCGTCGAGGTAATTCGATATCTTTTGGCAGATATGCTCTTCAAGCACTTGAACCTACCTGGATTACAGCTAGACAAATAGAAGCCGGGCGAAGGGCAATAACACGATATGTGCGTCGTGGGGCAAAAATATGGGTACGTATATTTCCCGACAAACCTGTTACAATTAGGACTACGGAAACACGCATGGGTTCAGGTAAAGGAGATCCAAAATATTGGGTATGCGTTGTTAAACCAGGTCGAATACTTTATGAAATGGGTGGAGTATCAGAACCTGTAGCTAGAAGAGCGATCTCAATAGCTGCTCACAAAATGCCTATACAAACTCAATTTCTTATTTCAGAATAGAAATATAGAAGAAAACCAAAAAATAAGGTATTCAAGATTAAAAAGCAAGTGTAGATTTCTATTTTATGGAAAGAAAATATTTCTTTCTTCTTTTTTTTTTATCTTTTTGTACTGAAATTCAAAAATTGAAATTAAAAACATATGATTCAACCTCAGACCATGTTGAATGTAGCAGATAACAGCGGTGCTCGAAAATTGATGTGTATTCGAATCATAGGAGCGAGTAATCAACGATATGCTCAAATTGGTAATGTCATTGTTGCTGTAATCAAAGAAGCAGTTCCCAATATGTCTCTAGAAAAATCAGAAGTAATTAGAGCTGTAGTTGTACGTACACGTAAGGAATTGAAACGCGAAGATGGTATGATAATAAAATACGATGACAATGCAGCAGTTATCATTGATCAAAAAGGAAATCCAAAGGGATCTAGGATTTTTGGTGCAATCACTGAAGAATTGAGAAAATTTCGTTTTACTAAAATCCTTTCATTAGCTCCTGATGTATTATAAACACTAGTAAATAAGACTAGAAAATATATATATTTTCTAGTCTTATTGGGTATCATCTATTTGAAATAGATGAAATTCTTGGATTGTTTCTCAGGTATATATTCTTTCTCGAATGAAAAAAAAATAAAACATGTTGATTACATAACAATTAGCGAGAATCCATAAGCTTAGTTCGTCATGAGTAAAGACACTATTTCCAATCTTATAACTTTGATAAGAAATGCTGACATGGCTAAAAAAGAAACTGTTCGAATACCATCTACAAATATTACGGAAAGCGTGGTTAAAATACTTTTAACTGAAGGTTTTATTGAAAATGTTCGAAAACACCAAGAAAATCAAAAAAATTTCTTGATTTTAACTCTACGATATAGAAAGACTCAAAAAGGAATATATAGAACTAGAACTTTTTTAAAACGTATAAGCCGACCTAGTCTACGAATTTATTCAAAATATCAACGAATTCCTAAGATTTTAGGCGGAATAGGAATTGTAATTCTGTCTACTTCTCGGGGTATAATGACAGATCGAGAAGCTCGACTTCAAAGAATTGGAGGAGAGATTTTGTGTTATGTATGGTAATCCTCATAAAAATAGAAAAAAATATAAAAGAGAAAGCTGTCAGAAATACAAAAGAGAATATTCGAATTAGAAATCATTAATTCTATCAGTTTCAAGTGATTTTGTACATCCAAAAATTTATTAATATGAATCGAATCCATGTTGTTTATGAAAAAAAACAAGAGTGGCACTCCTAGAAAAGATAACAACAGGAAAAGACGACTTGTGTATGAAGGAACCATTGTGGACCCGATCAAAGATATCCTTTTCCACGTGCGTTTGGATCATAATAATCAAATCGTTCTGGGTTATCTCTCTGGCAATATACGTCGTAATCATATACTTGTAGTACATGGGGATAGAGTCAAGATCGAAATCAGTGAGTTTGATTCAAAAAGAGGAAGGATTGTGTATCGATTTCCCCGTCCCCGAGTATTCTCTGATGGGATAGAACAAACCAAAGATGATCATAAAGCAATGGAGGATCCCACTTCTCCTAAATCATTGTTGGACCCAGAAAACACAAATCCAATGAGCGGCGATTCCGCAGAGGAAAGAGATAGCAAAGACACAAAGCCTAACCAAGATTAGGCAGATTCGGGTGATTTTTCTCTTTCTGGGACCCCTTTGGAAATTATTGATTCCAATAAAATAAAGAGATGAGTCTTATTTCTTCCCAGTGAATTCAACAAAAAAAAAAAGATAACAAATAAAAACTATGAAAATTGGAGCATCAGTTCGCAAAATTTGTCAAAGATGCCGCCTAGTTCGTAGGCGCAGACAACTTACAGTGATTTGTCCCAATTTGAAACATAAAAAAAGGCAAGGTTAATCTTTCTCATTCAAAAAAACCTTTCTTTAGAAATTCTTAATCACTTTGTTCAACGATTTTCTCGATACAGACAAAAAGGAAAAAGTGGATTTCTGGACAATTCAATTCTTTTTTGATCTTCAAAATCCTAACCAAGAACAGTGAAGAATTCAAAAAAACGGAAAGAGAGGGATTCGAACCCTCGGTAAACAAAAGCCTACATAGCAGTTCCAATGCTACGCCTTCAACCACTCGGCCATCTCTCCTACGATATATATTTATATTCACATTCTATATTTACATCAAGAAAATACTCCAAGGACCTATTGAAAAGGAAATAATCGTAACAGGGATTTTTTTTTTACAGAATTTGGTACTTTATTTTTCCTTTTTTATTAGGATCATTTTCCCTTGGGAAAATGAAAAACATTTTCAAATAGAACGAATTACTAAATTATGTCTAGATCTCGTATAAATGGGAATTTTATAGATAGGACTTTTTCAATTGTAGCCAATATCTTGTTGGGAATAATTCCAACAACTTCAGGAGAAAAAAAGGCATTTACCTATTACAGAGATGGTGCGATTTGATTCTTTTTTCTTGGTTTTTTTTAGCTTTAGTTAAGTCTTAGCAAGAAAAATGTGTTGCGGAATAGAAAAAACCCAATCATGAAAAGAAATCTACGCTTGGTGAAGGTGAAGTTTGGGTGGGGATAGAACCATCAATCCATCCCTTCAATCGTGTATCCTCGATTGATGCAATCTCAAATGCCTCAATTGTCAATTTGAGGCATTAAGCGAAAGATTAGACCTATAGATTTATTCGTATTGCGGTCAATCCTACTCTAGTAATAAGGCCTATTAAGTATAGGGAAAAAGCACTACACGTAGGAATCAACAGAACAAAAACTTTGTTCGAAATACCCCTTTTCCTTATAGGAATCGGGACTAATAAGAATGGTTAGGACAACAAACATCCATTTCGTTCGTACTTTGGATACCCATAAAACCATCAAAGATCGTTGAAGTGACTAATTCTCAGAAACAGCAAGCGTTAAAAACAAAGAAATTATTGGACTTCCCTTTTTCATCTAAATAATATATATATTATTTATATGTTGAATTGGTATTCAGAAAAAACCTCTGATTAAAAGGTTGACTAGAGATTTCTTGTAAAAATGCTAGCTTCTTTCAGTTCATAAAAATATGAGAATAGTCGATTTTCATTCAAAAGATTTTTTTTCTCAGTATTATGCGCAGAAGGTAGGAGCCGTATGAAATGAGAATATCCTGTACGGTTTTGGAACGGAGACCTTTTCAATAGACTGAACGACCGTAACGAATGTTGGCTCAATCCGAAGGAAATTATGCAGAAGCTTTACAGAATTATTATGAAGCTACGCGACCAGAAATAGATCCTTATGATCGAAGTTTCATACTCTATAATATAGGCCTTATACACACAAATAATGGGGAACATACAAAAGCTTTGGAATATTATTTTCGAGCACTAGAACGAAATCCTTTTTTAGTTCAATCGTGCAATAATATTGCCGTGATCTGTCATTACGTGCGGCTATCTCTACTATAGAAAAAAAAGTAGCTATTAGAAAAAATGGGGTTTCTACATGGAAATCGTCAAAAGTCACGATTTTTGTGAGCTGTAGCAAATAAAAAGAATTCGCGAGAACCAAAATAGGAAGAAAAAAAAGATATAGCCTTTATCTATGGATAAAAAATAAAAAGGATAGAGCAAGCACCGTAAAGATCAATTATCGAGCTATTGTGTCGATACAATTAAGAACTGCTTACTTATGCCATGATAGGGGGATATTAAGTTAGGAATCCACTTATGTAATCGAGTTGATCCACTAAGATGCTAAGCAGCGGTGTAGTATTAGATCCTAAGGATAGTAAGTTCTTTTTCTTCTTTAGAGAATTCTTTTTCAAAAATTCTATAAAATTTTCTTATAAGAAAATGAGATAGTTACTTTTCAGAAAATCCTAAAAAAAATATATAGAAACTATACATAGTTTATTATTCGGAAAGTGGGAAGAAAAGATCAAACTTATTTATTATTAAATAAATTAGCGTTTTAAACTAATCGTAATGCATTTTTTTTTTATAAAAAAGTTTATCTAAAATCAAGGCAAAATGAATTATTAATTTAACTAAATTATCATATTAGTTATGTCTTATTATATATGTCATATAAGACATATGAATAGAATATAAAAAAGAATATATTACGGAGCCGTATGAGATAGTAAACTCTCAAGTACGGTTTTTTAGGAAAGAATTTTTCTATTCCGACCGGGGAGAACAAGCCATTCTAGAGGGCGATTCTGAAATTGCAGAAGACTGGTTCAATAAAGCTGCCGAATACTGGAAGCAAGCTATAGCGCTCACTCCAGACAATTATATTGAAGCACGTAATTGGTTGAAGATCACAAAGCGTTTCAAACTTGAATAAGATTCACTTGAATAACATTACTCTGTCTTTTACTTTTGAATTTCCATTCAATTCATTCAATTGAGTTTTTAAAAATTTTAGTTAATTAAGCTATAGGGTTTCTTATTTCTTTTTTCCTATTAAAGGAAAGAAGATATAATTAATCATTTTATGACCTTCTATTTACCATTCGGAAGAAGAATTCTTGTGTTTTTTTATTATACTTTTTCTATATCCCTTGTATTTGGCTTAATATTTTTCTATATAGGAAATCGAAAAAAGGAAATAGAACAAACAAATAAGTAGAAGATCGAAGAGCTCTCAAAATGACAAAATTGAAACTCAAAAAGGATCCTTCTTTCTAATTCTCTAAGGATGAGAGGCAAAGGGATTTCTATCGAGAAAGAGTTCTTGTTCTTATTTAGATAGAAGATCGTGATTTGATCCGCATATGTTTCGTAAAAGAGAAATCTTTTCCTTTGATCATAAATGAAAAGTCTTCAATTGGAATATGAAAACGTGACTGAATTGGTCTTAGTTACTCTTCGAAACGGAGTGGAAGAAGGGAAGAAATTCTCGAACGAAGAAAAGGATCCAATTACTTCGAAAGAATTGAACGAGGAGCTGTATGAGGTCAAAATCTCATGTACGGTTCTGTAGAGTGACAGTAAGGGTAACTTATCTGTCAACTTTTCCACTATCAACCCCAAAAAACCAAACTCTGCCTTACGTAAAGTTGCCAGAGTACGATTAACCTCTAAATTTGAAATCACTGCTTATATACCAGGTATTGGCCATAATTTACAAGAACATTCTATAGTATTAGTAAGAGGAGGAAGGGTGAAGGATTTACCCGGTGTGAAATATCACATTGTTCGAGGAACCCGAGATGCTCTCGGAGTAAAGGGTCGTCAACAAGGGCGTTCTAGTGCGTTGTAGATTCTTATCCAAGACTTGTATCATTTGATGATGCCATGTGAATCGCTAGAAACATGTAAAGTGTATGGCTAACCCAATAACGAAAGTTTCGTAAGGGGACTGGAGCAGGCTATCATGAGACAAAAGATCTTCTTTCTAAAGAGATTCGATTCGGAACTATTAGATGTCCAGGGTCCAATATGAAAATCATTTCAGAGGTTTTCCCTTACTTTGTCCGTGTCAACAAACAATTCGAAATACCTCGACTTTTTCAGAACAGGTCTGAGTCAAATAGCAATGATTCGAAGCACTTTTTTTACATTCAACTATGTATTTCGGAAACCTAAGGACTCGATCGTATGGATATGTAAAATACAAGATTTCCAATCCTAACAGGAAAAGGAGGGAAACGGATACTCAATCTCAAGTGAGTAAACAGAATTTCATACTCGATCTCATAGATCCATATAGAATTCTGTGGAAAGCCGTATTCGACGAAAGTCGTATGTACGGCTTGGAGGGAGATCTTTCCTATCTTTTGAGATCCACCCTACAATATGGGGTCAAAAAGCCAAAAAAAAAAAATTGATTCGTTTTTAGCCCTTATAAAAAGAAAACGGATTCTTTAACCTCTTTCACGCTCATGTCACGTCGAGGTACTGCAAAGAAAAAAACTGCAGAATTCGATCCAATTTCTTGTAGTCGAGTCGTTAACATGTTGGTTAACCGTATGATGAAACACGGAAAAAAATCATTGGCTTATCAAATTTTCTATCGAGCCGCGTTAGATATTGAAAAAAAGACAAAAGAAAATCCAGTATCTATTTTACGTCAAGCAATACTTAGAGTAACTCCCAGGGTAGGAGTAAAAACAAGAAGAGGAAAAAACGGAAAGACTTATAAAGTCCCTGTTGCAATCCCACTTCCACAAGGAATATTACTTGCCATTCGTTGGTTATTAGAAGCATCCCGAAAGCGTTCGGGTACAAGTATGACTTCACAATTAAGTTCCGAATTAATAGATGCTGCTTCAAAAAAACGTGGTAAGGCCATACGCAAAAAGGAGGAGACTCATAAAAGGGCAGAGGCAAGTAGAAGTTTTGCTCATTTTCGTTAATTCATGAACGGGATCTATGGATTTACATAGGTCCATGGATTCATACATCTCGATCGGAAAAGAATCAATAGAAAGAGAATCGGACGATATCTTTATCGAAACAAATAAAAAGGAAAAGAAAGATAAAACATAAATCATGATCAGCTAAGCCCCCGAGCGAGGGGGCTTGCTTAAGAATAGGAATCTTATGGAAATATCATGGAATCCGGTTTGATCCTATTTATTCATGGGGATTCCGTAAATATCCCATTCCAAAAATAGAAAGTTTGAAACAATGCAGTTACTAATTCATGATCTGGCATGTACAGAATGAAAACTTCATTCTCGATTCTACGAGAATTTTTATGAAAGCCTTTCATTTACTTTTCTTCCATGGGAGCTTCATTTTCCCAGAATGTATCCTTATTTTTGGCCTAATTCTTCTTCTGATGATCGATTCAACCTCTGATCAGAAAGATAGACCTTGGTTCTATTCCATCTCTGCAACAAGTTTAGTAATAAGCATAACGGCCCTATTGTTCCGATGGAGAGAAGAACCTAGAATTAGCTTTTCGGGAAATTTCCAAACGAACAATTTCAACGAGATCTTTCAATTTCTTATTTTACTATGTTCCACTCTATGTATTCCTCTATCCGTAGAGTATATTGAATGTACAGAAATGGCTATAACAGAGTTTCTTTTATTCGTATTAACAGCTACTTTAGGAGGAATGTTTCTATGTGGTGCTAACGATTTAATAACTATCTTTGTAGCTCCAGAATGTTTCAGTTTCTGTTCCTACCTATTATCTGGATATACCAAGAGAGATGTACGGTCGAATGAGGCTACTATGAAATATTTACTCATGGGTGGGGCAAGCTCTTCTATTCTGGTTCATGGTTTCTCTTGGCTATACGGTTCATCTGGAGGTGAGATCGAGCTTCAAGAGATAGTGAATGGTCTTATCAATACACAAATGTATAACTCCTCAGGAATCTCAATTGCGCTTATATTCATCACTGTAGGAATTGGGTTCAAGCTTTCCCCAGCCCCTTTTCATCAATGGACCCCTGATGTATACGAAGGAGTGCGGTTCGTTCGACAAATTCCTACCTCTATGAGATGTTTGGGTTTTTCAAAACTCCATAGACATGCAAAAGAGAAATGCTATCCCCACTCGGATCAAGACATCACTTTTACCAAAAGTGGATTGTGGTCTTTTTGTTCAAATACCAATTAAGGTGAAGCAGGGTCAGGAACAACAAATCTCTTTATGATAAACAGATCCTTTTTGCAAGTTCGTTATTACGGGTAGTTCCTACAAAGGATCGGACTAATGACGTATACAATGCTTGAATTCTCGATGTAGATGCTACTAGAGTTGGTTCTCATCCTTCAGAGACTACAAGTGGAATAGGAGCATCCGTTGACAAAAGGATCACCCTAAGATGATGATCTCATGGCTATTGAGAACGAATCAAATCAGATGGTTCTATTTATCAGTCTTTCTGACTTCCTCCTACGGAACCAAGGTCAAAAGGAGTGAGTGAAAGGGTTAGTCATTCCCAACCACTGATGAAGGATTCCTCGAAAAGTTCAGGATTAGGAATCTTTTTTAGAAATCAAATGGATTCGGTCTTATACATACGCGAGGAAGGTAATCAAAAAAGAAGATCAGTTCTTCTTTCTTTTATCACTTAGGAGCCGTGCGAGATGAAAGTCTCATGCACGGTTTTGAATGAGAGAAAGAAGTGAGGAATCCTCTTTTCGACTCTAACTCTCCCACTCCAGTCGTTGCTTTTCTTTCTGTTACTTCGAAAGTAGCTGCTTCAGCTTCAGCCACACGAATTTTCGAACAAAACTTGTTGTTGAGCCAATTTCCGTAGTTTTATTAACTCAAGACTCTTTATTCTTTGTTACTTGATTGATATTTTTCTTTTTTTGAATTTGATTTTTGGGTTGAATATTTGAATTATTCAATATCAAAATTGATGTATATCTCGATATATAACTTTCTTTTAATGAAAACAAAAATTGTAAGAATTACATATACCTAATTACACTCTTAAGTTAACCTCATTCAATCATAGTGGATAAGTAAGTGGGAGTGGAAAATCTCAAATTGGATTTAGGTTAGAGCATCGCATTTGTAATGCGATGGTCATCGGTTCCACTGCGGTAGCGGGATTTTTTTTCTATCGATTTTCACCATGGAAAGGGAATATCCTACTGCTAAATTCTGCTTAGTTCTTTTGAACTCTTTATCTTAAGGTGAAAATGAGATGTTTTGAATCCTTGAATCATAGTCAACTAATTCAAGATCAGATTATGACGTGTACCAAGGGCTATAACCTTGGTACGGTTCTCGAAAAAAAAGAAAAACATTAAAACCCTCTCCCTTTACTATATCGATACTAATCGACTATATTAGTCGAAAGTATCCATTTGTAAAGAAATATCAAATGCATCCATAATTCTGAATCAAAAAAATCCATAGAAATAGGTACAATTGGGAAGCGATATCTTTGAGGTCTCAAATATTTTAGGTACAAATAAAAAGAATATTTGTATCCTTACCAACTTGATTTTGTTGCACCCGGTAACAAACATGCATGAATCATTTCCCGAAGTATGTGCCCGGATAGTCCAAAATCTCGATAGTTAGCTTTAGGTCTTCCAGTAAAAAGACAACGTCTATGAAGACGTATAGGTGCACTATTACGTGGTAGGGATTGCAATTTTCTCTGAATTTCTTTTATTTTTTTTGGATTCAGGGATGAACCTTTTCTTTTCTTTTTTAAGGATTGACGAATCAATCGATATTTTTCTTCCAATTTCTTTCGCTTTTGTTCCCTCTGAATTAAACTTTTTTTTGCCATAATATTCAGTTACCTATTGGTATTAATGATACAGTTCAAATCCTGGATGTAAACATATAAGAAGGTAGAATTCTCCTTCTCCTCCAGCGAAAGAAATGAGATTTTTGATGATACAGCATAGAAACAAACAATAAATATACTCAATTAACCAAATTTTCCTGATGTTGAAGCTATCAAGAAAGCCGCATAAGTAAATATATAACCTACGGAAAAATGGGCTAATCCGACCAATCTTGCTTGCACGATTGAAAGAGCAACTGGTTTATCTCTCCAGCGAATCAAATTAGCCAAAGGTGTGCGTTCATGAGCCCATGCTAAAGTTTCAATCAATTCCTGCCAATACCCACGCCAAGAAATTAAGAACATAAACCCTGTAGCCCAAACAAGGTGTCCAAATAAGAACATCCACGCCCATACCGATAAACTATTCATACCAAAAGGATTATATCCATTGATAAGTTGTGAAGAGTTTAACCATAGATAATCTCTTAACCATCCCATCAAATAAGTGGAAGACTCATTAAATTGTGAAACGTTACCTTGCCATAAAGTGATATGTTTCCAATGCCAATAAAAAGTAACCCACCCAATGGTATTTAACATCCAAAAAACCGCCAAATAAAATGCATCCCAAGCGGAAATGTCACAAGTACCGCCACGCCCTGGCCCGTCGCAAGGAAAACTATAACCAAAATCCTTTTTATCCGGCATTAATTTAGAACCACGTGCATCTAAAGCACCTTTTACTAAAATCAATGTAGTTGTATGCAAACCTAGAGCAATAGCATGATGAACCAAGAAATCTCCGGGACCTATTGGTAAGAATAGAGAATTCTTATTCTCATTAACAGCATTCAACCATCCGGGTAACCATATGTTTCGACCTGCATTGAAGGCTGGGCCGCTCGTTGAAGATAAGAGTACATCGAATCCGTATGAAGTCTTACCATGAGCAGATTGTATCCATTGAGCAAATATCGGTTCAATTAAGATTTGTTTTTCCGGAGTACCAAAAGCAAGCATGACATCGTTATGAACATAAAGGCCCAAGGTATGAAACCCCAGAAAAAGACTTGCCCAGCTTAAATGCGATATGATCGCTTCTTTATGGTCTAACATTCTTGCCAATACATTATCCTCATTCTGGGTTGGATTGTAATCTCTAATGAAAAATATTGCTCCATGAGCAAAGGCGCCTGTCATGATGAACCCTGCAATATATTGGTGATGAGTATATAAGGCAGCTTGGGTAGTAAAGTCTTGTGCGATGAATGCATAAGCAGGTAAAGAGTACATATGTTGAGCTACTAAGGAAGTAATAACCCCTAAAGAGGCTAGAGCAAGACCTAATTGAAAATGAATCGAGTTATTGATTGTGTCATAAAGACCTTTATGTCCACGCCCTAATCGACCCCCTGGAGGGATATGTGCTTCTAAAAGATCTTTGATACTGTGCCCAATTCCGAAGTTAGTTCTATACATATGACCAGCAATGAGAAAAATAAAAGCAATAGCTAAATGATGATGAGCGATATCCGTCAACCATAAACTTTGTGTTTGTGGATGAAATCCCCCAAGAAGGGTTAGAATTGCAGTTCCCGCTCCTTGGGAAGTGTTAAATAAATGACTACTTGAATCAGGGTTTTGCGCATAAAGATTCCACTGACCCGTAAGAAGGGGTCCCAATCCTTGGGGGTGCGGTGGTATATCTAAGAAATTACTCCATCTGACATACTCTCCTCTAGATCCAGGAATAGCGACATGGACTAAATGCCCTGTCCAAGCCAAAGAACTTACTCCGAAAAGTCCTGACAAATGATGATTGAGACGAGATTCGGCATTTTTGAACCACGAAAGGCTTGGTTTCCATTTGGGTTGTAGATGGAACCAACCCGCAACTAAGGATATTGCAGAAAGAAGTAATAAAAAAAGAGCTCCAATATAGAGATCTTCATTGCTACGTAATCCAATTGTATACCACCACTGATAAAGACCAGAATAAGCAATATTGACTGGACCTGTAGCACCTCCTCGAGTAAAAGCTTCCACAGCTGGTTGGCCAAAATGGGGATCCCAAATTGCATGAGCAATAGGTCTTATATGCAAAGGATCCTGTATCCATGATACAAAATTTCCTTGCCAAGCTACATGAAACAGATTTCCAGACGTCCACAGAAATATTATCGCTAACTGACCAAAGTGAGAAGCAAAAATGTTCTGATAAAGACGTTCTTCAGTAATATCATCATGAATCTCGAAGTCATGTGCGGTAGCAATACCAAACCAAATACGACGAGTAGTGGGATCCTGAGCTAAACCTTGGCTAAACCTTGGAAATCTTAATGCCATAATGCTTTTCAAATTCTCCTAGCCATTATCCTACTGCAATAATTCTTGCTAAAAAGAATGCCCATGTTGTGGCAATTCCACCCAGAAGGTAATGGGTTACTCCTACAGCACGTCCTTGTATAATGCTCAAGGCCCTAGGCTGAGTAGCAGGAGCAACTTTTAATTTGTTATGAGCCCAAACAATGGATTCAATAAGTTCTTGCCAATAACCACGGCCACTAAATAGAAACATTAAACTGAAAGCCCAGACAAAATGAGCACCTAAGAAAAAAAGACCATATGCGGATAATGAAGAACCATAAGATTGAATTACTTGAGATGCCTGTGCCCATAGGAAATCTCTTAGCCATCCATTAATTGTAATGGAGCTTTGTGCAAAATTGCCTCCTGTGATATGAGTAACTATCCCTTGGTCGCTTATAGTACCCCAAACGTCCGACTGCATTTTCCAACTGAAATGGAAAATTACTACCGAAATTGCATTGTACATCCAGAATAAACCTAAGAAGACATGATCCCAGGCGGATACTTGGCATGTTCCCCCTCGCCCAGGCCCATCACAAGGAAAACGAAAACCAAGATTTGCTTTATCAGGTATCAAACGGGAACTACGAGCAAATAGAACACCCTTCAGTAGTATCAATACAGTCACATGAATCGTAAATGCATGAATATGATGGACTAGAAAATCTGCGGTTCCCAATGGAATAGGGAACATTGCTACTTTGCCCCCTACTGCTACTAACTCAGCACCTCCCCAACTTAAGCTGGTACTCGTTGTTGCACCAGGAGCTGTTAGACTAGGTGCTAAAGCATGAGTATTTTGTACCCATTGAGCAAAGATGGGTTGTAATTGGATAGCAGTATCTGAAAACATATCTTGAGGACGTCCTAAAGCACTCATGGTATCATTATGGATATACAAGCCAAAACTGTGAAAACCTAGAAATATACATACCCAGTTAAGATGGGATATGATTGCATCGCGGTGCCTAAGCACACGATCTAATAGATCATTGTATCGAGTAGTTGGATCGTAGTCTCTTACAATAAAAATGGCTGCATGCGCAGCAGCACCAACTATCAGAAATCCACCAATCCACATGTGATGTGTGAACAATGAGAGTTGTGTGCCATAGTCAGTAGCTAGATATGGATAAGGAGGCATGGAATACATATGATGAGCTACAATAATGGTTAAGGAACCCAACATAGCTAGGTTAAGAGATAATTGAGCATGCCATGAAGTTATGAAAATTTCATAAAGACCTTTATGTCCTTGTCCTGTAAATGGGCCTTTATGAGCTTCTAGAATATCTTTAAGGCTATGACCAATAGCCCAGTTGGTCTTATACATATGGCCAGCAATCAGGAAAAGGATGGCAATAGCTAAATGATGGTGTGCAGTATCGCTCAACCATAAACCTCCTGTTATTGGATCTAACCCTCCACGAAAAGTAAGAAAGTCCGCATATTTTGACCAATTCAAGGTGAAAAAAGGAGTTGCTCCTTCGTTAAAACTTGGATAAAGTTGAGCCAAAAGATCTCGATTCCAGATAAATTCATGAGGAAGTGGTATCTCTTTAGGATCAACTCCAGCATCAAGAAATTTGTTAATCGGTAAAGATACATGGATTTGGTGCCCTGCCCAAGAAAGAGAACCAAGTCCTAATAATCCTGCTAGGTGATGATTCAACATAGATTCTACATCTTGGAACCAAGCCAATTTTGGCGCAGCTTTATGATAATGAAACCAACCGGCAAAAAGCATTAATGAGGCAAAAATCAATGCACCAATTGCAGTACAATAGAGCTGCAGTTCACTAGTTATTCCAGATGCTCGCCAAATTTGGAAAAAGCCAGAGGTTATCTGTATTCCTCGGAAACCCCCTCCCACATCACCATTCAATATTTCTTGACCGACTATTGGCCAAACTACCTGGGCACTAGGTCCAATATGAGTAGGATCACTTAGCCATGCTTCATAATTGGAAAAACGGGCACCATGGAAGTACATACCACTCAACCAAAGAAAAATAATAGAGAGTTGACCGAAATGAGCACTAAATACTTTTCGGGAGATCTCCTCCAAATCGCTGGTATGACTATCGAAATCGTGAGCATCAGCATGTAGATTCCAGATCCAAGTGGTAGTATCAGGGCCTTTAGCTATTGTTCTTGAGAAATGACCTGGTTTAGCCCATTGCTCAAAAGATGTTTTGATAGGATCCCTATCAACAACAATTTTCACTTCTGGTTCCGGCGAACGAATAATCATAAAGTCCTCCTCTTTCCGGACAACACATACAAAGAGACTTGCCAAGAGTAAATTGGGCAAACTAGATACTTATTAAATGGAGCACCTATGATATTTAGGTAATCCGAGGCATGTGTTCGGATCTATTATTCCATTCATATCAGGTGCTCCGCGGACTCTCTATCTAAGGATTTTTAATCATCCCAATTTAGATTATCCGTATCTAAATCATCCATACCAATCTCATTCGTATCCTCCTCAGACGAAGTATCCTCATCTGAGGAATTGAACCCATCTTCAGAATCCCAATAATCAGATGAATTATCCTCATCTGAGGATTTCAACCAATCTTGTGAATTCCATCGAATGTGAGCGTGCATCATTTCCATGATGTTAATGCATATAGCCACATCCGTATTCGTTTGAATAAAGGAATCCAAAATGGTTGCAGCATTGCGATTCTGTTCAAAATTTTCTTTGATTTTTTCCAATTGTTTACAATAAGACTTGATGTAGACTCTCAAGTCGCTGTTACAAGACAAAAACACTTGCTCCTTGGAGCACAAATGAAGGCCGGCTCGTAACCCGGCCATATAAGAGTGGATTCGTTTCAACTGTATCTCAATCATATTTAATTCATCACTTAAATATGACTTAGAGAGAGTATAAAAATCCAGTGTTTGAATAAGAACAGTTTTGTTAGGTGAAGATAAAAGCCTAAAATTTTGGCTTTTCTCGTAGCTAGCGTTTTCTACTAACTCCAGGAATTCCATTTTAGATTCATAATCTTGAAAAAGCTTTTCAAGATTAGATATAAACTCGTCGATCGAAATGCGATCTTCGGAGCAAAGAGAAGTTAAAAGCACTATTTTAAAAAGGAGATTTTTGCCTCTGCAAAACCTTATTAAGAAGGGCGGAAAAACATCATAGAATGAAAAGGATTCTAATGTGTTTCCATTTTGCAAAGATGCATTGACCTTTTGATCGAATAGTGCATTTTCTATAATTTCGGATAGAAAGTTGCACAATGCGAAATTCGGGTTGCTCTTAACAAAAAAATCGATCAAACTAAGAGTATCCGCTATCTTGTTACAGGATAGCAGTTTGTTTTCAAAGTTATTTTTCATTCTTTTGTTAATTTCTTCCTCAAAACGTGCCGTTACTTCATCGATGTCAAGTTTTTCATTGTTGAATTGAACAACAAGTTCCGAAAGTTTATCTAAAAGGACCCCGTTTAAACGGGTGTCTTCAAAAGAACTTTCGTTACAATGAGTATAGAAAACCGTCTCTCTGTCTTCTTCGACGTGTCGAAAAAAGAGACGTCTGCGCCGTATAGAAACCAATAAACGGCAAATAAACGGATTTGGTTGAGGGTCGACTCGACAAGCATTTTGTCGTCCAGATACGAAAAAATGTATCATTTTAACACATTCTTCCTTAGTAATGTGCTCTTTTTTAAGCAGCACAATACAGCGACATATGCTATATATCGTAACGTTATTTATAACGTAGTCCGCAAGAAAGAATTGGACTACGTCTCGAAATTTATCGTAACATAGTGATGTTACAATAGATTTCCATCTGTAACATATGTCTCGATCTAAGTATGGAGGTCAGAATAAATACAATAATGATGAATGCAAAAAAGAGAAAATCCTTTAGCTAGATAAGGGGCGGATGTAGCCAAGTGGATCAAGGCAGTGGATTGTGGATCCACCATGCGCGGGTTCAATTCCCGTCGTTCGCCCATCCCATCGAATTTTGGAAATTCGATTTGGAATGTTCCTATTTACGGCGACGAAGAATCAAACTATCACTATATTTTCTCCTTTTCCTACTTTTTCTTCCAAGCGCAGGATAACCCCAAGGAGTTGCGGGTTTTTTTCTTCCAATTGGAGCTTTTCCTTCACCGCCCCCGTGGGGATGATCCACAGGGTTCATAGCTGCTCCTCTTACTACAGGACGCTTACCTAGCCAACACTTCGATCCAGCTCTACCCAAACTTTTTCGGGTCACCCCAACATTACCCACTTGTCCGACTGTTGCCAAGCAGTTTTGGGATATCAAACGAACCTCCCCAGATGGTAATCTTAATGTGGCCGATTTACCCTCTTTTGCAATCAGTTTCGCTCTAGCACCTGCTGCTCTAGCTAATTGTCCGCCCTTTCCATGTTTGAATTCTATGTTATGTATGGTCGTGCCTAAAGGCATACCGGTTGAAGTAGATTCTTCTTTTTTATCAAAAAAAACCCCTTCCCAAACTGTACAAGCTTCTTCCAAAGCATACGGCTTTCTAGATGTATATGATGATATCGAAAAAAATAGATCTTTTCATCGTATAATGAAGTATCACATGAGTGGATATATAGGAATCCTAATCTGCCGAATCATTCATGTTATCATCTTCTACATCCTAGGTCTTTCCGTTCCGTCATCTGGCTTATGTTCTTCATGTAGCATTCAGACCGAATGACTCTATCAAATTACGTCGATACTTCCACATATTACGGGTAACGTAGGAGACATCTCTTCGGGGGATCTTCATTACCACTGCTTAGCTTTCAATTCGCCTCTGACCATCAAATGAAATGTGAATAACCCGTCCTCCTCTCTTTGAAAGAAGAGGCGCTTCCGGTTCGGTACGTGCTTCAAACAATTTTCTCCATATTACCATATCTCTAGAGTCAATAATTCTCTATTAGAAACTACTGAACTCAATCACTTGCTGCCGTTACTCAACAGTTTTCTGTTGAGGTCTATTCCATAGAGGTACTCCAATTGAATCAGTGATCGATTTCTAGGTTTTGTCGTAAACCTAATTGGTTACTTCCAATTACGTAAATCAATAGTTCAAACCGCACTCAAAGGTAGGGCATTTCCCATTGATATAGGAACTTCTGCACCAGAAACAATGGTATCTCCAATTATAGCCCCTCTGGGATGTAAAATATATCTCTTCTCACCATTCCCGTAGTGTAT